>VZTU01022193.1:0-34498 GCA_013400835.1 Zapornia atra | reverse complement strand
ACAACCCAAAATTGTATCTAAGAATATAATACCACTGCAACTCCCAGTCAGACTTACAGGGAAGAAAAGGGAGAATTAAAGCAGAGGGTGCTTTTTATGCATTATTATCTTAGCTAAGAGAATGTAGGAGATTTTTGAACAATAAAATATAGAATTTAACTTTTGTTGCTTTTGGTTTATTGATCTTTATTGGTATTAAAATCTCAAGGTCTTCATTATCCTGTAAGATTACGTCTAAGTTTAATCGTTAGTATATTGAATTTGTGAGCTCCACACTTTGTCCTGAAGTCTCAACTTAGTAGAATTTGCCTTCATTTTATGCAAAAAACCTGTATTTTCTTCCTAAATAAATTACAGATTATCAAGGAAGAGGAGTGGAGCAAGGAAGAAAAAAATGAGTCCAAATTTAACTAAGATATTTGTGTATATGAAGGGGAAGGGAAACATCCTTGAGGCATCCCTGTTCCACAGTTTAGACCTAGCTAGTGTTGACTTGAAAAGGGAAATGACAAGAACTGATGGGATTAAAATTACTCCCTTTTAGTCACATGGTTTCCACGTAAAATTCAATAAACTTGAGGGTGTATCTGTTCAGCTTTACAATTACTATTTCAATTCCAGAGCCAGACAAGTCAGAAGAAAGGACACATTAAATATGTATTAATTGACTGTTTTTATTCAAAGATTAATTTGCCTAAACATCTGAGAATCCTCCAGCAATACAGACAAACTCCTAATAGAGAAACTTATTATTAGTAATACTAAGAATTCCAACAGAAATTATGCAAAGAGAAGGAATGGAGTCAGACTCTGTGTATGAGGTTTTTTCATAAATATTCACAAAATAGATTTCTCCATAAATAACTTTTTGGAGCAACTTTGGTATTTGGAAAGCCTGTTCTTCAGAAAAACTAAACATGTAGACTTTGCTTTGAGAGAATGAAAGCCTAGTGAAGATACTTTGAATGTAGTCAGGTGGTCTTTTTTTTTTTTCCATTGACATTGTTTCCATTAAAGCTGGATCAAAACCAGGAGGAAAACTTTTTCAAGAATCCTCTCAAATGTCCTCAACAGATCTGTTTGTTTCCCACATTTTCATGGGTCTTCCTTCCATCCCACTGCACCTTCGCACACAGTACACTTAGAAATGTGCTTCTGACTAAAAAGTCTAAACAGTGAGATCATCATCAAAAGAGCTGGTTTTAATGAACATTGCTGAACAAAAATTAATATTACACATTTGCACCAGAAACCTAAGCCTAAAATTATACTCCTTTTGACTAGGGAGCAGAAAGCTTACCGTTCATCTTGTGCCTAATAAAAGCCAGCAAATCCTCAACCACATTCCTTATCCTTCTTCATAATGGTTTATTTTATTTCATATGGAGTCAATGGTTATGAAGGCAGAATCATAAAAGCACACCAGTCCAGATATGCTCACATATTGCAGTTGCTCAATAATGTAGGATTTGTGATGTACTCCTGGATAAATAAGGTATATTAAAAGGACTAAATGAATTAGGAAGATTAGCTTTGTTTATGAGAAACACTGTCACATATTTCATACAAAAGTGCATAGATAGTATTAGATTAATTTTACAAGCCTATGATCTCTAGAAATCTGTACTGAATCCTTTCAGTTTCCTGATGGCAATTTCCCATAATAATAGGGACTACAGATTTGCAGAAGCATTGTCATGATAATAAGCTCCATTTCAACGAACAGCAGTTTTGCCCAGGTAAAAAAAGTTCTGAAAAAAAAATAATAGTAGGAATATTCTCAACCTATTTGTCAAATTAAAAGAGGTACTCCTAAGAAAATACTTTCAATTTCCCATGCCACAGACAGTTGAAGGAAAAAATTTTAAGGGGATTATTAAAAGTGTTTTCAGAAGTAGTTTTATATTAAATGCATTTTAATAAAATATATGCTTTCTTTATAAAAGCTAAATATAAAAGTTCAAGATTATTATTGAAGACATAAAATGTCCATCCTGAGAGGAGAATTAAAGTTTCTGTTTCATATGTTCTTGAGATCTTCCATCAGACAGCACTTAATGGTCTCATCAGAGACCAAATGTAATTCTCTTTATCCGTTGTTTTTAGAAGACTGGGTATTAAACACTATCTTCTGTTTCTTCCCAAAACTTCTGAGCTGGTTACAGATATGTGAGAGAGGAATTACAAAGGAAGAAGCTGTGAAAGATTCTACTCCTGCTTCAGGGTCATTGTAATATAAAGTGTCCAACAGCTGGGGCTCTGCTGGTGCTAGAAACAAAGGAAGTTTCCTCCATCTCCATTCCCACTGGAGAAATAATTCTTTTATCTCAACAGTAGATAGTCCGTTAATATTGAGGGAGTAATAGGTTATAGGAGAACTTTGTTTTCAAAGAGCAGGTCTACTGAGGTCTTTGCTTCAGCAAGGTGTCTAGTCATACTTCTGGTTCAAATGCATGGGTGACTTAATTATTCACTCCTATCAGTCAGCAGCAGCAGTAAACAGCAGCTCACACAGCAGCTGACTGAGGGCTGAGGTGAGGCTCTGATAACCTCAAGATTACAAGTGTCAAACTGTGACCACCTACCCTGCTGCTGATATGAAAATGTTGGAAAACAGAAACAATCCAGGAAACTGATTGCTTGGGGGAAGGTGGCTTGCTCTAAGTGATTACTTATTCAGCCTACCCTGTGTCTGGCTAATGTGTTATATGTGGTCTTTACCAAAAGCTAGCACACACCGTTTGCTTAGCAGAGCTGTTGCCCCATGCTCACTTTTTTTTTATGATTAATGGTGTGTGAAATAGAAAAGGAAGATTTTACTTGTTGTATGATGCTGTCAGAAGCTAGAGGAACCGGCTAAAGTTGAAATGCAAAGGATATCCTAATCATAAGGTGAGTCTGAGAAAGAAGTGAGTACTCCAGAAAATGTTATGAATACAAGAAGAAAAAAAACCCTGTTTCTCCATCACATTTTCAAGGAAAGCAGGGTGAAAGATGAGACAATCTGAAGCCAGCATTCACAAAATAAGAGCTGTTTGTGTTGAATTCTTATGTCTGATGGTAAAGCAAGCACTGAGAATCTTAACTAAGCTATTCTAAGTATTAGAAAGGTACTGACTGTTAAATATTGAGGGTAGACACATTCATTTGCTGTTGTTCTTGTGACTTTAAAGTCTTATAATTCAAGCCTATTCAAAGATCTTGTTGAAATAGAACTTCACTTTGTTTAGCTTTTTCTGGACTTAAAAATGACTCCGCATGAAACACAAAAAGCTGACTCCGTCATTTTGATGCAGTGGTAAAGTTGTATAAAGACGAGCAAACATCATCCAAAGATGTAGAGAACTCTTGCCTGCTGGGTATATAGCAGAGCTGGAGCATGCTGAGTTTCCAAGGATGCTGAAAACTGGCTGAGGCTTCTCTCGGGGGAAAGTACTTGCCAGGTGAGAGAGGAAAACATATAATTTTAGGTTATATGATATAATATTTATTTACATTTAACTTTTTCCACATGTTTTTTCCTTTATTTCCTTCTTGATGTGTCACTCCTAATATATTTCTTTGTAAAGACAAATAGGTAAATAGGTAATATGCAAGACAATTCAATTAGCATTACATTACTGCTTCTGTGTTAAGAATCAGCAATGCAGATTCCAAAGACAGTATAGAAATCCTGTAGCCATGTTATATCACCCATGCAGACAGCTCCTATTGTTTCACATGAAATGGTGTTTCCTTGTTCCTCTATTATCTGGTTACCAAGGCTTTTTAATTGTGTCTGCTATTTGATACAAAGGAGTATGAAGCTTGAATGAGAGCAGATGGAAAACAGATCAAAAAAATAAGTCCTCTAAGGGCTTTAAGCTGTTATTTATCATTCATTTATCTTTAACAAAAGAATATACATCTAAATTATGCACATATATAAGTTTTAGACCAATGCATTACCTTTTTTTTTTTTCTTATTGCTAGCACTGTAAATAGTGTATAAATCAGGATTTATTTTAAGCCAAATTTCTGTTGGCTTCAGTTGGTCTAGCCTGATGCAAACAGGCACAAGTAGACTGCAGGCTTGCAGGGTTGGGAGCTGAGCGTGTAATCAGGTTAGAGAAATGGAAGGCTGTTTTGGCCTGGTTAAGACCTTCTCAATAAAAAGTCAGAAAATGCTGATGCACCGAACATGACATTTCTTGTGTTAATGCAGAAGATATCTCAATCAGAACCAAAGAAACACTTTCACCTGGAGAGAATTTCACTGAAGAGGTCACTAATGAGCAACACTTACCTGGGCCACCAGAGATGGAAGCTTACACCTCTTTCCTGCACAATTTAAACTAGCCAGCATTAGCTGGATCCCCAGCTAAGGACCGACTCTCTCAGTTGAACTTGCTGAAGATTTCATATGCTTAACAAACTTGCCTACACATTCCTGGACACAACATTTACCCACAAATACCACAATAGATTCTGATCTACATGTGCTTACTAGTTGTTGTGTATAGCAGTGTTTCCAGGATAAGACATTGTAGGTGGAAACCAGTTCCTCTAGCCAGGAAAGCCAATGCCATAGCTGCAGTCATTGCTTAATCATTTGATATGCCTTACTCATTTTATTCCTGCAGTAAACCCTATTTGGATTATGGTGGCCCTTCTCTCTTACTCAAAATGTGTTCCTACATGCTATAATTTCTTGAGATTTGCACTTACTCTCTGAGAAAATAACGACTTACCCTCTTAGAAAAGGATGTCCCACTCTGAACACTTTTCAGTCAGCACAGCTGCCTCTGTTTTCCTTCGTGAGGAACATTTGTGGCAGGACACAGATCCACATCACATTTTCTTCAGCCACAAAGCCAGCTGTAGTGATCCTTCAATCCTAGCTACATCTTCTGGAGTTTGCCAAGACTCTTTCCTGAGCTTACCCTCGATTTGAAGCCATGCAGTAGAACAGGCCAACGAAGCAATTCTCTTAAATCCTCACCAAAGAATGGATGTCCCACACTGAGACTATGATGCCATCATACTCCTCAGACTTCAGTGGTTTTGCATTTAAACCAAAGAACTGGTTGCAGTAACACCTGCATTAAGTTAAATAAGGACTTGATAATTCTGCTTCAGTGATTATTTTACCATTTTATCTCTACTTTGTGCACAATGCATTGATAAGTATAAACTTTTAAAGTTTTATATATACAGAAAGAGTGTCATTTTATAGCCTTGTATAGTTGTTAATTATATGTTACCCCACTAAGGATGTATTACTTTAGGCTTTGGCCAATGCCTGAATCTTGATTTTTTTTTTTTTTTTAAATATATTTTTTAACAGAACAGCTATATACTCCCATGGGTGTCAGAGAGGAGTCAAAGCAATCCTTCTACAGAGAAAATAAACACATTGCTGCTCTCTTACCTGGTCTATTAAATGGCAAGCTTAGCGTACCTGTAACAGTCCCTGCTGGCCCTGCACTTTATTATGGACAGAACTAAAGGCGTTTGTTACCTCATTATTAGTTGCAAAGTCACAATACCTTGTACTTGGATGAGTTTTCAGATTTTCACTGTACTGTTCAGAAATTCCAGAAGTTGTTCCACTTCACATGAAAGAAACAGTTATATTTACTTGCCTTGAACAATATTCTTTCTAATATGTAATGGTAACAAATCACATTAGCAATTTTCTAGTATATTCACCATTAAAAAGAAAAATTCAGGTAATCAAATTTGGGTGTCCAACTTCATAAAAGTAGAAGACTTCAGCTAGTTTTGAATTTTCAACCATAACATTATATATTTGATCTATAAACACTGTTATCCTTTCCAAGGAAACACATAAATATGCCTTGTTTAGAGTCAGCATGCAATTTTCTCAATGTATTAGTCCACTGTTAATCTTCTCTGAGAACAGTCACAATTACAACTTGCTTTGAATACTTAGTAGGATATGCTGAACAAGAGAAATTGTTTAGAGTTGTTTGAACAAATAAAATATTCCATTTTCTCATAACTAATTTACAACAAAATAAGTTACAGAATTTAGTAATATCTGGAGATAAATGCCTTGGCACAATCGGGAAAATGATACATTTAATCAGTTTCCCATTCTTACGGAGTAAATAAATACAGCATATTAATTTAAGCATTAGTTTGCACTGAATACAGTGCAAGTATTCAGTGAGTGAATACAGTATTAAGGCTCTTAAATACTGCCTTTTCAATTTTACAATCTTTTTATTTTTTTACTATGGAAAGATATTAAGTAACTATCTTGCTTTGCTCAATGTTAGTAAGAGAAGACCAGAAAAGTGACAAATTTCACCACACATTCAATAAAAATTTGAATAAACAGACAAGTCCAGAGAAGTACAACAGCAGAAATCAAAGTCTAGAAAGGTAGGAAAGAATGAGAACGTTGGGTTTATTTATTACAGCAATAAAAAACTGACTTCAAATGCATGAATACTTTAAAAAAATTAAAGTACATGAAAGGCTGTTCCAAAGGAGAATAGAGAAAATTGTTCTCCATATTCATCTTGTGTAGAAGAGGTAAAGTTCTGAAATTGCAATGCAGCAGACTTCTAGTAATCACGAAGATGATTAGGGGCCTGGAGCATCTCCCCTATGAGGATAGGCTGAGTAAATTGGGACTCTTCAGCCTTGAGAAGAGAAGACTAAGGGGGGACCTAATTAAAGTCTATAATTATCTTAAGCAGGGGATGCAGGGGGAATCAGCCAGCCCCTTTTCGGTGGTCTGTGGGGACAGGACAAGGGGCAATGGCTGCAAGTGGGAGCACAGGAAGTTCCGCACCAACATGCGGAAGAACTTTTTCACAGTGAGGGTGACAGAGCCCTGGGACAGGCTGCCCAGGGAGGTGGTGGAGTCTCCTTCTCTGGAGATATTCAAGACCCGTCTGGATGCCTATCTGAGTGATATGTCCTAGGGAGCCTGCTTTGGCAGGGGGGTTGGACCCGATGATCTCTTGAGGTCCCTTCCAACCCCTACGATTCTATGATTCTATGATTCTATGATAATCATCAGAGTACACGTAGAAACAGATGGGAGCTGAAGTAGATTAACTAAGATGGTCATTGCACTTACTAGAGGTGTCTTCAGGACCCAATAAACATATGACAAGAATCATGTTGCAATCATCATATCAGCTGTGAGAAAGCAATATTTCAAGATCTTTCCAAATTCTAGTGTTTTAATTGCTTCGGGTTATCCGCACAGCAAAATCTAGCCAAATTGAACTTACCAGCAATAGCAAAATATGGACTTTACCAAAGCTCCACTTACCAAAACTTATCTTACCAAAGCTTGTGACTTGACAGCACATTCCGTATGGCCTGTCTACTCCCTTTTCCAGCAGCCAGCATACATTGCTGCTGTGTCTTCTATTTTTAACCATGGTTCCCGGTTTTAGTCAGTACAGCCTCTCATTTTCTGAGAAGGCCGACCCAAACTCTACTATTCTTATCAAAACTATTTTTTAAATCTTACACTTACATAGATTCAGAGCTACAACCTGCAAATTCTGAGGATACCTGCTACTACTTGCACCCTTAGAAAAAAATCTTGTACAGATGTCTGTGATAATTCTCAAGAAATCACCTCCCACAGACAGGAACTGTCATAAAGTATTTCTAGCCCATTCACCTTGCCCTCACAGTTCCTAAAGAAGAAAAACCCCACAACCAACAACAGAATTATATAAAAAATTATGTTTTCATTCCCAGAGTCTCAGCTGGTCTTGTTTTAACAAATTTCCCCTCTTCTTGTTGCCATTAGGAACAGCCTTTCAGCTCAATCTGCCCTCTTTCATGGCTTCTGAGTTATTCTCTAAACAGGGGTGATGGCACCCAACTGTTGACTAGCTTAAAGGTTGCTTAATATGTGGAGGCATGCATCTGATATATTTTTCAGTCTAAATTAGGTCAAAACAATCTCCTTGCAAAATACGCTCATCTCTCCGCTCTACTATTAGCTTTCCAGCATTTCTGTTGAATCTGTAGGCTGACAGAGCAAGGAATGTTTCCTGATGTCAGAGGAGAGCTAAATGAAGAGAACCAATTTTTTGCTTCTGCTCAGGTTAACCCAAACAAAATTTCCCTTCAAGTCTCTGAATGAAAGGACATATTCAAACTGAAAAATGTAGTGCCTTTTTTTTCCTCTGGTTAATCTACATATTTTATAACTAAACTGTAGGCGCAATACCAGAAATTAAGACTAAACCCAAGGATTTACTTCCGCCAATTGGATCTTCTAACCACTCAAATCTCTCTTTTACTTTTTAGGAATCACAAATTGTCTCTGCACAGGAGCACCAATTCAGCACTCAGGGAGTGGAGAAGGAAACAAGGAGAGGAGGATGAGTGTGTGTGTGTCCCCAGGTCAAACCGGATTAAATCTGGTCAAATGGTAATTCTCCTGTAGGTATAGAGGCGCCAGTGCCATCTGTTTCCTGAGTGACAGATGTAACTAGAAGATAGGCCAGAACAGAAGTTGGAAATGTACCACCTATCTCCACCATTTCGTAAAATGAAAAAATAAGTTCAATTAGCTTCTACCTGTTATAACATCTCTATGAAAGACAAAGATCCTGCATGGAAAAACTAATCAAAGAGAAGGATAACTCTAGTGCCTAAACCTAAAGGAGAGACAGAATTAATGAGGTCTATTTGTTTGTTATTTTTTCTCTAAAGAAAGCCTTGAACAAAGACATTGACTTGCCCAAAACTATAATATTCCAAATTCAAGAATGTCACAAGGACCATTTGTCTTTTCCTTGGCATTGAGGGGTTTTATATATATCTTATAAATATTGTAACATTTCAATGAATGAAAGTATTAAATAATACAAAAGCAATGAAACTCCTTTCTCCACTTGTCAAAAAGGAAAATATCGAGAATGAAAGGGAACCACAATGGGAGAAAGAGAGTTCTGGTGTTTAAATATCAGGAAAATCTTCACTTCTTGCTTTTCGGTATGAATCAAGTTTCTGAAAGCACCAAAATTGGGAATAGATTATGCAGAATGTGAAGAAGCTTCTAGGATGTTTACATTTGTGGGGCTGGAGCCGGGCAGAAGGAGAATGGAGAGAGAGGAGACGGTAAGGCTTGCATCTGACATTCTCGTGTGGCTATCTATAATTTAATTAATAAAATGCTTAGAAATGGAGGGACTATTTACTTCACTGGATTAAATGAGACTAACAAAACATGGTCCTTAGCTGTGCAAGACTACGTTTTGAACTTATTCTGAAAAGCATTGCAAGTAAATTTTCCTCAAGACAACCTTATGG
Organism: Zapornia atra; assembly: GCA_013400835.1. Classification (NCBI taxonomy): domain Eukaryota; kingdom Metazoa; phylum Chordata; class Aves; order Gruiformes; family Rallidae; genus Zapornia; species Zapornia atra. The sequence continues at coordinate 25,198 of VZTU01022193.1, read as the reverse complement.
TTTCCTGCAGCAATGGCAGGAGCTCTCGCACATGAGATGACAGCAGCTGCTGGGGTTTAAACTGCTACATCACACACAGACCAGCTTTGCTCTGAGCAGAACAAGACATGACAGGGCTACAATTAGCCAGTGGCCTTTTCACACGCTGGGCTTGAACCCATGGAGGCAACAGCAGGAGTTTTCATGGAAATTATCCAGTACAAAGACAGCTTTCTGTTGCCGTAGTAGATACAGAGTTTCTGTCTTCTTAGCTGCAGAAAAAGGTTGGGGAAACAAATCATGCCCTATTATAATATTTATACTCTGAGGCAAACAGAAAAAATAACCTAATGTGTTTATAAACATAGAGCTAGCCTGGCTTATCTTGGAGTTTGCTAGGAATTTTTCTCTTTTCTCTGTATCAGTTTTGGTTTTTTCCATTGCCTTTCACTGCCCGTGACAAGAGTTTATTAAACATATGGGAACAAATTTTATGTTATACTAATAGACAGTTTTCATCTCACAATAAACTGATGAGTTCTTGTACTTTAGCCAAATAGGCTTGGAAAGTTCACATTCTAAGGAAAATAAATGTTTCTCGTTTATTCTGCTGTATCTAGATATTGAGTAATATTAAGTGATTTCCTTATAGGGAAGCAGGACACCCGTTACGCAGAATTTCACTGAGCCCTTTGAGGTGCTACTGCATCTAACAGAAATGCTTTAACAGGTCTGGGGGTGCATCCAGGCTAGCAAGGGTTAATGCGTGTTCTGGTATCACTAGTTTTGCTGAAGGCTTTGCTATATTGTGATGGTTTTCTGTGCATCATCACACATATCTGAGATCTACCCGTAGGAAAGAAGCTAACCACAGGAAGGAAAGGGAAGTTTGCTATCCTTTCCTGACCCCAATATTTAAGTTTGGTGCAGCAAATGTGATAATTTTACCATTACTTCAGACGTGATGACTAGTGTCTCCAAACCATTCATTTAAGTTGTCCTCCCACTCTCACTGCTCCTTGCTCTGCCTGTATGATGCAGAAACAAATGAACAGAATATATGAGAGATGATATGCACAGTACCTTACTGGAACAAAAACATTACTCATCCCCTCTGGAGAGACTGGGGACTCAGAGGAAGAAGACAGTAGCTTTCATCTCTGTTCAGGACTCATCTGAACCTTTACCCATGGTCTGGGAAGGAAGCAATGAGCTTACAAAAGACTGCTACCAATACATATTAGAAGCAAAACCAACTTTTATTCCTCCTTTGGAGCTGCACTTTTATATAATGTGCGGTTCTTTGCCCTATCACAGTAGATTTTATAAAGTTTATTATCTATGTCAGTACAAGGTACACAGAGCACTCATTTCATGGCTAGGTGAAGTGGTGCTCATTGCCCTGAAGCAATCCCACAGCTGTAGGCACTAAAGAACAAAAGGCATGAGACTAAAGCTGACCGATTTCTTTATTTTTAGCACAAACACTAAAAAGCTGTGCTGATGACACTGCAACCATTAACAAGAGTGGGTCAAATTCATCAAGTAGCCTTAGCTCAAAAACATTTTCAGACAGATCCAAAGAATATCTCAATAGCCAAGTAGTTAGGCCCCTTGTTCAATGTTTACAGACTGAGTGTCTGGACTTGAGGACCTGGAAACCACATCTCGTATTTCTGAGGAGAGTGGTTTAAATGAAGATAATTCTGTGTCTGGGTGCTCTCACTGTCTTCTAGACTGTGACTTGTTCTGTACTTTTTAGACAGTGTCACTCTTCCAAACAGAGTGATGTTCCCTTTCTGGCCTGGTGGACAGTGCATGTAGGACACAGAACCTTAATTTTTGATACAGGGAGCTTTTGTGTAGTTACACCCAGTTGAAAAATGCAGAAGGAATAAGTTAACAGAAAGCCTTCAAGCTGACTTCAGACAAAGTACTAGGAAGGACTGAGTGCCCTGCAGAGAGTGAAAGTCACCAAGCCTGTGTCGTGGCTGAGAAGGGTGCAGTCCTGGTCCTTCAACCTAATGGTCGCAGGCTGGGCTTCCTGGCTATGGGATGCAATGGGAGGCAGCAGCCACTGATGCTGTCCTCCAGCACTCTCCAGGCAGCACATTGTTAAACATTTTCTCCTTTCTAGTCTCTCCCTCTGGTTTGAAATCTTGAAAATGTACAAACGTGTTTTCAGCCAAATGTCTCCCTTTCCCCCTGACTTTTCTAGTTTGGTTTCCAAACTGAGAAAAGCACAAATATTTATTCAGCTTTCATTTTACGCCCTGCCATCCACTTCTGAGCAATGTTCACACAGCAGTATTCAATACCATCAGCACCAAGCTCTGTCATTTTGCCACCAAGGCCGGAATGCTTTCTCTGTGCCCAGATGAGTCCTAAAGTGATCCTAAAGCAGCAGGAGAAACCCTTTTCTTATTTCTCCCTCTTCATTGAAAGCATCCACGGAGACCTTATAAACATCCTGCTTTGTACATGAATTTAAGATATTTGTCTATCCATTAATTTATGATTTTATGTTACCAGAAAAACACAGTCTGACAGATGAAGGATTGAGAAGATTCTGTCAGTCAAAGTTATCTACAGCTCTACAGCTTGGCTGCTTATTTCTGTTCCTGCACTAAGGCCTCAAACAGTTGTGGAGAAAAGCTATATAACTAATTAAAACTGAATACTTCCAGCAAAACCCATCTCAGATATTTCAAGAATTGNAAAAAAAAAAAAGAGTATTGTGGAAGTTAAGAGAAAAATAAGGACAAGGTTTTGAAATGTTTACTTGCATGAGGACATGAAAATTTGCAAAATACCTGTAAATCCATTAGTAAAGTAATAAAAAAACCCAAAGTCAAAAAGCTCTGAAAAGTCAGTATTGTACATAGCAAATGCACCATATTCTTCACTGATTTGCAATTCAAATACCTATTTGTTAAAGTGGGGTTTTACTTAAATACAGTTTCCCTGAGAATACAAAGGTTATTTCAATATATTAAAATAAATTTTATAATATTAGAATCTATTAAAATATATAACATCACATATCTTTTTTCAGCATCTTAATTTTTACAAAGATATTAAAAAAGTTTAAAAAGTCATTAAGAACTAACTCTTCTATCTCCTGTAGGAATGAAGAATAGCATAAGAGACATCAATGAGGCTAACAAATCATGGTGGGTCATCTTAACTAGAGAGGAAAAGGTTTATCCATCCCAGAAATTTTTTATAGATTTCAAAGATTTATCCTGTCTTAAAATGGAATAAAATGGTGAAATCCACCAAAAGTTTATGACTGAATCCTTCGCCTCAAAAATGTGCTGTGGATTCAGTAATTTGCTTTCACTGAAATGTTAAATTTTTATGTTTGACTAGCTTAGATTTTATAATTAAAAGTTCTTTCTGACATCAAAAACTCAGAAGTTGGAAAATCTCAAAGGAGGACATTTGTCAGTTTTGCATTTTTCTCAAATCTCTTTTCAAAATGTGGCATTTTGTCAAGTACCTCTGTCATTAAGTTTCTTTTGCAATGAGGGTTTACTGAGAGGCTTTTAAACTCATGGAATTTATGCTGTTTCACACCTGGTTGAGGGTCATGGCTTTTGATCCCTCACAGATTACCTGTTAACACAGAGAATTTCTTTTGGCATTTTAGTGTTTCTCACCACTCATTAGAGCAAGTGCACTGACAAGAATTCTGAATAATTTCATCATAACAGAAGTGTGAACAAGGAATAACAAAAAAGTTCTCTGGGTCTACTTTATGAATTTGTTAAAACAGCATCATGAATAATGAAAAATGCATATTTTTTAGAAAAGCATTGCAATAAGTATACAGATAATATCACTGTGAGAGAGCTGGGTCAACAAGACACTGATTAAGAGCATAAGGCTCTCAGCAGGAAAAATAATGTGACTCAAAAGGATTTGCCAGTCTGAAAGAAATGTTACTACTTTATGATAATTATTATAAACGCGGGGAGCTGGTAAATATATTGTCTTGAGAGAAGCATATTCATGTACCTTGTCATCAAGCTTGTTTCTGTACAGTACAAATCAATAAATCTTGAGAAGAGTAAAGCATAAAGACGTAAGGGAGAACTTAGAGAGGTATCTATGCATCTATCCATTAAACCCTGTTCTGAGATTTAAGGACCTACACCTCCCTCAAAACAAAGTTTATGTGATATGACCGTAACAGTTGAAGCATGCACCACTGGATTTTAGCAGGAACTGATGCTCAGAATTATTGGTTTAAAGGATATTTTGATATTATTTAATTCCAGTTGTTAATGAATACTGATTACTACACAGAAGACAAAATAATGTTGTTACAAAAATGAGAAGCTGTACCAGCCACATGGGTTGAATAACACAGAACTTCCCATGGTTGGAAACCACTGTTCCCACCCCAAGGGAAAGGATTGGGATATTCCTCCTCCCTTCGCTCTGATGTCTGGGGTGGAGGCTTTCAGTTTGCCTGTCAGAGGTGCTCAGAGACTCAAACTGCCTACCTGAGTGGACACAATCGCTTGCACCACCTCTATTTCTAAATGCTTCATTCAAAAGCTACACCTCAATGTTTGCAAAACACTTTGAAGATTAAGATTCCCAAGGATAATCCCGCTAATTTTTTGAATGCTCCACTGGGATGTTTTAATGTACAATCTCCAGCTAACATTAACGAGCAGAGGTTGATTGCTTTTCAAAACAGAAGTTAATCTTCATTCCGGATTTGCTCAAGCCAAGGGCAAACATTCTCACCCAGACCTCTCACTGTGTCAGTGCTCTTCCTTAGTACATCTGCAAAATGACAAGTCCCAAGATCAGAGCTCAGTTTACGCAGCACCTGACTTCCATCCCTCCATCCTTGGTGGAAAGCCTTCCAATCCTCCAAAGCCCAAGACAAGTGGGTGTCTAAGAGGGGATACACAAAAGCACAGTGCTGTAGAGCGAGCTGACTACCTAATCAATAAAGAAGTCCCCCTGAAAAAGAAGATATAGGAGAGCTTAGGCATCACTTTGGGAATTTGTAACCCAAGCTGTGTTTTGAAGGTAGGCACTCCCTATATGGCAATGTGACTGATAGAACTAATTGTGCCTTTGTTACAGTTTTGTGTAGCTGTGCTACTTCAGGGCCTTCTGTAAGCCGCAGTTACAGTTTTCTGCAAGCCCCATAGTTTGAAAACATTGGTCAGTTCAAGGCCAAATTGGAGTCTCAGCCAATCAGAGCTGGTCATAGTGCCTCTGTGAATCACATACAGGAGAAAAAAAACTGCTGGCAGGCGCACTTTGCCACCAGAGTGGGAGTGAGAAGATGTAACAAGCTGCACAGACTCCAAGGCCAGGCCCGCAGGAGGCGGGGGTGAAGAATGCGAAAAGAGAGTTTCCCCTGCAGCTTGTGGTAAAGACCATGGTGAAACAGGTGTCCCCCCAAAGCCCATGGATGAGGACAGGGAGCAGAGACACCTATGCCCTGTGAAGATTGATCCTCACCTCAGCAGGTTTGCTGGGGGACTTGTGACTTTGCAGGGGACCAGGCCAGGGGGTNCGGTCCCGCAGGGGAAGGTGTGTGTGTGGAATGTCCCGTCCCCCCCCCAGCTGAGATGGAAGACAACTTGGGAGGAACGGATTGGAAACCCCCATTCCCCATTCCCTGCCCCTCCTGTACTGCAAACGGGAGGGAAGAAGGGAGCAAATATATGATTAAAGTCAAGAGTCCTTATCTCAAGTCCTAAGCCTCCCAATATCTATTTTCTCCCCTTTTCGGATGAAGGGGGGAGTGAGTGAGTGGCTTGGTGGGTATTTGGCCTCTACCTAGGGCCAAAACCACCACAGCCTTCTAAAGTCTACTCAAAAAGTGTCTTGAACTTAATGTGGAATCTGCCTGGAAGGCACTATGGTCAGGAAGGTGGTGGCCTCAGGATGAGGCTCATCCCTTACATCACTGGGGGGCTTACCCCTCCAGTGACCCCACAGAAAAGCAACTTGACTGGTTTTGTATTGTGTGCAGCAGACAAAAGGAGACTGCAATGTGTGGCACAAATAAAGGTCTGCAGGTTGGTAACTAAACCACCTTTACCAGACCATGTCTACATTCCTGCTGTTCTTCACTGCATTTTATTCCAAATGACAACTTATTCTTCCTATGGCTGCTACTTTCTTCCTTGAATTTGGTCATTTTCATGCAATCAAAAATGGGAGAAGAAAAGCTGCTGCCATCACTGCTTGATGGTGCTAAAATAACATTCTGAGGAAGACAGTACACAGCCTCCCCATCCTCAGCAGAGATATCTCTTGCCCTGCCTACAAGCAGCTTAATTTTTCAAGTCTGTTACACTTACTATGTTTCAGAAACATTCTTGATACTGAAAAAAAAAATTAAATCATGCTGAGGAATAAGAGTGTTTTCTCATAGAGAGCCAAGAATGACAAAGTCACAGAGAGGATATTTTCGACATATAAGGATATGTTTTAGACATCCTTTCATAGGCGTGTTATCATAAGCAGTTGCAAGATCTGCTTGGATGTCCATACTTCTGAGCTTTTAATAACACCATCATAAGAAAAGATTTCTCAATCTCTGACTTCGGGGTTCATAATTTAGAACAGGAAATAGCAGAAAACCTTGTGAATCATTTAGTGCAATACCCTTTAACAGTACCAGCATATAATCCCAATCTCAACAGCCTAAGGAGTCTGTAATATTTTATTTCATTAATCAATTAGTAATTAAAATGTAGAGGGATGGCTCTTATTGATGCTCAGCTGTATAAAGTCATCTATCATTCACACATCCATTCCTCTGAGAGGTTTATGAAGCAAATTTCATAACGCCTAAAAGGTCACTAATACCTCCTGTAGTGATTAATTGCAAATAAGAAATATTGATAATTTTTTTTAAAAGCTTCTTGCATCTTCTACATCGAATTTGCAAGAGACAAGTATGAGCTTCATTTCTGGCTAACTTAATCAGTCTAATCATAAACACTGAAATTTCTGTTGTTATGTTCAGTTTGGAGAAGTAAAGAAGCAAATGAGAATTAGTTCAAGACAGGGTAATTATAACTGTGGCCATCAATTTGAGAAAAAATCAGTAAATTAGACTGCAGCTAAATGTAAGTCTTTCAGATTTTCTTTGTCCAACAATGAAACAGGAATAGAAAATGCACTGTTATTTCCCACAGAACATTAAAAAAATAACCAAATCCCCAAAACATACAAATAACTTAAATTTGCAATATAACCACAAGGACCACTGTAGGGAAATTATTCTTAACAAGGTACGGTGACCTTTAACAATATATAGCATTTATATCCACTGTGCTCAAACAGGTCTTATGTCCTGTGTTTAAGAGCATTTCTCATTCACTTGCTCAGTGATGACTCATTGAGAGCAACAACTTGATTATCTCAAGCACAGTGTCAGCAAGAGAGTAGGGATGGATGCAATTGTACTGAAGGAATAGGGATTATGTTCTGCTTAAGAAAGGAAAGGACCTCCTGCTTAAATCAACCCACTGACTCCCCTGTGCCACGCAGGGGATGCAGGGGATGCAGGGATCCCACCACTTATTTAATGACAGAATAATGCAAACTGGAAAAATCCCAATCTGACAACTACCAAGGACCACATTATCTGAAAATCTCAATTGACAATGGGCAGTTGTTTGTCATAAACTGTTTCTCTAGAGTTTGCAGAATTTCTGAGGATGTTTGTACCACAATCCACATCAGTGTGACCTACTAATCTAACCTGGTCAAAATAGTCTTGAATTAAAGACCTCGGGATCTTCTTCAGGAATTTAGAAGCAACACATGGAACTAGTAGTTTTCTTTCATATGTGTTGTTTTCTGGGACTTGAGACTTACCCATGTCTTCTCCTTACCTGGAAGCATGTAAAAAAAAGTAGTAGATGGCCTTCCTCAGCTCTGAGATGGAGCACATGAGATGACTCAAAGGACATAGAGTATGCTTACTACCACTTAAATAAGCAAAGGGAGCCCTGCCTGACTGCCTCACAGGCAAGGGCAGATTTAAAAACTCATGGTGAGATTTAGCTCATCCAAATCAATGCATCAGTACAGCTGCCCTCGCCTCCCACTTTAGATGCGTCCACTCTCTTTGCTACTGTACCCTGAGAGACATGTAAGGCCCAGGCGCAGCAAAAGATGCAGGAGAGGAAAGGCTGCAGAAGAGGCTTACAGGGGCCTTGGGAGAGAAAGGATTTAAGATAAGAAGGAGCCCGCTGCTGTGGGATGGCACATTCCAGCATGAGCTGAGCAGGGACTCAGCAGTAGGAGAGCTGAGGAGCTAAGAGCTCCTGTGCAAAGGGTGCCACAGGAGAGAGCCATGGAGTAGGTAAGGTAGGCAGCAATAGAAGGCAGCCTCTGGGAGTATAAGGGGGCTGGGGTGAAAGGTTCAACTGTCTTCACAGTCTTCCAAGTAGAACCACAATTTGAGGCCAGACACAACTCTTCCCGCAGTCCCTGTCTTCTTTTTTGTCTGTCTAAAATATTCAGCTTCTACACTTAAGCCAGGAGCTGGTTTCCCTGTCTTGGTAATGAATTTGGGGTTATATCTGTGCAGGAGTACTCTGTGGAGGTTCTGTTACAGTGTGCAAGATCCATAAGGGGCCACAGCTCGGACACCTCTGACTGACTCAACAGTGTTTCCCTAAGGAGCTACAAGAGGCCAGTCATAGTTACAGGGTCTCAAATTGGCAAACGGGCACAAAGGGAGACACAGCAGCGACACAGCAGCAGCTTACCCATGACAGGGGTGCCAGGTTTTTCCAGTGGCAGCCACTCCTCAGGCACAGGGCAATAATGTCTTGTGGGTAATATGTCCCAGCAATACAGTGATGCCATGAAATTCACAGATTTTTAGATGTTGTCCCACAAGAAGCTAGCTTATCAGAGCTTCTCACAACAGCATAAAGAAAACTATCAAGGGGAAATCCTCTGGTGGCATAGGATTTTTAAAACATGGATTTCTCTCTCTTTTTTCCTGCTAAAGTTACCACTTGTAACAAACAAGCAGGAAATGTGGAAGGAGGAGGATATCTTTACAGAGAAATGCACAGACAGTGCTGTCAGTGGGATGCTTTTGCACAGAGCCCCAATAGCTATTAAATATTTCCAGTAAATTTCCTCTTTAAATGATTACTCATTTTCTGAGAGGTTCAGCTCTGAAGAGAGTGATTTGAAGACAGATATAACATGAAAAATTACATATAAGTCCTTAAGAATTATGCTGGGCACTTTATTTTTTTTTAACATTTTGGACATTGTTTTCTTAATTGACCAAGCAATATTCAAAAGGTTTTATAGAATATGGCAGGGGGAGGGGGGAGTAACATAGAACTGGATGTGTAATAAAGTGATAAATACATGATTTTACATAATATAAATATTTTATGGAAAAATTGTTGATAGCCACTCGGGGTATATACAAACTCAGTGTTTATTCACAGTACAGTCTCACTTTGATTTATATGCCCCAGATGTTTTTCTGCAGTCAAGAGTTGCTTATTGGCCCAATGGCAATATTGTTTTGACCTTGATGAAGGGACTATTAAGATGGTCATCACAGACTTTAGGATACCATCTGCATATGCCATGGCTATGTAAGGATATAACAGTTGCATTGCACAAACTTTTGTGTTGGAAGTCAGAAACCTTGCTGGTTAGTATGAAAATGGCTATTTGCATCAAGAATTTTCCTCATTCATGACAGGTAGATCTTTTTCCTTCCCTCATTTTTCAGTTAAGTCTGTTGGTAAGCTGCCACAGAACCATAGCCAGCAGACTACAAAGCTTATCTGTGAATGCTGTTAGTGTTGGACTGACATGATTTTTCCCCAGACTGCTAAGGACTACCGAGCTATTCCGATCCTGCCCTGATCACTTTCTAGAAGTTGCTATTAGTTTTATTTCTGCCCACGAATAACTTCATGGCCAACAAAGAAATTAAAATATCGAGCATATATTGTTGTTTAATATATAAAACTGCCTTAAGGTTTAGAGTGGCAAAATGACTGATGAAAGAAGACATGAGCCACCAGCTCCGCGCCAAAACAAGCAAATGCTTCTATTTAAAGTGCAGCTCTACAGCTCCGTCTCTGCTGACAGCACACACTATTGCATAAGCAAAGAGCCTCGAAAGAAAATGTCAAGCACCAGAGGGCTTCGGACAGGATTAACAGACACTAAGGTCCAACAAATTCTTTATGATAATCTAGCCTGACCCCTGGAGCTACAGGCCATATAACAGCAAAGCAAAACAAACAAACAAAAAAAGCCAAACCCAAAACATAACCAAACAAAAGAATTTAACTGCTCCTACTCCAAGGTTCTGGGTACAAGGAATTGAGTTAAGTAAAAGAACTTTAAATAACTGCCCTCCTCTGAGGTGTTTTGATATAGGGATGCCATGCTTCCACACTGTCTCTACCAGTGGAGCAGGTGGGGGGATTGCTCATTAGTTTCTGCTTATGTAGTTTTAAAGTAAGATCTTCAAAAGCTTAAGAAATGTTGGCACTTAGATGTCTTTGAATGTGAAAGAGGTAGGCAGGCTTTAGGCTCTTCAGAACTGCTCCCTGTGAAAAATAAATGATTCTGAAATTTCTCTGGGTCTTTTTAGGTCATTTTTTTACTTGAAGAAAAGTTTTGCATATTGCTTTAATATTCAAGTCAAGCTATTCTTTAAATTAGCCTCATTTTAAAACTATACAATTAACTTGAAAGCTTGAATATTAAATGCCTCATGTGCATCTATGTGGAATATCTCATGACTTTCAATCATGGTTATGACTGACTTTTCCTGAGAGAAACGTATTATCTATACTATTATCCGTCTCTATTGCTAACTTGTAACAGCTGAACAGTTGGGGGGAATGAGGTGAGACTTCACGCAAAGCTGAATGTTACAGAAGGGAAAACTGAGTAACATCAAAACCCTTGATGATATATTTCCATGATCCTTATAATTAAAAAGCAACACTAATGCCAAATTTTATCAGAATGCATTTTATCTACTGGTCCAAATAGGACACAGACCCAATAGACCAGTTGATGTGTACCTCCCAATAAAGGATTTGGTTTATTTGGGAAAAAACCAAGCTTCTTTGCTGCCTCCTGGGTTTATGAGCTTGGCTATTTACAACTGGCACATATAGAAATGCCATACAGCAACCCACAGCGCTAGGCTTCTCCTTCAGAGGTTTTGCACAGTAATGCTGATGAAACCTGACTGCACTCTTTCAAAAACCTGATGACATGAAAGCCTGGGGTAGATCTATATCTGCAATACATTAGACATTTCCAGGACAGATAAAATACATTAAAAATGTAAAAGAGAAGCTCCTTCTGCAGGACTTCCTACTGATCTTATGTTTCAACAGACCACTCTGAGCAAGCAGTTAATAACCTGCCCATCTGCAAGGACAATTTAAAATTACCAAAGGCCTTTGCTTCTGCCAGTTCCTGTTTTGCCCTCACTGTAATGTCTAAACTCTGTTTTGGGTACTGCCATTAAGTCTGCTGAAAATTTCCCGTGGGGCAACACATTCAACCTGGAGAAAGGGAGGCTGAAGTGAGACCCCATTACGGTCTGTAGCTTCCTGATGAGGTGGAGCAAAGGGGCAAACTCCAATCTCCTCTCTTTGGTGACCAGTGATAGAACCTGAGGGAACAGTATGAAGCTCAGACAAGGGAGGTTTAGGTTGGGTATTAGGAAGCAGTTCTTTACTGAGAGGGTAGTTGAGCACTGGAACAGGCTCCCCAGGGAAGTGGTCACAGCCCTTAGCTTGACTGACTTTAAGAAGCATCTGGAAGATACACTCAATCCCATGCTCTGACTTGTCTGGCCCTGTGTGAAGCCAGGAGTTGGACTCAATGATCCTTATGGGTCCCTTCCAACTTAGGATACTCTATGATTCTATGCAAATGGAGTTGTGGGACTTTGGTAAAAAAGATGGGGAATTCAACTGGGAAGGCTCAGGAGACTGAAAGCCTTTGGGCAAAGGTAATATTGCAAGACTGTGGACAGGATCTGGAGTAAATGGAAGGATCCTGGGCATGTGGTTGAGGACAGGTATGTCCACACTGAGGGGAAGCCTTGAAGATGCTGAGCAGGAAGAATAGAGCGAGACAGAAACCTGTTCTCTCCCTGTCCCCCTGCAACAAGGACTTGTGCCTGGAGAAGACGAAGCATCCAGAGGACTTTAGCTGTCCTCCCTCCACCTGCCTGTCCCACTCAGTGCCAGGTTGATGTCAGCTATGAGCAGTGGATGTGTTTGTTGTATTAATTTGGCAGGCTGAACACAGAACATAGTCTGGGAACAGATGCTGCCTCCAGAAGGGGAAGTTTTAATGAGAGCTGTTTGTGGAAACACCATGTAGCCTTCCTCGGTGCCCTGTGCTGGAAAAGAGCTGCAATTTATCGTTCTCATACCAGCACAAATGTGTCTGGCTATCAAGTCCAGACTTGCTTTATTTTAATTTTCTTTGATCCTGTTTAATTAAGCTTCCTTGTACCTAAGATGATAATGAAAATATATTATTCCAATCCACGTAACTATAAACTGAAACAATCACAAATAACTTAAGCAAAGCCTTAGAAGCGAGCAACTTAACCCAGCAGTGAAAGCAAGACAAAGTATCTTCTTGAAATTTGCACTGTCAGGGCTTTTATCTAGACTACCTCTGCCATTTCATAAGTAGATTCAGATCACAAAAAAAACTAATTGAAAAATATTTTCTGTATATGATTGCCTTTTTTTTGTTTCTGAAATAAATTCACAAAAGGTCATCAAATCTACAACATATATAAAAGAAGGAAGAGTCACCATGGAATACTGCCCTTGAACACGAACCAGCCTGAACTTCATGATTCAGCCCCACACAAATCTTAGCTATTCTGATTTCTGGAGACATTTGGATAAGGATGCTTTTGTTATTGTCACGCTGCTGATTATTATTATTAATGCTACTAATAATAGGCATGAAGAAGTGCCTCCCAGACTCTTCTAATGTGAAACCAAGTTTAGCAGTCTGAGTCTTTCCCACTCAGAAAGAAGAACCAACAACACTCATCTCCCATATCTAAAGCAAGTTCCTCACCAACAGATGCAGGCAGTGTCATTGCTGCTCCTCCATCAAGGCTGCTGTGTTCCTGTGAGGGCTTTGAGCCCTTGGATGAAATCATTCCTCTCCTTCCAGTTCTTTCTCAACAGCTACTCTACCGTGTCTTTTCTAAGGCTGTTTTATTGTTTTCCTTCAGTAGTTAACTGCTTAAAAAACAACCTTTTTTATAAGTAAAATTCCCAGTGTGAAAAAATAAGAGTAAAAAAAAAAAAAATTTAAAGAAAGGCTATTTGGGCAAAACCTAAAAGTGTTTGCCTATTAGAAGAAAGAATACTAAATTCAGTCTAGTTCTCCCAGAATCATTCTTCTCAGATGCCAGTACTTGAGATTTTCATGCTGAGTTCAAACAGAAATGAATATGCAGTCAAGTAAAAGGAATCAACAAATGGTAAACAACAAAAAAACCCCATTTACAGCATGCATGCAGTATGGGCTATAATATGTAATTAAGCACTAAGAAATAGGAAAAAATAGCAATGAAAGTATTTTGAGAGAATACTAATATATATGGCACCTACCCACAGAATAAGCCATTTATAGCATCAGTGAGTAACGAATGGACTGAATAATGAAATAATTATCTCATTAAAAATTGTCTAGTTAAAAAAGATCAAGACTTCCAAATTACCAGCTTGTTTTGTAGAGAAAACTCACTGACTGCTCACTCTGCAAGAACTAAAGGTTTCAGTCTCAGACAGCCCCGAATAGAAGCTGACATCTCTCATGAAAACTCAGGAGTCAGGCAGTGGGAGCTACCTAAAGTAGGGAACACAATGTGATGTACTAAAACAATCCCAAACAGCAAAACCAAATGTGTTTAGAGTACTAACTAGAATCCTTTAGACACAGGCAGAAGGTGCTCCAATGTACTTTTCACAAGAGTCCATGCACAAGTGTATTTCTCAGACCAGATATGATCCTCCTCACCTGAATTTAACTATCTAGAAGTGCCTAATGATCATTTCTCCATGTTATATGGGTTCCCTCTGTGTCTGAGGCACGTCCTGAGGATGTTCAATCCCATCCAAAAAGAACTCAGGAGGGGGTTCTTTCTTTCCTATTCACTACAGAGGGAAACTAGACAATTCGCATTACGATGGATAACTTTAGGCAAGATTTGCAGCAAGAGAAAATCCAGCTAGATACCAGATGAAGAAACCTTTCACAGTAAGGGTGGTCACATATTGGAACTGATGCCCAGAAATTCTGTGCAATCTCCAGCCTCAGAGACAGCCAAAAACGATTGAAAGCCCTGAGCAACTTAATGTAACTTTGAAGATTGCATTGTTTTGGGCAGAGTGGCTCCAGAGGTCCCTTCCAGGCTAAATTATTCTGTGATTGCAGCAATCCTTTCTACAGAACAGTTATATTATTTATCCACCCACAGCTCCACATGCTTTCATGATTTTCCCTCCCTGGGCCACGCTATGTCTTGCCTGCACACATCAAACTCTTGAGAGAGCTCAGAGAGGTTTGTACATGGAAAGAGACAAGGTTCAGTTCCTCTCACCACCACACACATTTTTTTTCAGCCATGTATATTCACCATATTATTAACTGTATTTGGATCAAAATAAGGTAAGTTATTTAATATTTTCAGCTACAGATAGCATCATCTCTATCTAAACAATAGCTACTTGGTATACAATTCTGGAGGGGTTTTGGCAACTGAAAACAAATTAGCTGAATGTTTACTGTGCAAAACAGATGTAGCATTCAGATAGCAATAAACAAATGATACATTTTTGAATGCATTAATTTAAAAAACTGTTATTTTCAAGCATATTTAATTGCTCACTTTGACAGAGGAACAGGAAATCAGTGGATGCATTTCTGATTGAGCTTTTCTGAACCATATGTGATACTTACAAACTCTTTTAAAAACCTCACTTCTCTCTATATAGGCAGTCCTACAAGCAAATAAATACAATAAACATTGAAGAATGTGGCATCTCTTGGAGAATACACCTTTTGTATTCCTGATCTTGCATGTTAGTGTGGTCTAATTAGCTTCTATTATGCAAAGTTTCAACATCTTTATTCAAGGATCCTCTGTTTAAAGTATTGATAAATGTTGCTCAGCAAAGACCAGACTGAGCAAAGCACAGTTCCAGAGTCAAACTAGCTTGAAACTGCTGTAAATTTTATGAGAGCATATGGGCAATTCACGTGAGATTCTATGACCTCAAAGAGGTTCTGTCCCAAAAAGTTTTTGTTGTGTGTGGGATTGCTGAAAGAGCTTGTATTAGTCAGTACAAGCTGATTCAGCAGAGATGTCTATTAAAAGCAATGTCAATTCTCATAACAACTGTTAAAATCTACTGCATCATGCTTAGCTCTGCTCTCTCCCTAGAGCCATGTCCCAGGCTTTATTCAGGAGCAGCCCTCCCATCTTACCCCCATGCCTCCATAACAGGGCTCTGCTGTGGCATTGCTCCATGCTGCAAGCTATCAATCATTTGCCTCCTTTATAGTAATGAGACCTCCTTTATAGAATGAGACCCCTACCTACAAATACTCTTAAAATTTAAAACCGTTAAAAGAATTATTATGGCAACTCCTCCAGATCAGTCAGTATGTGCAAGTGACATATTTGTACACCATTTCCAAGCACAACAACTAAAACCCAGAATAAGGTTGAATTAGATAACAGATCTTAAGTTAAAAATTGATTAGACTTTAGGCTATTAGAGTTCAGGTAGAGGGGCAGATAAATTTTTCACTGTGCTTATGGGTTACTATAAAAGCATTCTAATAACTCATACCTAGCTTGCAATATGATTTGATTATGTTTTCAATCTTAGTAGAAGATATTCCATGTGACTTATTAAATAGGCTAGGTAGAATTCCTGTAAGTATAAAAATTAATGTTGTGAATATACTTGGATTTGATCAGTTGAAATGCATTATCTCAAATATAAATTATGTTTACAAGGCAGTACACTAAGGATGCTCAGCTCTTGAGTCTGGCTTAGTAGTTCTAATCAAATCTGGTACCGATAATATAATGGATAGGAAATAGCCTGATGAATTGAAATGAATTCACATTACAAGTGCCCAAATTACTTCTAGCAGAATGGCTGAGATTCAGCCTACAGGACCTTCTCTACTATCCCTTTTTCCAGCAGTCCTCTTCCTTTCATGTGGAGGGGAGAGTATCCAGCAAATAATGATAACACAAGCAGCCCTCTCACATGACTGGTCTGCAATCCATACTTGAGCTCTCCATATATTCCAACATAAAGATGGATTAATGTCCATCAAGTGATGGGCAACATTCTCCTTGTGACATCCATGGTATCTAGGTATGTGAAATTGCAAAGAAAGCAAAACTGTCAGACTGCTTTTGAGTGTTGTGGTAAATATCCATGTGGTATGACCTCAGAAAAATGTTATGGGTCATCTCTGTCGCATTTTAGCACATTATATTATACTACTTGAATAATAATTTGTTAAATCCACACTATCCTTGTTATTCATGTAGTTCTAAAGGTCAACATTAAAACTGAATATGATATAGTCCCACCTAGTTATGGGGCATGTTTAAACTCTAGACACAGATTGTGATACACAAGCTACTAATTTAGACCTGTCCTGTAATCTGTACTTGCTAAACACTCACCAGGGCACAGCTGTGCCAGCAGCTGCTTACAGAACAGAGCAGTTTATTCCCAAGTTCATCTGCAGCTGTGGTTTGTCAGAAATAACAGGGAAACACCAACACATCCTTTGAAGTTGTGCTTTCTCTTTTTCTGAAGATACATCTGCCCAAAATCTGAATATCCAGAACATCTACAGAATGTAAAACATAGAGAAAATAAACAGAGAAATTAGAAGCAATGTCTAAAGTTGTTGATCTCCTGAGCCAAAAGAATTTTCCTATTGGACAACCTTCATTCTAAGAAAATCAGTAAAGAACAGGCGTGTCCTATAGCATGGCATGTGGTCACAGCAGAAGATCTGGCATCTAAAATAATTCTAGGTCCTAGATCACACTTTAGAAACACACAACATTTCACTTCCCTTCAGCCAAAAATTCATCAAAAGTGAAGGCTGTAGTCAATTAAAGTATGTGTAAGTTCATGTTGAATATATGAAATAGCTTTTATTTTAAAACATAAAGATACACTGTGATAAAAACCTGATTGTCACTTTTTTAACTTTAAAAATTTACTTCCCAGTTTGGTTTGGTTTTGGTTTTAAGTTACATTTAAAATCACATATTTTCAAAATAAGTAAAGTGGTTTATTTTAGGTCAAGCACAAGCCAAACAAACAAAAAAAAGAAACAAACCCCCAAAAACCAAAAACCTCAAAAAAATGTTTTCTTCCAGCAAAACTAGAAAATAATTTAGATCTTCACTTTGCTCCAAACTATAAACTAGCATTTCCAAACAGAAATTGGAAAATACTGAAATGAAGGTGAAAAAATGCTCTTTGCAGGAGGAAAATCAGGCCCAGGCAAATCAGCCAGGGGATTGTGACCATGATGGGAAGGAAATGCATGTTGTTGAAATTTCTTCCAGACAGTCTGTACCTGTCAGGTTCCCACAGAGCCCAGCCTGTCATTGAGAACTGTTTTTCTTGGCAGGATCATAAAACGCAACCTACGCTCTCCAAGGATGGGATCAATTCCAGCTGGATCCCAAAACTGTCATTTGCAGTGGCATGCACCAACAGTGTCAAATGGGGTACCACTTTCTTTTTAAATTAAACAATGTTTTGTTTTGGTTTTTTTTTAAATGAAAAACAACCTCTTCATAGACTATCAGACCTACAGCTTAAGTTAGGGTTTTAATTCTCCCTATCCCACCAGTTTAGCACTTACTTACCTTATTTAAATTCTCTTTTCAGAGCTGGAGTGGCCAAAGAGATCCTACAGGACAAAGAGGAGGAAGGAGGTGAAGCTGTGTTAGTCATCTCCCTTCCCACAACTGTTCCCATCCCTACAGACAGAACAGTGTGGTTGGTCTTGCTTTTCTTCAGTAAGTTTCTCTTTTGCTTTCTCATGCAGTAGATCACTACAGTTTTCATTCAAAAGCAACGACAAAGTGGACTTTTCCATTAGGAGGGTCAGAATCCAGCTCTACTAATCCATTCCATGGACATCAGACTGGAAACCAAGTCTGGCAACAACAAGATTTCACCACAATTAGATCATTTTGCAGATAAAATCAGGAAGAGCTCTGCATTATGAAGACCAGCCCTCCCCAAAGCAGGCTACAGAATTTCATTTTTCCTCCTGCACCAGCCCCAAACATTTGTATTAAATGCACATCTTCTGCAGAGCAGCCTCATTTTAACATTTATCACTGTCTTTTTAAAGGCAAAACAAAGCAAACCCTGTTTTTCTAAATGACATGAATACAAAGTCTGAGAGATATTTTTGTGGGTTGAAGTTTATAAATGCAAAGCTGATTTCTGCAAAACCTACATTTTCCCCCCAAACATTATTGCACTGGTGGAAAATCAGCAGGTGAAAAACAGAAGTGGATAAAACATTAAGGACGATAAAAATATTTTTCTGATTTGGAAGAATTTGGTTTCATTTTATATTCATATTTTATTTTCTATTGAATTTTGTCACAAAAGTTGATTTTTTTTTTTAGTGCCCTACATTTAACACGCAGTAATTTACAACTTATTAACCATCAATGCACAGTTTTCAAGGACTACTGTGCCTTTGAATAGAGGCTAACAATGAATTCTGCTGGCCAGTGTTTACCACATGTCATTGTACAACTTTTTGGTAGTAAGTATAAGCAAACCACAATTATACAGGCATAAATAGAATTTATATCATTACATATATATGTATTTTTCTTTTTGCCAGACACTGGCTTCCCTTTCTACTTGGTCTTTGGGTCACCCTGATGACACTGACTTTAGTTTGGCCAGGAACAGGAAGGTTCAACCAAAAGATTTTATGACCATCGGAAAGAAACCTGCTGCCAAACTGTGCTGCGAGCCGCACCATGTGCTGATCCATGCACCACTGGCAACCCCATGCAGAGCAATTGCTTCTTCCTGGCTCTGCGGAAATAATGCAGGACAAGGCTGTGAGCACCACCAACACCATTCCTGCAGCGGGTAAAGGACAGATGTGCAGTTGCCCTCTTTCTCCCCGGACTCTCAGCCTCAAAATATGCAAAGATGTGAGCTAGAGTGTACAACTGCACCATTGATGATCACATGGCAATGTACACAAATATGGCTGGGGATGCTAGGGTAAGAAAATCATTATAATTCAAGGCTGAGGCAAGCACCTGCCTTAGAAAGTTCAGGCCTTGCAATGAAAGTTTGGAAAGCATCACCAGTCAGGGATCTCTTCACAGAGGGCAGCTGATAGCTCCAGTTTCTAACACCAGTCCCAGCACATGCGTAATATTATTTCCTTCTGCTTTCTTAAGTATCTCTTAATTATCAGGACTGAAAGCCCCCTGGTTCTTCTATTATAGAATAGTGTAATTAAGCATACTTGAGGGTTTCCTGTACATTTTTCTACTCAATAAACCTTTTCATTGCAACCCAAGGAGTAAGATTGAGGTAGCGAGGCTGGCTCTCAAACTTAACATGTGTTTTCCAAACTATTATCCATGGTTAGACCTCAGCACTGCACTCCAATAGAGAGTGGAATTAGCTTTATGATTAGCACTTTAATTATCTTGCCACTATGTAGCATCCCCCTGATTTGCAGTGGCTTCAGTAGTAGAAGAATTGTGGAAACATCTGACAGTTCTCTTAAGGCTTCTTATGTTTTATAAGTGTATAATTTTTTTTTATATACATAGTCTGTATCTAAGTATACATCAAAAATGTCACGTATGTTTACATTCACTGTTCTCCATATAATTTATTTATACTTTAGATTCCCACCCAGGGCCTCACTGTGTATAAGAATTCAAAGAAGTGAGTTGTAGAGTGTTGGAAGACTGACCAACATCTTCCCCAGTGAAGGCTGAAGATATCAGAGGAACTTTTCTCTGTCATTCTTCCTTTCTCTCTCTCTTTTTCCCTCTATGTCACTCCCTCCCTCCTAATTAAAAAAATAAAAACAAAACCAAACAAACCACAAAACCAAAAACCCACAAAACAAACCACAAACAGAAAAAGAGCGAGAAAAATTGTATTAGCAGATTGTATCCCAATTCAGTCAAATGAACTGGGGTCTAATAGAGCATGCGCTGAACACATGAACCTCTCATTGCTTTAGAGGAGAAATCTGCAGAACCTGGCTGCACTCCTAACCCATGGGGGGCTGGGTGACAGGCTTGGGTCCTTTTGCAGCCTTCAGTGCACCCAAAGGAAACTGCAAACATAGCGCAGGACTCAAAACCAGGTGTCCATCGTACAGTCATTCAGCAGAACCAGTCCCAGCCCTGTCTAATTTTGTATCAGTGAAATTGCGTCACAGCGCTCCAGAGAGGACAAAATGTTCCTTGTATTTTGCTAGAACAGGGCTGGTCGTAAATTATTTTCAGGCACATTTTCCCTTGGGTAAATGCGCTCTCCAGTAACGTGCAATATACTTGAGAATACGTGGCTGCAGCTTGGCAAAATGAGCAGGACACCAACTCGCTCACCCATTATTGTATGTAAAACAGCTTTGTATTTGCAATTACCGGGAGAAGTGACAGGACAGTACCCGACTGGGAAAAGTGGAAGCTGCTGAGATTAATCAAGTGTTCCCATGGCAAAAACTGTTCTGGAGTACATGCCAGGTTTGAAAAGAAAAATCTTTTGTGCTTTATTTCTTTGTTTGTTAGCATACAATATGTGGTTTCCCTCCCCTCTTCTTTCTGATTTTGACAAGCGGACGCTTGGAAGAATGAAAGCTTAAAAGGTCTAGTTCTTCTAATATGAGTGCATTTACTGTTTATAATATCAGGTTTAATTCTATAGTGAACGCTAGCAAAAACCAATGAAAAATACATTTGATTTGTGTCTGAATAGAGAAAAAATATTCAACATAATAATTTTTAAACTGTACTTTAGAAAAAGAAAAAAAATAGGAATCCTTAGGCACTGAAAGCTTAAGAGAATAATAAAAAATAAAAGATTATATGGCTTCCAAAATAGCAGTGTTAGTCAAACGATCACTGCCTTGATAACACAGACATGGTTTACAGGTTAGACTGCTGCTCCTGTAAAATTATACATAGCAATAGCTCAAAGCTGAAAATGCTTCGTTCTTCATGACCAGCTGAAACATTGACCTTGGATTCAAAAGATATCTTTTCAAATACTGCTAATACAGCAAAAAGGGGCTTGCATCAAATGCATAAATTAATTTGGAAATAGCTGTAAAAATAGAGTGTTTAAATTCCAGCTAGCTAAATAGTTGAATTTGTGCCAAAAGTTGACTTTGCTCACAAATTGTTTTGATTCAAATAGTGCCTACTGGTTGAGACAGACCCAAAATCCAAACATGGCAGATACCACATAAAAGTTTCTTTGAATTCCTAATATTTAAAATTCTTACTAGTATTTTTCCTTTAAAATAACAAACATCACAAAGAGAAAAGCTTATTAGGCTAAAATGCTGAGGGAAAGAATATGCAATGAATCATCCTGACTTTTTACAACCATGTACACAAGGTCTGGTCCAGGTTTAGATCAGTGTCAGCAGAAGTGCAGCACCAAATGCCTCTTGCCCTTGGTGTGGTCCTGCAGCCCCAAACTAAGTAGGAACATTTTTTAAAGTCAATAAGGGAAGAAGGAAGGGAGCTATTATGTGGGGGAAAACCCCAGTATATCCCAACAAGAATGTCAGTATGACCTGAAGTGTAAATACAGAGTTCTTCAATATTGAATTGGTCCATTAGGGCAACACAAGAACCAAATCACTGAGACTCTGGGATGTCAGTCCATACAGTCTGATTGCATTACATCCCTTTTAACCACTTCGTTCCATGTTATATCTCAGCTCAGGGCATCAAAAAAAGTCTCTTTGCAGTCCTGAGGCCTCCTATTTCCCCTTACTCATGAAAAAAAGAAAAAAAACCACCCTTTTCTTTACTTTGAAACCTGCATTTGATTCATTCTAAGCAACGGATTATCTGTGGATTCATCAGCAGATTTCTTCAAGTTAATTTTTGGACTAATGTGAGCTTCGTAGTAGATTTGGTCTCAAAAAGTTTCTTCAGAAATAGAGGTTCAGATTTTTCAAAGAGGTCTATAATGGCTGCAAAACTCTTTGACAAGTTATATTCTCTCAAACATGTATTCCAGACATTTGAAGCTGGAGTAATCAACCACATTTTATTCTCAAAGTACCATATGCAATTTAGTTTCCTTATTTGTAAATTCTTCCTGCACTTTAATGCAGAAAAAAACACATTTAATGTCTGATGAAAACCCTTATTAAGTGACAATCTCATTATATTTATTGATAGTCTCAGTTCAAAAGTTCATATGACTGAAGACTAGCTGCATATTTTCCTGCAGGCTGCAGGTTGCATCAAGTTTAAGAGTAATTAGCAGATTACTGGAAGCTCAGCATATATACAAGAGGTGATTAGTTTATTTGCCAGAATCTTGAGAAGTGATTTATTCATTCTTGAATCAGATCTGAACAGATTCTATAAGAAGTATTTTTTTATAAATATGTGTGTCAGTGCCTAGAAATCTCAGTCAAGGACCAAGCTTTATGTCATTGGAAGACAGCCCCTGCTGCAAGGATCTACTTTTTTAATTTTAAAAATAGTGAAGTAATAAAATTATTCCCATGCTCTTTCTAATAATTTTCTAAAATAATTCAATTCATTAAGCAGCGAAAGATTAGCCACTTTTATTTTTATTTTACTGGAAAGCACAATGTCTTCTGAATGTCAGAAATCCTTCATGACATTTTACAACCTAAATAAGGGCTTGCCTTGTTCCCATTGAATTCAATGGTAGTTATCCAGAGAACAGAAAAAGCAGAACTTTTCTGTGAGTTTTAATTAGCTTAAGTCATCCAATTGCCTTTGAAAATAGTCACTAAATCATATAGATACCTATGGTGTAATTTAATAATATTTAAGAGGGCATTAAAAGGCTAGACATTTTATACTGCTAGTCATTGGGATTTTTACAATTTTACCTTTTGTAAAATACTAGACTGTATTTTGTGAAGTACTGCTCTTTTGCTGATGACTGCCAGCTGTTCTCTAGTCATCCAAAAAAATAATTTGGAGGATGCTTACGTGACATATTTGTGTGGGTGTAGAGGCCTTGTCCACTTACATCTATTTTTCATCATACACAACTTTGAAGAAATTCTACAGATGCTCTATTTAGAGCCTGTAGCATCAGAAATGCACTTCTTTAAGTGTGTGCCTTCTCAGGAACCTTAAGATGTGTGAAAAACAATACAATGGCTTGAATTATCAGTTATCAAATGACTGTATCAATGTGTGGCTCTTGGGATCAGCTCAACCATATACCACAGTATAAATGAAGTCTCCTCATCCTACTGCCTCTAAATTCAGGTACATAATGGTTAACTAACAATAAAAATAGTATAAAGTAAGATTTTCCTCATCACCTATCACAAAAAGAAAGGACTGATTGAACACGGGATTTATTTTATTTAAAATCTTCTATCTCCGGATTTAGACAAAGAAGCAGCCTACACAGTGAAAAGCAGTTATCACAAAACACTTAAAACAAATATGCAAAATACTGACATCAATCTAGAATGGATACAGGGAGTAGCTCACAGGCTATTCAGAAAAATAAATCTAATGTGAGGTGCATTTGAATGTATGTGAAAGGGGCTTAAATTTAAAAATGGAAAAAGACAAGAATATGTTGAGCGAGGTAATGTGGAGATGACAACTGCAGGACTGTACATCCTTCATAGACAACGGCAGGAAAGAAGAGTTAAAGAAGAGATGAGAAAATGAGTGTTGCTGCCTTGAGGATAACATTTCAAATCCATATGAAAGAGGCCTCCTTCCAGTAAAACATTTAACCACGTGCTTGGCTTGAAGGAGACAGAGAGTGTCACTGAAGCCAGTGAGCTAATGTCTCCAGCAAGCATTTTTCCAGGGTTCAGAGGTACACAGCCACCACTACCGCAGCAGAAACACAGACCCCTATTTGGACAAATAGCTGTATTTACATTTCAATTATACCTCAGTGTCATTTACCTCAGTTTAAAGCATAACAAGGAAGGTCAGTTGCTAAGTCTGTCCTAGCAGGGCTCAGCAGCGATCCCGCACATAACACTGGCTGCAGAGCTCAGGGGCTTGGCATGAGACAGGGACTACTCCCAACAGGCAGAAAGGGCAAAGCAAATGAAAGTTCACCACATAGACATGTGTTATGCTATGACACTTGTCTATGTGGCCAGAGGGCATGACATGTCCTCTCTTATCTATTCATGCAAATGTGACCATGGCAGTACAGTGCAGCAATATCCAAATTAAGTCTACATTTGCTGTCTTGGCTATGGGCCTCCTTCTGCACCACCTTCTGTAGCTTCGTGAAGGGGAATTCTGGAACCAAATAAAAAGCTCAATATAGATATACATTATGGGCTGGATTTATACTATGAACTTTCACCCTTTTGAGAAAGCAATTCTTTTCTGGTATAAAGCACAGCTCCCAGTGTATTTGAATAAGCCCTTTGGCCTTCTAGAATATCAAGAGGCCAATGATTCTGCAAGTTTTAGTCCTTGTTTGCTTTTGCTTTCCTGCTAATCCAGTATTTATAGTACATCTTACATTTCTTCCACTCAGAAACTAGTTGCAGCAATTCTAAAATAGAAAGATCAACAGCAGTGTTAGTGATACTGTCTCTTACAGGGTTGATAAAGCCTCTTTCACTGTTTCACCCTCTTCTCCAGACCCGATGAAACAATGACTATAATCTAAACACAAATGCAGTCTTAAGTTTCCTTGAGGTTTCAAGCCAGTTCTTACTCACAAAGAGTACCATTTGAGCACTTGCAGTGACAGCAACTGCTATGCAGAAGAAAGGCTATTATCCTTGTTTCACCCAAATCTCAGATGATATGTCACAATTTGTTTGCTGGAAGTTTTGCAAAGTTACTAAAATAGTAAAGAATCACACAGAATCGTAGGTG
>VZTU01022192.1:12793-26685 GCA_013400835.1 Zapornia atra | reverse complement strand
CTGCTACAGGTGAAATCCTGAAAGTTCAAGGATAGGCCTGCTTAGGGCAGCAGACACCAGTCAGCATGACTGGTTCTTTGTTTCATTCATTCCTCTTTATGCATGTTCTACTATGGGGGGGAATATACTGCACATTTGCCTTTCTTTCAGTTGAGGTGCATCCAATATACCACCTTTTGTTCGTCTTTCAAACAAATTACAGTGTCTGCCTGTTAATAATAACCATGTAACATCATAATGTACATAGTATTTTCAAAATCTACAAGTCCTAATATTTCTATACTGCATAGATCACATGCCAAAGGAACCTCTGCAAGATCCAGATAGCCCCCAGCTGCCTTTGTAGTCATAGCAGAAAGCTGGCTGCTGTGACAAACAACACAGTTGTGTAAAAATCTATTTTGTACAATCAGGTAAAAGACAAGCATTAAATGTCACATTAATCAAGACAAACTTATTCCCTGTCCCATCCCCCATCCTCCCCCCAAAAAATAATGTTTCTCCTGATGTTGATGCTATTCTAAGTTATCAGAATGTATTAGAAAAAAAATAATCATAAAGCCTCCCTTCAAATTATTCCAAGCAAGCAGGAATGTTATTTTTGTTATACCCAACTGCTGTGTATCCACATGTCAGTTACACCTTCCCTCATTTTCATAATAATAATGATTAAAAAATAAATAAAATCATAGAATCATAGGGGTCGGAAGGGACCTCCAGAGATCATCGGGCCCAACCCCCCTGCCAAAGCAGCTCCCCAGCTCATATTGCACAGATAGGCGTCCAGACAGGTCTTGAATATCTCCAGAGATGGTGACTCCACACCCTCCTTGGGCAGCCTGTCCCAGGGCTCTGTCACCCTCACTGTGAAAAAGTTCTTCCGCATGTTGGTGCGGAACTTCCTGTGCTCCAGTTTACAGCCATTGCCCCTAGTCCTGTCCCCACAGACACTGAAAAGGGGCTGGCAAAGTAATTGGAAGTAATTATTTTCTTAAGAATGGGAGCAATCAGAAATAAAGCATTTCTTTGCATGGCCTAATTTTATGTAATAATTAAGAGTGTCCATCCAAATTTGCATCCCCAGAACTAAGGAAATTCAGGACCAGAAACAAAATTAGAAGTTCCTGTAGACCCCAATTCACATGGTTATGAAGTGTGAGTAGTATTACACAAACTCTTTGTAAAATTATTTTCTATTTATTCTTACCTGCATTTCTTTGAAATGCAAACATACTTGCACTTAGAACCAACCTCTGAAATACAGATGTATTACTTACTCTGCTGAAACTACATCTTTAATTGTAAAATGCTTTTTAAACATCTTCCTTTTTTTTTCTGGATTTTATTTTTTGATCCAAGGGATTTGTTTGATTGCTTAAGTACACAACAAAATACAAGTAATGTTCCTTTCCGTTCCTTCTTCCACTCACAACTCTTGCCTTCTCTCAGCATGAGCAGCACTAGAAAAAAACCCAGTGCACTAGGGAACAGCTCTTCTTCAGGCTTCAGTTATTAGGTTGCTTAAATATATACATGAATTGAAGATGTGGTATTGGCAAGTCCCACTAATTGTTTCTTTGTTGTCCCCTTTCCCATAAAGCTCCGATAAACCACCTGATGAAGTCCTCTATTAAAAACAAAAACGAAAACCCACCAAACCCCAACCATATTCTATTAGGTAAAAATATCCAACCAAAGAACTTCAGTGAATGAGAGGTGCAAACACTAAAATTGTTTATCCATGTAAATTTTATCTAGATGCTTTTTACATATCATATGCTACAGTCTTTAGCGAAAGGTTTCCTTACTATTTGTTTCAGATCCTTCCTTATTCAGACCACAAGAGCAGGCTGGGATGACCAGACAGCTTTTTGATATCTTGTTGGATCATCCTGGCACAAAGAGTGGCCAAAGGCATTTTTGGCTGTACGCAGGTTCAAGTCTGTACTCAGTACAGTTCTTACTTTCTGCTGGAGCTTTTGTGTGGTACTCAATCCTATTGTATGTTTCACACATTATTTTTCATTTCAAAACCTACCTATGGGATAGGAGGTTATTATCCACATATTTAATAGGAACTGGCACAGATGGATGGAGCTGGGTGACTCGGAAGCCAGAGAGAAGCATTCACAAGGAATCCTAGTATAAATTCTTCTCACTCTGGAAACCACAGTGCTTAAAAGTTCCAGCAGTCCCTATGGTTTGATGAATAAGGTCTTCTCTGTGCCCATGTGGCCAAGTATGTGTGCCACTACTTTGATTCAGATGGCATTACACAGAAAACTGACCCTGTGAGACCTTGACATTTCAGTACCTAGCTCATGCTGTTGCACTACCAGCATGTAGACTCTATCTGGATCCAGATAGGTGTTAAGAGTCTGTCTATCCATTCACAAACTAGTGAGAAAGTAGTGCTCACCTTTTACTTAACTCACAGATAAAAATATTCTTCTGAGAATTTTAAGCACCTAGCTTGAGGTTAAAAACTTTAGTAAGAGTCAGAAGTTTAACAGGCAGTTACAGTCTTGCAAGGCTAAGCCAACAATCCATACTGTGAATCAAGCACAGGCACTGAAGTGAAAAATCCACCAATCTGCACACGCTCTTTAAGTTGCTGACCTCTGTTTGAGGGGGACAATCAGCATCATATGGGTCTTTATATGTTCATGACACAGTTTAGTATTATAGCCACATGGATGGTTGATGTTGTGAATGTTCATCATTCTTCAAATAGACAGCAAAGTCTCAAGTCAGCTCCGTGGCCTCAGAAACAGGGAATACACCTCTTGGTACCAGCTGTGGGAAACACATTTTAAGGGGGTGTGCAGTATCCTCTAGGAAGTCTATAATAGGATCTAGAATCCCTTTCTACATAGCAACAGTTTAATTAATTAAAAAGCCCTTCTGATAACATCTGCTTTTCTTATTACACAATTTGCAGCTTCTGACAGAAATATGAGAGGGGTCTATTAAGTGACAGCACCTTTCACTAAATGATCCTCATTCTCACCCAGAGCACATTCCCTGCTCGGTGAGGCAGAGGAGCCATGGAAAAACAGTATATGATCATGCAAATATAGAATATATCAAAATGCAGATGCCCAAGAAAGAAAAATCTCATTTTTAAGAGTTTGCTTTTACAACTGTAGTAAGAGTCCTTGAATTTTGTTTTAGTTTGGGTTGAGCTTTTCCTCTTCATACAAGAGAGAGAAGTGAGTGGAATTGATTAGGCATTGTGAAAAATCTTAGTTTATTTTTGCCTTATTCTGGTAGAATGGGACAGAAAGTGAGGAACAGCTTGGTTTCACTAAAGAGTTCCAGTAAAAGACACAGGATGCCATAATGTCGTAGTCATGCTTTATTTCACTCTAGCTGTTGGGAAAGAATCTCTGAACGATTTTGGGATTTGTGCCCTTTATCAACACGTTAGTGTGCTTTTAGTTCAATTAGAAACGATGATCAGAAAGTTGCCATTGTCATTTTAAGCCAGCCAAAGACTACAGAAAGCAAGCATTAAAACAATAGCATTTAGTAATAATTACATAAAAGTAAAATAGGTAATGAATTTAGTTTCTGCTGACTTACTAGCTAACCATATGGTTAACTTCAGAATCAATCAAGAATTTCCTTGGACTTTACTTAATTGGGTGACATACAATTTAAGTACATGAAGTGTGATAAATACAAGCTGTCTTGATGAAGATCACTCTGTTGACTTAGATAGTGGTTGAATAAGAGGAACTGTAATAACAAATATGTGCAGAGGTATTTTTAAGTAGAAATCAAGCCAGCCTATTAGAATTAGCAACCGAAAGTTTCATATGGGTATCAGTCTCCTTAGTTATGTACAGTGAGCAGGCAGAGTGTCATGCACTCTGAAAGATGTTATTGCACTTGCTGTAAGCCATAGGGTAAAGGCAATGAAAGATAAGTTTTCTTTAGTTCATTAGTGCTTCAGATTTTTAGCTGATGCAAATAAAAAGCTGAACGTTGCATGCATTTCTTTTTATTTTACTCTTCTGGAATACAGAGATGCTTCAGTTACTTTGTTTTAGATAGACTGAACGCCCTATTAGATCCCCTGAGAAGATAGTTTACAAATTTGACTTGTGGTCAGAAAGAGCAGATACTCTCACAGATCATTGCTTGGCTAAAAGGACAATTTCACCATCATCATTCAGATCACTTTGTTTTAAATCTGTAGTGTGAACTAGATGTTTAACTACTTTGTCTAGACACAGAGAAATATAGAAAAACAGCATGCAGAAGAGAAACGTTGACTTTCTAGTGAATATTTTCTCTCCATGTGTGTACTTTGCAACAGTGACTGTGGTGATGTGATCCTTAATCATGACTCATAAAGCTGGGGTAGCCTCTGAACCAGAAGTGCAAGACTTGATTGGCAACAACTGAGGTACAACTATGAAAACGGCTGCTATCTTCAACTTGAAGACTTTTACAAGATGACAATTTTGTCTGCTTTTCCAAGCCTTCAGAAACATCTTTTCCACTAAGCTATAAATGCTATATGATGCTATAAAGACATAGAGCTAACAAGTTTTTAGCTTGACTTTGGACTGTGACGAAGTTTACCAATTATAGGAAGTAAAACATATTTCTGGTTTTATTTAGTTTAAATTTAAAAAAAAAAACAAAAACCCCACAAAAATCCCCAATGTAACCCACAATGCTAAGTTTGCTACTAGTTTGCCAACGAAATACTACTGCCAAGCTTTGGGATCATTAATGTGCAGGAGTAAAGGGTGGGTTTCACTATGGCTGGGGAAAGGCAGCATGTTGTGCTACACTGGAAGATACTCGTGCAGCCAGAGGAGGACATGGTACTGTGGGAACGCTCTGTGCCAGTGTATTCAAGTTCCTGCAGTACTCAGTTTAAGGAGGTGAGGTGGGGAAAAAACCCTAAACTTAATTCTGGGAAAGTGTTTCAGCTAAGGTTTTTTTTAAAATCAAGGGAGTTTTAATCAGCATTTTCTAGACTAATCATAAAGGCTGGCAGTAAAAGTGCCATGTACAACTCTGTGTGTTGTGAAAATAGGAAATATTCCCTCAGGTTCGTCAGGTGAAAAATAGCTAAAATAAGTACAAATTTCTTCGTAACTCTGGATTCATTTTTTAAAAGGAATCACATTTGTTTCCAGTTTAGAAAATTAATGTATTACCATTAGTCATGTTTCTGTCTTGATTTTATGTCTCACTCCACAAACAGTAATGTAGATGTTGTAATGAGTTAGTCCTTCTTAGTGGTATATCAGGTTGCTCAATAATCCATAGGAATTAGTAAGGGCTTGTCTGGTTTTTAATATTCCCAGCTGATACACACAAGCAACAGTTTAATTTTTCCCACCTGAACACAATTTTATAGCACCCATTACAGTTGTACATTAATGCTACAATTCTGTAGCATTACAGCCAGATACAACACAGTCCTACAGCACTTGTAACTCTTGTGCCCTGCTCTTTATCACGGTGCTTTGTCCCATCTGTCTTCGATCATCCAACAATCCAGACCTGCTACTTAAGCAATTTGTCTCTTTGCAGTAGTGGGGAGTGAAACTGAACAGTTTCTTCTTGGCTTCCCCAGGGGCTAGAACAAACCTAATGAAACAAAAAGGGAAAGAAAAAGATGGAATTCCCATAGATTCCAAAAAGGGAATTCCTGAGGGAAGGATGGGGCTTGAAAGGGGAGATGAGCACATGCTCCCAAGGATACAGAGAGAACCGGAACCCTGAATTACAGCCCACAACTTGGGAAGAAATCTTGTAAGGGCAGGTTCATTTCTCCATCAAGTTAATTCATCTGGCAAGCATGAGAAAAAGATGTTTCCAGATTCGCCAACATCCTGGCGCCCAGAGATAGTTCATTGTATTGCCATAAGTGGCCCCACAGCAAAGCCCAAGTTGCTTTCTTTTGCAGCCTGCCCTGACTTGTATTTTCCAGTGAAAATACTGGCTTGAGTAAGGTCTTTACTTTTCTTCCCACCAGCCAGCCCAAGCATGGAACTGCTAATTTATTACTCTTTCCTGGCTTACCGTTGTTAAGGCTCCACAGCAGGTGAAATGATTCAAGGGTGCTAAATAGTAGCACAGAAAAGAATTGGTGATCTCACTTGGTCTTTTCCTTCATTATAAAGGTAGGGAGCAGTTCAGGTTTCATGTGTTTGCTCAGTTAAATTTCATTCTTAAATCTAGGGAAGTATTTATGTTAGAAGACATTGTATTTGTGTGAAGGTTTGCTCATCTGTTAGAAAGCTATTTCTCACAAAGTTACCTTTTCATCTGTGAGAGCAACTGAAGGTAAGCACTAGAAACAGGTACCTTTAGGTGAAGCAGAGGAGGAAAGCCTAGGCCAAGAATTGCAATTTGATGCCATGATACTAAGTCCCATATGTTGCAGCCTACAAAAAGCTGGTGTTGCAGAGAAGTGTGCTTAATGTGCTAAGTTTATTGGGAAAGAATAGGTAGCCATAGAAAGAGCTAATTTTTTGAGTTGCTTGTTGAGGCTTCAGCAACCCTATGGTTCTAGACAAAAATGCTGCCATGGAAGCTCCTTGGAGGGGTTGATTGAGAGAACGGGTAACAGGCAGAACTTTCTCCAAATAACAAGTATGTCCTGGTCACTCATATTCTGCATACACAAAGTTAAGTGGATTTTGAGCCTGTGAGCAGAGAGGTCATGAGGGAAAAAAATCAAGGAACTGGAACTAGTTAAAGTGCTGGTTTCACTTGCGCACGAGTGTTACCGTCAGTGTGGTATGTGATTTATGTCAATCTACCTGTCTGCTTCTCAGAAAAGAAGGCATAGCTGTCACTTATTTTTCCATTATAATATTTAGGGGGTATGTCAAGGGTGCACTACATTATCAGACTGTTCAAAGAGATAACAGTAGAAAAATAACTAATGTTTATTCAGCTTTTTTAAAATAAATGTCCTTTACCATAGCTTTTTGTGTCCTACAGAGGAAGGGGCTGGGTAGATTAAGGCTCTGTCTTAATTCAGATACTGTTCTTCCTGTTGTAGTTTAGTTTTTGTCCCACAGACCATCCCATGACCAGCTGGGTTCTCGTATATATCCTTTATCACAAAGCTTGAATGCATACTTGCAAGCACGATGAGGTGCTTTTTTTGTGTGTGAACTTGCTCCTTGCAGGTTAGACTATTATTTTTCTTACAATAGGACTTGTTGATAAGTGATGATGTAAATGGTATCTGCCTTAAATAACTTCTCCAAAAAGGAATGAAATATCCAGGCATTGAAATATCCAGACTGAAAGCCTCTGCCGTGGCTGCTGTATCTAGCATTTTGAGCTGTCATTTGTTTTTCTTCCTTAATGTAATGTATCATCACTTATAAATCAATAGTAACGACAAACCCTTAATGTTCTTCCTACAATTTTTGCCTGCACACTTACCGTGCTACAGCCTTTAATTACAGGGCACGAGCTATTTCTTACCAAATCAGTGTTATTTTAAGCACTCCTTGTAGCCTTAAATAAAAGTGTAGCATCTATTCAGGACAGTATAAAGTATTTCTCCAGATGGTGTGATCATGACAGATAACCTTATTTATTGTTATGACAGTACAGGGGCAAGCTGCACCTGTGGTCTCTTCCCCAGTCTGTCTTGTGGGCTTGTCTTTCAAGTGACAGGCATTACCAGTGCTTTTGCAGGATTCAAACGAGTGGTTGACCTAACTTTAGACTCTGTCCCTGCTGTCAAGTTCTTGCCCCAGTTTCATGCCAGTCAGTGCCTTGTGCATCCTTTATGCATCCTTTGCAAGTGTTTCTTCAGACACAATATTCTGCTATTGCATCTTCTTTTTACTGTTCTTAGTTTCAATCCTAGGACACTGCTCCTTTTTTTTTTTTTTTATGATAGGGTGAACCTATTGAGCCCAACTGTAAATTTTGATGATGTGTCAATGACACATTTCTGTAGGGGTTTGTGACAAAGATCAAAGTTACAAAGGGTATCTCCCTATAAAGACATGTACTATCCATTCCCTGGAAAAATGCATCACAAGTACAGGAGAGGTTCAAGATCATTATGTGTTCTCTTGCCCAGGTCAGGGGAACATGGCAGTGTGGTAAGCATGATGCATGGCTTAAAGCAATTGCTCTCTCACATTTAGGCAAGCCCAGCTGCTTCGTTTGTAATCTCAAATGTTTCTATGCAATCTTGTTGCATTGGGGTTTTTTTCCCAGTGCTGGCTTAATCTCTTCTATTCTGTGTGATACTTGTTAACATCTTAATACTTTTTTGATCATAAAACTCCAAAAAGAAAACGAAGCCCGTTAATCTATCTGAAGTCAGACAGATATAAATTTCTCAATTAGTAGTTCTTCTAAGTTTCTCTTAATAAGTCTTGGTATTTCTGTATTACAATTTCTCTGTGGTAATTGTTTTTGTTAGAAAACTTTTATCCAGCCATCCAGAATATCAGTTAGGCAGAATGAAGAACAGGAAGTTCTTATAGATATCTCTATTGCCCCCCAAAACTAATAACCATTTTTGTGTTACAATGATATACAACAATAATACCATGTTTTTAATTTCTTCAAGTCTTACAATGTAATAATGTAAACAAAACCAAACAAAAAAATTCCCAGTTCTTAATGAAGAAAATAGAAATTTTTATATAATTTCCTTTGTCATGGTTTTATTGTGATCCTACAAACTAACATAGAAATTGAGATTTGAAAAGTTAAGAAAAAGATGGCAAATAGAAAGGTTAATTGGGTAGCAAAATGAAGCAGCAAAATCCTGAAACCAAAGTCATCACATACAGGTGCATCCTAATTTAAAACAAACTCTTCTCTTATTCATTAGTCAGCAGTGGTTGTTTTCTTGACAGTAGGAAACATTGTGGCACTGCTGTCTGATTAATAACTTCCCTACGCAATCTGGGTGTTGCTGACTACAAAGGAATCATTTTCAAAGTGACTCCAGTGCTCTATGACAAATGGATGGATTTCAAGAAGAGGGCTTGATCCATAGACAGTGCTGGCTGTGGAGAAATTGCTGTTTGTTTTGTTTTCCCTTTTAATTTACATTCGTTTTTCTTTCTCCTTTTGTATTTTCCAATGTCTTATTGTACATGTAGTTCTTGCATAAATAATTATCTGACATCAATACCATTTCAACAGAAACTGCTGAAGATTACAAATGTTAATACAGGTTAAAAGCTAGAAAGTATGTTTATTGGCTTTTCTCCACCCCTTGCATAAGCATATTGATATTCAGCTTTAATTCTAGATTCTTAATGTCTTTCAAGAGCAGTCAGTTTGAGGTTTCATCAGTTTTTAAAGAATGGACTACAGTACTCAAAGTCCAAACCCACAGTCTCTGTCTAGATTGAATGGCAAGTGCGCATGTTGAAGGTTCCTCAACTCTGATCACACCCCAAAGTTTACTTCTTGAAGGGAACTCGCCAAAGTGTTATTGAACTGTTAGCTCGTTAACCAGAGGAAGTAACAAATGGGTGGTGGGAAATGGATCAAAATTTTATCAGTGTTCTGATCTCCTTTTGAAGAAAGCAAACCTAAATAGATCATTTTTTCCCCAAATAAGTATTAACCATATGAATGGCAATAAATACACTGAAGTCTATATAGGAAAATATTTGTAGCGTTTTATCTTGGTAATTTTGCACTGGGGAACAGGAAAGACACCAACAGCACAATGCTTGTCTATCAGCATTTGGCTAGGGTTACAAAAGTTGGGAAATTTTTGCCCATATTGCCTGTTAAACACATATCTGCAAATTTAGGTGTTGATGTTGTACTGAAATTTAATTATTAGGCACCTCTGAAAATCAGACTGTAGGATGTAGATAACTGCAAGTAAATCAAGTACCTTTGGTGCTCAACGTTCCCCCTGCAACAAGTGGAAAGAGGGAAGCCTTTTTAAGACTGGTTTGATTTCTGGAGGTGCTTTTCTCTTTCTCTGTTCACCACAGAGGAAATTTTGGGCAAGGCTTGGAGCTTTCAACCTTCAGTAAAGGCTTCAAAGTTGGCCACAAAGGGATCTGAAATAATTTTAGTCTCGTCCCTCTTTCTGATTGCCCATGCAATATAATTTAATTACTGTATCACAATTTTTATTGTTAGGAAACATTTTGCAATTGCCATTTTTATTATCCTTTCCCTGTGATTTCATCTAGCTTTAAAAGTTATTTTCATGGTAATACAGGATACCAAGTGGTTCTCTGCAAGTTTTGTGTCAAATACTTAGTACAACTGTTGACATTCTGCCAGGCTCTTGGTGAGAGCTGCACATAAGAAGGCTTGTTGTCGAATCTGACTCCTTTTAAGGCAGGTCACTAATCTCAGTCACAGTTCAGTATATCATCCAGGTTTTATTGTCTGAGTTAGCCTTTTATGGCTGGCTCCCAAAGCAGCATACTGGAGCGTGAGTTCAGAAGAGGCAAACTAGGAAGCATGAACTGAAGGACTGAGAAGGCATCATGCTGCTAACATGCAATCCATACTTTGCTACTGGTCTTCTGGTTCAGTTCTTGATGTTGTCCCTTGTGAATAACGGCAAATGAAACCATTATAAAACTGTTTAGAGGTTCAAAGATTCTCTGTTCTGAAATTTAATGGGTCTATTATCTCTGCCATTCCCTTAATCAAGAGAAGCAGCTGACAAAAATGTGCTAAACATGATTAGCAGGTGACTGCAGATAACAAGATTTGGTACTTTGCTTCAGTTAAGGGAATAGGAATGACTAACCCAGGATAGATTCTTTTCCATTTAAAAATACCTTCCCATGGTACCAGCCAATATTAAACACGGCCTTTCCTGAAATTTATCATCGTGTGAAAAAAACTTAGGTGTACCAGAGAAGCAGATACCAAGTGTAGCAATATGCAAGTGTCCCTAGCAGTAGGTTATATTGTACGTTGTACTGTAACACCTTAGTAACAATTTGCAGAAGTTGAACTTTTAAAATAGAAGTTCTGGTATTAACATTCTAAAGGATGAGAAGTTCCCTGAAGTCTTCTAGTAAACACGGTAATGCTCCTACACAGCAGAATCTGGACAGTCCTTCTATGCTGACTGTATAGCAAACAATCCCTGGCTGGAACAATAGGTGAGAAAGCATTTGGACAAATATCATAAGAAATATTTATTAATGACATAAACACAGTTTTTCTAAATGATAATTATTGTCCTCGTTTTTCTGAATGTCTTTCAAAGACTGATAGCTCCATTGCTATGGTATGTTTCATCACACACTGTTACTTAGAAGACAGCAATTTAAACAATCTAACAGCAATAGTTCAATTTTGTTGTTGTTTTGATGCTGGTTTTCATTACCCCTCAAGTATATTGATTAGGTAGGAAATTCATAGCATGTGTTTCTCAAACAAGTGTTTGAAAAAACATCTGTCTCCAAGTTATTTACAAATACCTTGGTAAAGGACTATGAAATATAATTGCAGTGAGGAAGGTCATAACCCTTATTCTGCTCTTCTAGGATGCATAGTCAATCTTTTCCTCTTTTTGGCATGCCTTCCCATTCTGCTTTTTTTCTGGGCATTAACCTTTATAATTATTATTAATTATATCCTGTGCTGTATACGTTAGCTTTAGTCCTTCAATAAACCACAATTTTTGGAACACACAAATTCCATCTTTATGAGCATTTTTTCTTTCTATTTACATATTGGAACTTGACATTTTATTTTTTTCCTTGTCTAATCCTTCCTAGAGAAGGCTGTTTGTTGCTTTGGTTTCTTATTAGTTCATTATATTTCTTACTTCAGCCATTGACAAGCATGTTGTTTCTTGTTCTCTAGAATGTAAACTTATTTCTTCTCTAAATTTTACCCCTTTTCACGCCTGAGTTATTAGCTGACATGTTTATTTTCCAGACTAGCTTTTAAAATTTGTTTTCCTTCCTTTAATTTTTAAATGATATAATCAATTATTTAAAGATTATTTCCCTTATGAGTCCGAGGCAGAATATTTGATTGTCCTCAGATAAGTCATGCCATGAGCAAAGAGCTCTTGGGCAGCTGATGCCAGTTGGCCCAGCTAGTTTTACCCTCTCTTGAGCCTTGACATGTCTAAGGCCAGCCAACAACTGCCTACATATTGCATCACTCAGTGACTGAAAGCAATGTATTGTATGAGCCCTTTTGCTGAGCTTGCGTTGTCTTGGCTATTGCATATGTGGTCAAAAGATAGCCTGAAACAGAAAGCTGTCCTTGAGAGAGAAATACAGTCTAACTTCAGCTGCGTAATAGCCTTCCCTCAACATCATCTCAGCATCAATAATTCGACAAGAGTCTAACAATCACGTTGGCATTGATACCCCCTGGCTGAAATTTGAGGTGTCCACACAGTGTTACAGAACTTGTCTGGATTTTCCAGGCAGACTTGTATACACAAAACTACTTCTCTATTCTGAAGTTAAGTAGAAGTAAGAGATATGTGCCCTTTGCATTGCTACTAATAATGTCCCATTGCTGTTTTTTTTTTTAACTAAAGGACTAGTTTTATAAGTGGATGACATACTGTCTTCTAGACTCTAATTAAAACTTTTTTTGGTCCTTAGGTGTAATGACTACTCTTCTAGATGAGCTCTTAATTAATGCACAGAGATCCTGAAAGTCCCACCTCTCAACAGTAATGATTGACGTCCAAGGATACATAAATTACACTAATTGAGCTTTCCATTTATACATTTTTCTGCAGCCAACTCATCAGAAAAGGTAGGAGAACAGACCAGCGTAAGAAAAGTTATTTTGCTGTCATCTGTATTTTCCTGAGGGGGAAAATCTTGCTGAACTATTGAACATTTATTACCATGGGTGTCAACTCTTAAGGATTTAGATCTAACATTTGCTTTACTATGAAAATTAGCATTTTTAATTCAGTGATGTAAAGTTGAATAATAACACAGTATATTCCCTATTGAAAACCAGGAATATCTTACAAGTCACTGGGCAATGCTTTGGATCACGAATACTCTTGCATAGCAATTATATGCTTTCTGAACAGAAGTTGTGGTATTAACAGAGATATTTCACTGTGTGAATGGTGTTTTATCTGTAAATGCTCTCTTAATTTTGGCCCATAGTCAGAAGCAGAGATTTTATAGTATGTATTAAGTAATCATTTCTTTCTGGGATTCAATTTAGTACTTTGATAATGAATTTCTCTTTGCGTTTAATTTAACTCTATGTTGTTCTGGAGTCAAAGTGAAGTCACTGCAGTCGTTGAATTCTCATCTGAGCTAAAGTCCACTGAAACAAGAATATACTGATAAGAACATGGTAGCTGAAGAGTAACAAAAGGCACTGGAATGTATCAGATTTTTCGCAGGGGATTTATATTGCAAATGGTATATAGGAAGTACTAGAAGCAGTCAACGAAAAAAACACTAGCAATGAGGCCAAACATATGCCTGTATTAAAGATTTTATCTGTCTAACAGTAATCCAGGGTACAATAATATCTTATTTGGTCTTAGAAGTCAGCTTTTGTCTGAATATGTGTTTGACTGTCTTGATAACTTAGAACACTTTAAAATGTACTTATTCCTTTCTTCTATCTTTAATTTCTGGTGACATCAGACTTTCATGAAAAAATCTGTCCAATTTCAGTGTTTATATTTTACATTTACCTGGCATTCTTTTTTAGAACTGGGAAACATTCAAGGTTTAGGAAAAAGTATAATTCGGAGGTGATATTTTACTGTTCTAAAAATGAGCCAATGGTTTAATTAGCAATGCTAAGCTTGAGAGGTAGGGATATTGCACTTCCGTAGATAATATCCATGCTGGAGAAGATTAAAGTATAATACCTACTGATGTATCCTTAAACCTGGAATAGAAACAGATCTAGTTGTTTGTGTCTAGGTG
>VZTU01022192.1:0-12699 GCA_013400835.1 Zapornia atra | reverse complement strand
TATTCCTATTTTTATTGGAAAAATAAAAGAACAAAATGAAACAAAACTTTAGAGTTAAGAGTACAGAGATATAAGTGGAGGCTGGCAGGGGTGGGGGAAGGGAAATAAAGAATAACATATAAGAAAAGTGGCTATTTTAAATAACTAGAATATCTTAATACTCTTAGGATCAATGCAAAACTATTAGTAGATCTTTTATGAGCAAGTAATTTAACATTCTTTGATGATGATGATACTCTGTCCAAAGTAACCCAAATATAAAACCAAAGTTTTATATTTACCTATAATTGTTAACATTACTGTGACTTCTATATTGAATATGTGGAGACAAAACATCTAGGTAAGAAGTAAATTTTTGTCCTTGTTGCTGGGCATATGGAAAGAATATGCTCTCCAGTTTGGCTATTCTGAGAAAGCTAAATTGTTGAAAACCCCAAAGTTTGGTTCAACTAAAATGTTTTCGTTGAAGGAGAACAAAGATGCTTCTGTACAACACAATACAGCCACTGCTCTGTCAACGTCTAACTCTGTTATCATGCCTTTGGATTTTGTGTATTTAAATAGTAAAAGCTCACTGTAAGCTTCACTAGACTGTATATGTGTGGAAATATCTAGTAACAGGAAACATATGCATACATTCAGATGTTGGCAACTGTTTAAAACTGTAGTTGAAATGTGTTTTCTGCTAATTCAAAATAATCTAGCTATAGCAGCATCTTTAAAGATCACAGAAAATGTCAGATCGACTGAGGCCAATGTATTGCACTTAGGATAATCAATTAGACAGTAATGATAGGTATTTCATTTTGAATAGCTGCAACAATAAATTATTCTCATGGTAACATGGTGGAGCCTAGTCTCCTTTGGCTTTTGGAACCAGTAAAATAACAGAACATCAGTTGAGTTAATAAAGTGTGCTCTTATTACACATTCTGCATCTGCACATTAACTGCCAGCATATGATCAAAGACTGCAGCTGTTTCAGTTATAGCATAGACATTTTATAGTTATAGCAGAGAGAGAGAGTTCTGGGGACAACCCAGTCACCTTGCAGGCATAGAGTTCAGTGTAACCCCATTAAATTGCCCCTTAATATTATATGAAGCTGGTAGCGTATCTGTTGGCTATGGCATATATAATTTCCATGGTAAAATTATTTTGTGTGCATTGCCTATATGTCTTGTCAAGAAATCCTGGCTTTTGTTCACACTAAACTTCACTTTTCAATTGGTAGCTCCCAAAGGTAAAGGATTGTTGATAGTCAATAGGCTGTGTTGCATTCCATGCTTTCAGGCCGTGTGAGGCATTTAATGAAATATCTAATATTAATTAAAATTATTATAATGTAAACTGGAATATTAAAGTGTATTTTCATAGCTGGGGACACATTTTTTCCTCGTGGAAGAGTGTTTCACTTAAGCCAATGAGTTTTACAGAAGTTAAATTTCACCTAGTCAATTTTCAGTAATAACCAGACGTGTTGTAATAACAAATGATTGACTTTTCTGTATTGTCATGTTTCACTAAGAGAAACATAAGAGAGGGAGCGTTCTGAATAACAAAATGATTCAAAGTGTTGATATTGAAAAAAAAGTTTTAACAATTAATGTTGATCACAGAATAGTTAATTATTGTTGCTATATTGCAAAAAATTAAACTGGCAGCTTCTTTGTCTGGACTTTTAAGACCCTATAACATCAGTGGTTTAGTTCAGCATCAGAATTCACAAAAAGAGTATAAGCTTACTACTTAAGTAGCTAAGCAGTACATCAAAATACAGGCAGCCAGCTCATCTGTCTCTTACTAGTTTTGCAGAAATTAATTGCTGAAGAAAAAAATCTCTAAGCTTACATAAGGAACAACTGTAACAAAACTCAATCTAGTGTTCTTACCTACTCTTCCTAAACCTCTTCTTCACACTTTACAGATGAGAACTTGTGTGTATTTGTTCTGATAACTTTCAGTGCATGTACCAAAAAAAAAAAGGTTGTAAAACTAAAATATGTTAGGTGGGATAATAATCTATTATGGTAGCAGTCAAATTGCTTGTCGTGTCATGAAGGGTTATGCTTTAATTAAGCAATAAGGCATGACAGGGTGTGAATTACAATGCAATAATTCTTGCCTAGTGTATTGTTAGGCAAGAGGCCAAAGGCCTGTTGCCACTGAATGCTGCAGGAATGAATTATTATGCTGTAACTTAAACAATGCAATACCATTGCAGTAACTGTAAAATATTAAATTTTAAATGAAAAAAACCCTTATTTTTTCGTTACCTAATTAGTCCTCCAATAAACTATTTTTTGTCCCAAAACTATCACAGATAAGAGATTTTCTTTTGGATATCATATTTAGATTTGGATCACAATTAAACTCAAGACATTTTTTTCTGCAAGAATCATAAGGATATTTTGATACCATTTTTCCTAAAATAAACAGAAGACATACAGCTGAGGAACAAGTGTTACCTAAACCCTTTTTTTTTTTTCTTCAATTGACAGAACTAGTGTGCAACTCTTAACTAAGAGCTTTGTGGAACTACTCCTATCTAGGAACCTTGCACTTAGTGGAGACTTTTTATTACCGTTACCTTTTGAAAGCACAATTTTTTTCTTCCTTATTGACACCTTTTCAGAAGACACCTAATTTATGAAACCCTTCAAAGTCATGTCCCAGAGTAATTGTTTTTTAAAAAAATGTATTTTCTATATTTGACCATCAAAGGAGAAGTTGATAG
This sequence comes from Zapornia atra, assembly GCA_013400835.1. Classification (NCBI taxonomy): domain Eukaryota; kingdom Metazoa; phylum Chordata; class Aves; order Gruiformes; family Rallidae; genus Zapornia; species Zapornia atra. Next base: position 9,962 of record VZTU01022192.1, on the reverse strand, counting down.
GAAGAAGACAAAAGCCCCACAAGATTGTGAGAGGTCCTGTTTTAATTCTCTGCTACAAAGCATAAAGTCAGATACTGTAAGTAGTTGGGAGTGTTGAAAAAAGTAATGAACTCTGATACTCTTCATTTTCATTGGTTATATAATACAGGTAGCAAAACCCAGGTAGCTAAGTCTTACAGTTCATGATGTTTATCTCTACTAAGAAATTATGCCTTATTGTCCATTTTGTAAAGTTATTTCACAGTTTACATGTCACTGGAGCAGTTTCAGCAGGTTCCATACCTTAATGGAGATGTGTGTGCAGTTTCCTTCTCGAGAGAAGTCGGAGGCTTCATTTATTGATACCCTTAATAGTTTGTAGCTGAGCAGCGTCAGACAGATTAGTGGTCTCAAAAAAACAAATAACCCTGTTTCTTAGTTGTGAGACTGGACTAAAATAGAGGGGGGGAGTGTTCTCATTATTTCACATTGTTTTTGTGGCAGTGATATAAATCAGTACAGCTTCCAGGAGTCATAGTTCTGCTGGCTGGTATCACACCAATCTAAATCTGTCTCTGTGTTCCACAGGGTTTTTTCAGTTGCCTTTTCATTTTCAATCTGAGGCTGACTATTGTCTGATGCACGACTGAAAGTCAGATGTGGGATAAGTTTGCAAGTTGCCATTCGACTCCTTAGTTGATTGAGTTTTGCTGTCAAGTAAAACCATAATTTGCCAGTTGACTGAATCACATTACAATTAATATACTTCCTTCCAGTGTTGGAATATTTACTATGGTAATGCTAACAAAAAGGTTTAATACTACTTTTATATCATCATCATGTCTGTACTGTAGTGTATCTGTATTAGTAATAATAGACCTTATGCAACCAGAGAGTTGGTGTTTAGGTCGGAACATGAACAGAGACAGGTTTTTTTCCATAACACTTTAATGACAAGCAAGTTTGCCTTCAAAGGATTCTTTGTACACTAAAAAAATCTGCCACTGTGACAGAGTTCACAGGAGGCTTAATTTTCACAATAGTTTAGTAGCTTCCTATTCTAAGCACCATTCATCTAAAATAAAATATATAGTGCTTCTGATATGGTTTACTACAGCCAGTTGAGATACTTGCTTTTTGGTTTCATAGTGATTAGGAGGGCATTTCTACTTGTTAGCTTTCAGCAGTTGTCCTTAATCTGAGACTGCAGTCTCGTTAAGGGTTCGCAGCAATTATTCATCACTAAACACTTCCAATCCCTGAGACTTCTATAAACTGATGCTTTGACTTACTTTCTCCATGCACAAATTTGTATAAATACTCCATAGTGAAAAAATAAAACACCACAAAAAATGTTCAGGGCAAAGGATAATAAACTGCCAGTTGAAGCTTCTGTTTTTCAAAATAGTAATGCTTTTGAGATTTGATTAGCGATGACATATTATATGACAAAAGAAGAAAAAGGATTTAGAAATGGAAACTAAAAATAGTTGTGTGGTAATTTAATAACCTGGCAGATTTTATTCCATCTGTTTGAAAGCCATTTCCTGCTGCCACTCATACTGCAGAAGCTTCAGAGTTCAGAGATGGAATCAAATACCTGATGTGAAAATCTGCTATTATGATTCATATCCAAAGATTCATATCAATATCCTTGCCTAGAATATTGTGTAGGGTTATTTAAAAAAAGAAGTTAATCTAAAAGTTTAGGATTATTCTTTATCTCATTGTCAATACCACACCTTGTGGCAGAAAAAAGAACCAGAAATATTCATCCCTTTCAGTTTATCAAAAAGGGTGCAACTATTCTATGTGACTGGCAACTCAAGAAACCAGATTTCTCAGATAGGTGGTCCCATATTCAGATTTCATGTGCTTACTTGGAGGGTGATAGTATGGTGTTGTATTGATCTGTTCTTTATTGCCATCCAAAATTGATAAGAGAATTGGGGGAAGAGAAAATAAAGTCTTAATGATGTGGACAGAAGGTAAGAAGGAGAGCATGTGCAGTGTATTCCTATAGCTGATGAACCGGCCTTCCAACCCACCGGCAACTAGTACTGGCATGCACAGTGCTCTGGCAGTGGGCTAGCTGCAGCAACCCATGTGTATCTTTATACGGCTGTTTGAGGACGATAATTGGGTATTTCTAGATGATATTTCACATGTGTTTGATAGATATAAGAAAACATAATTAGTTTTTGTCTTTGAAAAAAAGAAAAATCTGTAACACTCTTGGTAATGTTAATCTGTTTGGCAATATCAGACAATATAGCTTCTCTTTGCCGGGGGAGTAGGAATGCAAGTTAGAATTGGACAAGGGCAAGTGGTACAAAGCAGCTGTAAGCACCATAAACTCTTCTACATGAGGAAGGGTCTTTTGGGCCACTCAGAATCTAGAAGGAGCACTGAAACTTAACTTTTTTTTTTCTAAGTTTTCCAGAAGAAACAGAGATAAGTGTGGTTCTATCTGAAAATGTAAAAATAATCCACCTTCCTGTCAGCTAAAGTTTTCATAAAAAATTAAAACCCTTATGTAATGCACTTTCCACCCATTCACACATTCACATGCTTTTTGCAAGTTTTAAAATTGCTCAGGCCCAAGATTATATTTTATTTCACCTGAAATCACTTTTTAGAAAAGAAAAGGAAATAGTTCATTTAAATCCAATACAAAGTAGCACTGAGAATTGTAGCTGTGGGATGGGTTTTTTTTAATATTTGTCTTTTCAAAATAAACCACCCTAATTTATTGGAATCTTTTCAGGTTAATCATGAAAGCAGCATGATTAATGAAGTTCTGAGCCTGATTTGCAAGGCCAGTTAGTGCTGGCTCTACAGGATGGGCATTTCCTTGGGCATTTTCAGAACTGGCCTAGAACAGGGATGTAAGGGCAAAAATCCTTGTACTACATGATTGATCCACCAAGCTATCTGTGCCGTCACGATATACTTGTGTCCTGCCCGGTCTGTGTGAAAGAACAGTGGTGGTTACAAATACAGATCAATGGAAATCACACCAGTGTTAATGATTTTCACAAGCATAAGAAAATCCCTCATTGTGAAGTTTCATGCTAAGATCTTCTATTAGGCCTAAGATTATCCTGCTGAAGTAATTAAAACTTAATAATACTAGATTACAGTGCTAAAGCTATACTCACAGTGGGTTAATATGTTTTCATATTGAAATCAAGTTTTTTGACCCAGTGAATAGACCTTGGATTTAATAAGACCAGCTCAAGCAAACAGATTTGTTAATGTGCAAAATGTGATTTGTCTGTGATGTTAGCCATAAGCAAGAGGACTGAGCTGAACCATGTGCCCCTTAAAGTTTAAGTAGAATATGGACTGAAGTCTCAAAATGTGCACTCTTAAAACGAAGATGTAATTTTCCATATGAAACAGCAAACTTTGTACAGAGTTCGAGTATATAGATCAGGCATTTACGAAGTTTTAATTAATTGGTGCTGATTTGTAGGAGGAAGGCTTAAGTTTAACCTTTCTTTGTACAAGATTTATTCAAAGCATTTCTATCCTCATCCTTTGACCCAGAATTAATGCTTGGGCAGGTATACCATGTGGTACAATATTTATCTTTGTTACTTTTTCCTAAATGGCTCCCAAGTGTGGCTCTCTTGCACATTTTAACAAGGGTTGCTAGAAAGAAATAACAAGAAATTCAGAATTTGAATACTATTCATACCTAGAGTCCATAAAAAGGTTATCTTGAAAAATAGCTTACTATTCCTAATGATGCAAAAGATTTGGCAATTAAAAAATTATTTCAGGTGCTAAATTAGTACTATGTATCTAATCTTTCTAGGTCCTTTCAGCTGCATATTAGATGATTGATGGGCTCAAACCAGATTTTGGCCTTTTCATTTATAAAGCAAGGATTTTTTTTTTTACATTTATAACTGTCTGCTGTACACCCCAAGGTGGCTTGAACAGCCAATAGGAGTAATAGGGGTGATTAAACCTTGTCACAGGGGGTTAGATGTGGTGCTTTCTTCCTACGTGACAGGCTGTGACAGTCGAACAGCACTGAAGCAGAACAAACGACAGTGGCAGTTTGCTGCAAGCAGTGCTACTGTCACAACTCCCACTAGAAAGCTAAATGCTAGGTATTCAGCTCAGGGAAGTTTCAAATAGACCATGCAAATTCTGGTTTCAAAAATTTCCCTGCAAATAAGTAGTGACATGCATTAACTACAGTGTGATTGTGCTGTTACATGAGTGAGTGTCCGCTGTTTGACGTTGGCCATGATCATAGTTTATGAATGACACTGTTGGGCCGTGTATGTTTTTGCTGAGCTGTTCCTGTTATGGGAAATCTGCCTTCGTTTGAGAGAGCCTTCATTCTAATTACATTAGTATGCCAGCTATCATTGCTCTTTAATGACCACATGTGTTTGTCAGTCAGAGTAACTACGCACAGGATGCTATGAAATGCATGTACCTGACTGAGCCCAGGATAAAATCGCATAAAATCAGCCATACAGGCTTTCATTCCTGGGCAAAAGGGACTGACTTTATGAAGACTACAAAAGAATGAACGTAGAATTTTTAACAGATTCCTTGAAAGGGAACCAAGAAAATGCACCCCCAAATTCAGTCTTTTCAAGTATAGCTTTCCAGGCTTCTGTAACACAATGGGAGAGACAGATTTGACAGAACAAGGAAACTAAGCGTGTTAGCATGCCACTCCCTTATGCAGACCACTATGAATATTTTGTTTTCTCATTTTAAGCTAAATTTAGAGAGTCTTCCAAACCCAGAAGAGTAGTACTGTGAGCCTACATATGTATGTATTTAAATCTAGAAACATGTGTAGAAGGGGTTTGGGAAAAGTTCAAGAGAACAAGTACAGAGTCAATAGCAAGCCAGTATTGGTTTTTTTGTAAGAATTGTTTTTATTATTTCAATATACATCTTTTTCTAACTGAAGAAACGTTATGCTTAGATTTCTTCCTGCTGTCACATCAACTAATTCGGAACAAATTCAGGCTTGAAATTTTCAAGTTGCTGTTTGTTGCTATTAGCAATAAGATTAAATTGTCTCACTTGGCTATGGATGGATTGCAAAGAAATTTAAATTACAGCAGTGTAGATGAGCTTGCACTGAAGATGTCCCTTCTATAAGGACTAAATCACTTCTTTTGTACTTTATTTAAAATTAATCTCAAATTTTATCCCTTCTGTTCAGAGGGAACCTTAATCTTAGTAGATGTATTTGTCTAATTTTACTAGTCTTTCCTGAAAAGATGGTTAGCAATTACTTTTTAAACATTTTAGCACTCCCTGTTTTTGTTATTTCTGCTAGCTGTACCTATGTACATTTCCACATGTATTCATGTCATGACTCCCCAAACAGGGGCCTCTTTTTCAATTTTAAAATCAATTAAGAAAAATCCTGTCTTATTAAGGCAAGAAGCACCAAAGCTTATCTTAGATTTGGTCATGTGCATCCATTCCTCAGTGTGCTTCCCTTGCACTGCTGGGCATGTTGCCTTCTGGCAGCTCCTGAGCTCTGCTTCCCCATTATACCCAAAGCAGTAACAGCTGCGATAACACTTACTGCTTGAAATACTGTGATGGCACTTCACTCTTTCAGTACAGGGCATCTTTTTCACTCTGTTCTCTCTCTGGTGAATTATAGGAGAGTTTTCACTGAAGAGATCCATGCTGAAACATGAGTTCAGTGTCTCAGACATACTTGTCCTCTCCTCATTCCTTTAATGCCCTTGCTTCTGATAGGAATTGAGACATGCTGGGATTGAAGGATTTGTAGGCAAAAATGCCTGAGAAACTGTATAGGGAGCATTGTTTCCATCTGGTGAACATTGTGTGGTTCGCCAGAGAAAGCCTCAGATCCATCTGTCTTTTCTGGGTATGTCAGAAGAGGTTGCTCTCTAATAAATGTTACTAGTGTTCTGGACAGCATTGGGAGTGGGTATGAGATGAAGCGGGACTTTGATCAATCAGTAGTCAATTAGAAGTCTCCTTTCAGAACACCTTTTCAGCTGCCAGTATCTCATCTTCTCACTTCTTTTCCCAGGTTTTGGCAGATTCTCAAAGGGGTGGCCGGGGGATGTTATAATCCAGTTAATATGTGTCACTGAGCTAGGATTTCGGCCTCGTCGTCAACACAGGGGCATACAAAACATAAGGATGATAATGGTTGCCTCAAAAATTGCATTCAACTTAAATATATATTAATACCAACCTTGAAGAGATTAATCTGACCGTTTTATAACCTCTGTCCAGAAATTATTACTAAGAATATAAGAATAGGAATTTGAGAACTAGTCTGAAAAAAAATGTGAGCATTCTATTACAGTAAAAGAAGCATCTTCTACTCCAATACCAATCCTGAGCATTTTCAGAGCAGTATATTTTCTTATTAAACGGCAGGTTTTAAGCAAAAAGGATAGAGGATGAGATATCAATATTAAATGTTTTTTTTAAGTAGTAAAATGAAGTTAATACAATTGTCAGCAATTGAGTACAGAGTGTTTAGAAAGCTACTCAGTGGCTTGTTTAAAATAAATCATTGAAGTCACGATTTAGACGTTCTGCCTTGCTTACCCACCACACAAGCAGTTAATACAACCCATTCCATTTTACTGTTATGAAAGAAAATTCATTTTTTTTAAAAGAGCTGTAAATTAGGTTGTGCTGGAAGCATCCATTTTCTTGCCTCCATCACTGCCAACTCCCACTGTTTTCTTTGATATATGATTTGCTGACTACTATTATTATTTATGTGTTTTACAATTACTACGAATGACACCTCCCCTTCCTCAGCCCTAAGCCACAAATCTGAAATGAATAAATGCTGTTTATTGTGACAGTCTGCCTTTTGTCTGTGGAACAATGACAAACTACACCACTGACAGCCAGTCGCTGTTTTTAACTACGCTCTCCAGCTCAGTCTTTGAGTGTTCTTCAGAACACGACAACAGACAGTCTGGAATAAAATACGTGCAAATGTATTGCATTTGTTTAGCATGCTGTGACACCATTGTCCAATGCATTGAGTAAACAAGTAGAATAAATTACATAAGCACCGTAGGTTTTTAGCTGTCTACGTTTCATTGAGATTTGTACGACTCTGGTTGTATCAAAATATGTATATAAATGCTTTTTAGTATTAATCATTTTGATATTCATAGAGAGAATTGCCTTCTGAGTGGAACGAAGTGAGAGAGGAGAAATAAAGGGAGCGTTTTTAATTATTTGTGAAAACTAGGAACGTTTCTATTCACTCTGAGCTTTTCAACAGAGCAAAGGCAGCATGGAATTACTTTATCTGCGTGAATTTTGTGACTCTCTTCCAACCTGCAGCTAGTCAGTTTTTAAGAACTGTTGGAATAATCTGCCTAATACCTAATTGTACCTGGCAGAGCAGAGATAGTAAGTGAATCTTATATTTTGACTGGACTTAGACGTCTGTCTAAATGCAGACTTGTAAATATGCCCAGGTGTTTATTTGATGGCATTTTCTTTCAATCAGAGTTTGCACACAAATGTAGCATTTCTTCTTGAAACCAGATGTTATCCTTAGTGCTTCTTCCTCCCCTTGCTCACACCTGATGCATATGTGTGCACATGTATGCAAGTATGCAAGAATGCTACTCTATAATCCCTTTTTTATATATTTGTGTGCTTTGTACATAAATGAGTACTGCCCTGGTTTGGTTTTACTGAACTGTCTAAACAACGACATCACAACGGATTTTCTGGAAATTGTTTTATTATCATATAAAGCTGCACTACTTTTAGTAGAAGAGCAGTGGCTGCTGTACATCTTAAATTTTTAGGTGCATAATGCTACACATGTCCAGTTTCTAAAAAATAGAATGTTTTCCTGAATTGTGTAGTATATTGATCTACACAGGTCTTAATTCTTCAATTCATTTGTGGTGCTTCAAATTTCTTTATCCTCATTGTCTCTACTAACTTTGATTTGAGAAAAACAAACAACCGTAATCCAAGTCTGCATTGGCACTGCCAGCTTGTAGAAAATATATTCCTAATTAAACATACATAATCTTGCTTTGACATACTCTTGTTTGGAACTGCCCATAAATTCATACATTAAAATCTACACTTAATTTGTTAATGCATATCTCAGATTAATAATTTGCCTTCTTGTCTTCAACTATCTGTATCTTCTTTCTTATTGTCTCTTTTGCTCTTTTGGTTTTTCCTCTTTGAAGTCCCCTGTTCCTATTTTATTTCTTAAGGATCCGATCTCCCTCTTTGCAGAAACTCCTAGATACATTCTCAGTATAGTTTTCTGTCTGTTAAGCAGTGGGATTTACTATTTTCAAAAACAGATAAAAGCCATGAAGCAGGGAGCAGGGAGGCTTCAGAGGACACAGACTGTTGTCCTTGCAACAGTCATTCCTCCAGGCTTCAGTTTTTATGCTAACACCCAGAGAAAACCCTTGAAGAAGATCCATGAAATAATATATATCTCTGTTTACTGATGAATAGATAATATAAATTGATATTCACTTCATCTGTGGGTCCAGCAAAGACAAATAATATCCTTGTATTGGAAGAACGAGGCTCCCTCCCCAAAGGCTCAATCCACACTAAACTCAAAGGAAAAATATTTCTACTTCAAATCTTTCTGGCTGAGCAGGTTTTGGGTTTGGTTTTGGTTTTTTTTATGGTGCTGGACATCATGAACTTAATCAGTGAGTCACACACCATAACAGTGCATGAAATCAAGACCAGGCATATACATTCAATGGAGAAACCCATTTTGATGTTCTCAGTTAGGTATTTTTATCCAATAGAGGACACTTCATCCTCTTGTGTTGCATCCTGGCTGCCAAACACATCCCCATTTGATCAAACAGCATTGTGCTCATTCGTATAGCTTAAGTATCCTTCCTAAAGACACCAAGTGTGGTTTATAAAGATAATATCTAGGTTATGGCCATTATCTAGCTATAATAATCTACTCACCATCAGTAGAGCTGTCCAAATACTAATGAGTTCCTTTCAAATGTGGAAATAGTTAAGCTTTCATGTCAGTTACAGCTGTAATTTTTTTCCCCCCTTTCACTATGAATTTTTTTAAAGATTGTTTAAGAGAGTCTCCTCATTAGTCATGTCCTGTGTATTATAATTGAAACAGTTATTGATAGTTAAAAACTACCAAAAAATGTTTACACAAGGACAATGGATTCTCTCTCAAAACCTTAATACAAAGCATATAGCAGTCACTGCTTGCAATACTTAAGGTTAAAGACTAGCACACACATGTTCAAAATTAAATTGGTGTTCACTGTCATTTGAGTGTATAAAGAGAGATTCACAAATAGTAATAGGTCAGTCAAGCATATGCAGGAGGTACTTTACTGATTGAACATAGAGATGAGGTGGCTTCTTTGCCTGGAGCTTCTGTTCCCAGTTACAAATATTCCAGAAAAGAAATCGCTTGGCCTGCACCATGAACCACCCAAAGTTAAGCCTTCATCAGGAATTCACTTTCACCAGTGAATTTTATATATAGTAATCTATGTAGATATGATAGATTACCATAAACATAAAAATTTACATGATTTATCATGATCTGACCTTTGCTTTTTCTGAAGCCTTTGGCAAATGTGCAGTTTCCTGTATATGGAACATTTTTAATAGCTTGAAATGAGCAGCAATGGTGAAGCTACTATTCAACAGAAATCTTTCTTACGCTTGTGAAACCTAATTCAGGGCAGATGTAGTAACTTGCAGAATAATAGTCCAAGGGATCTGGCTTTGAAAGCGGAAAGTTTGAGGTTCCTTCTTGTGAAAGAGCCACATCCCTTCCTAGTATTCTTGCCCAATCATTCTAGCCAGAGCTATTTGCATTCATCCCTCCACAGCTTCTTCTTCCCCCTCTGTTTAATTCATTGCAGAACTGGACAGCATGGGATCAATGAATGAATCCTATTTCAAGGGACAATACATTATATTAAAAGCAG
>VZTU01022191.1:82322-116077 GCA_013400835.1 Zapornia atra | reverse complement strand
CTCCCTTTCCCAGAGGCCTTCAATGGGAAGGTTACGCGCCCGCCACATCTCGCAGCCTCCATGTTCCAAGTGCAGTATGTTTTTAAATACAAACGAGGCTTTTATGACGTATGTCAGTGATGTAAGTTTTTATGGCACTCACACGTGCACTCTCGAAAGGACAAGAGCTGCAAAATGCTTCCCCTGGTGTGGAGGGGACACGTTTGAAAGCCCTTCTGCAGTTGAATGATTGGAAAGAGCCCATGAAAATGCTGTGGGTACTTGTTGAGGCGGTGAAACACGGTTGCGGCAACGGGGGAAAGGGCAGCTGCCGCTGCTCTGCAACCCGTGCTGTCCTAGAGCTGAGAGGGGAGGTGGCTGCAGGCCCAGGGGGCTTGGTGCCTGCCCGCTGCCCAGGCTGGGGCAGGGAGCAGAGCAACAGCAGGGAAAGGTAGGACTGCCTTTGGGGTGAGAGGGACTTCCCTCACTGCCAGGGTAGTGGTGACTGTTTTCAAGCCTGCAAGTTACTAACACTTAATTTAAATCCTATCAAGCTGGTTTGTTCAGTATCCCACATTCAGCACCACAGAGAATGCACCCTCAGAGTCACACTGCCCCCTCCTTTCCTTTTCTTTAATTTCTGTTTCAAAGCTTGGTTAATCTTGAGCTGCTTTGTGAAGCTAAAAATCTGTAGGACTTGCAAGGAGCAAGCAGGCTCTTTGGAACGGAATTCTCCCCAAAAGAAATATTTTGTAGTCCATAGTGTTGTGAAAGAAGCTGAAAATGTATTGGCTAGTAAGGATAACTTAATTTGAACTTTTTAATTTGACACTGATTCTTATTAATTGGTAAAACTGAGAGCATTTCTCATTTGATGTTCATACATCACTGCTCCAGTTTGTGTGTTACAGAGGGGATGCCTGTTCATAAAATAGATGTAAATGACAAAGACACCACCAAGTCCTTGTCAGCAGCTCAGGAGCCGTGCCGCTGCAGGAGCAGCTTTCAGTGCTGCTGCATCCCTGTTTCTCTGTAGTTTCTTTAGGAAGGCGGACGTGGGAATGGAACGGGACAGCATCCCAGCTCAGGTGGGCAGTGGTATCAGCGTGGCCGTGCCACGGCTGCTCAGGTGCCCAGCATCACACAGCAAAACCGAGATGTTACTGTGGGGATGGTGTGTGCTGCCACGCAGAACTTCATCACAGCCAGCAGCTCGCACAGCACACGTGTCACAAGCAGCCTGCTGCTCTCCCGCTGCACGCAGTGGGATGTGCTGTGACAGGGCTGTGAGGCTTCATCTTTTCAAGGTTAGCCAGCACAAGTGGGCCATCGCCCATGGCCCGTCTTCTCTGAGGTAGTTCCGTGGGTGTTAACTTTGGGGGTGCCACTCGGAATCAAAGCAGAGGCAGGACGGGGTCGGTGGCAGCCTGAAAGGTGACGGCCGCCTTGATCTGAACCTCCTCTGATGGCACTGACCACAGCGGGCTCATCTGAGCTTCCTGGGATAAGTCAAACCAGGAGGCAGCTGAGATCCACACGGCTCTGAGGTTCTAGAGGAAACAAACAGCTGTTTTCACACCTGCAGTCAGCGTTTTGTTTGTAAATGGTATACTCGCCCTCAGCAAGGAAATACATGACCATTGCTCTTAATGTCAACTAACTGAAGGATGAAAGGAAGAATAAAAATGCGCTCTTCCAGTCTGAATATGAAATTTAGACCACCAGCGAGTTCTTTTCAGTTTATTTTCCAAAACTTGCTTTTATTACTGTAATTTTGAAGTTTATTAATAAAATTAAGTGGCACACAGAACACAGTTGTGTATGCAACGAATGAGAAATCATGTCTGCTCACACAGTTCTCATCCAGGAGAAAGAAAAAGGGCAGGAGAAGGAAGGAAGAAAAATCAAAATGTCATCAAGGAATCGGTATCAGACTCTCTTCACCTGCCCCCATACTTTAAATTCCAGGTTTTAATTACTGACCACTGTCAGTGTGGTTCAGTGAGCAAAAATGAGGACAGGCGATCCGAGCACAAATTCTACTGTTGCTAGGGTTGAAAAAGCTGACTAATGACTTGGTTAATGAAATTAGTGTAGAGGTGACGGTGCTGAAGCTCCGTGTTCAGCTGTGCCTTGCGGGCAGCCCAGCTCCACATAGGCTCCGTGGTTAAAATCTGGGGTTTGTGATGGGAGGAGAGTACAGCAACACAGCACAGTGTTTCCAGGGGTGTTTTGTGTATCGTGGCAGTAGTTAAAGTCACTACCACTGCCCTTCTCTCAGCAATTCGTGCGGAATGCATTGTGTCCGAGGCACGGCTCGGCACAGAGGGACGAGGGGCGGCGTGGGGTGGTCTGCAGGCAGTCGCTGTGAAACGAACAGGAGTTTAAGAACACTCTTGAACCCAAAGTTAAGGTTATTTTCCCCTCTGCTTTCCCCCTGAGAGGGGAGTGGTCTGAAACAGACATGGGGTAAGGGGAATGGCTCATCTTGCGCCCAGCAGACATGGTACTGGCTGGTGTAGATTTGAGCACTCCGTTTTCTGAACACAGAGCCAAGGCAGAAGCTTCTGTAACACCCACACAAAATGTGGGATAAACATAGACCTTCAAAACAAACCTTGACTGTGTCTTTCCAGAAACAGTTACGCTACCTGTATCCATTTCAACCCTGCACACGTGAGTTTTATTTAACGAAACTCGTCCCTGTGTTTTTATTTACAGCAAGATCCTTACCCGTGTGTGTATGTAATACCTCTAAATACACAAGCGGTAAATAATTAATATTTTGGATGTAGTGTCTGTGAAAAGATATGTTGTTAGTTATTGGTGAAATTTAAACACAATATAGCTAAAAACAAGTATCAAAAAAACCCACAAAGCCCACAGTTGTGCTAAGTTGTTAATGCCAGGGACTGCTAGTAAAATACTAGCACTAGTGAGTTCAGCTGCCTTCTGTCCTGCACCCAAATACCAACGGCTGAAATATGCCAGAAAACCAGATGAAACGAATTTGCAGAACAATAATCTGCTTGTGCTCAAATGAGAATCTTGAACCAGCAGAAACAGAGGCGTGCGATGTCCAGCACTGTCTGGTTCTCATTTTCTGCAGCAGGAAGATGGAGGAAGGATGTGTAGGAGGTGTCGTTGGAGGATGAGTATGGGAATACAGCTGCGGGAGGGCTGAGCCACAGCTGGAGTAGCTGCCCCGTGGAGTCTGCCCCCTTTGCGCTCTGTGGAAAGCAGCTCCTGCACGGGAAGGTCGGACACCCCGGGACAGTTCCCTTGCAAACGCTCTGCGGGAATCACAGCCTGACTGCCTGGCAGCTACCACAGCAGCACTCTTGAAGCAACATTTGCTGTCTCTTCTTTGATATAACTCCTGGGTTTGGTTTTCTTCAGAGAGGTAGATCCCTTAAAATACATGATATTTTAAATACTGTAAGTAAGTTGGAAGGAAATGGGAAAAATATCCTCATCTGACTGCAAAAACCACAGTAATGGTGATTTCTGTCTCTAGCAGGAGACTATCTCTTTCCTTTCTTTTGAGGTTTGGTGGGGTGATTTTTTTTGGTAACAAGTGATAAATTAATGAATAATTCACATAGATTTTGGCACAAGTTATTTTAAAAGGTGAAAAAGACTGCATTTATAATATATCTAGCCTGCATTTTTTCAGTCTTTTTTCAGTGCGGTAACAAGATTCACCTTTGGAAGGATGTTAGTGTGTGGTATCAGGATAACCGTTCCCTTCATTGTGATACCATGGGGCTTTATCTTTGTGTTTGAAGGCAAATCATGAATCCAAGGGAAGGAACAAGTAAGAAAAGTTGTTGCTGGGCTGTGTAAGCAGCTTATTCTTTCCTGCAGGTTTCTGTGCCTTGCATTGAAGAGTAGCAGGATGTACTGAATCCTCATGTTTGAGCCCAGTGTCACTGCCGGAGGAGAAATTAGAGGGCAGGGGTGTGTGGGAGGGAGGGAAATCCACGTCAGGTCCCAGACCAAGGGGCTGGCTCTCAGGGGCTGCCCTGGGCAAGTGCGCTCTCATCCCTGGGACCAGGGGGTGCTGCCAACGAGCCATCCTGCCACGGTTCACGTTCTCCTTTGCCATTTACTGCTTGCTTGCGAAGCACTTGCCCCTCTCTCTGACTCCTCCGAGGTGGGATTGCTGTGGTGCATTTCAGAAGGGTGCCCTTCAAGATGGTTTGTCGGTCGGGTTCCTACCACCCTCTCCCCTACAAAGTGCCAGGGCTGCTTTAGGGAGAGTGTGGAACATGCCTGGACCTGTGTGTCGAGAGGTGCAGAGTGGCGGTCGAGGTCACAGATGTCCCTTACCGTCCCGCGCGCGTGCGTCCTCGTGCGGCACATGTAAATGTGTGGGTAGTCAGCTGGCTCAGCTCAGCTGCTGTTCACTGGGGACAGGCCGCTGCCCTGACTGCTGCCTGACCCACATCTCTGCGGGGAGCAGCTCTGCCCGCAGCCGGCCCTCGCAGCCGCCCGCGCCGCAGCTTCACTGGGTCGGTGTTTCCTGAACACTGCTTTACAACGAGCACTTCGTACACCTGTCCTGTTGCAGTCGTGCGTCCCTAGACACAAGTCCTGGGCTGGCCATTCTGACTGTAAGAGGTTGTGCCTCTTCAATCATGTGCCGAGCTCGGTGGAAGAGAAGCAGCGGTGCAGCTGTAGGGACTGCTGGCTGGCGCAGCAGCACCTGCTCAGTCTTCTTGCCCCATCCCAAAAGCAGGATACTTCGTTTTAGTCCTAATAGAGGCAAAAGGTAACACCAGTTTCTTTAGTGTGCTTTTTCTCCTCTAGTATTTCTGATTAAAAATTTATTCACCTCTTCCCAGTTCCACCAGCAAGTCGCACTGTCACCCAGCACACAGCAAATGGCTTCTGGTCATCTTGCCAAAACCTCCTCACTTCCACCCCCGAGCGCTCGGATTGCTCTTCTTGTCCTTTCTGCCCTTTACCTCCCCGACCCCAGGGCAATCCCTCAATATATTTTCAAATAACGAGGGACTCTTCTTTGGAACTACACAGATAACATTTTTGATGGCACACATGACGGTTTGAAAGATACAGAGGAATTGTTATTTAATTGGAATACTGTTGATGTAGTATTTTTAAATTATTCATGCATTTTGGAAACCATGGTGAGGGCTGGAAAGCAACCAGCTTTGTAGTGGACTGTGTGTCCTTATGGTGTATGTTGGGTGTCACAGCAACAGGGAGGAGAGGAGAGGAAAGCAGGTGTTAAACGGCTTCTTAAGGCACAGGGTATTCTCCATGGCCTCTCCTGAGTTGTTTCGTTTTTGTGAGGTGGTGCTGAACATCCTAATGCTGTCACTAACGTGGCATTTGGTCTCGGTTCTTGACATTTGCTGAGTGGCATTTCTTGGCCTGACATCGTAGTGCCAGTAACTCCTCTGTTACTCGGGGTCACGGGAGACCCCCGCCAACAAAATACTGCTCCTGCTCAGATGGTTCTGAAGTCTGGTCAGCTTATCTACAGACTTTCAGACACCCTTATGCAGGACAAGGTGAGGGCAGAGGAGCAGAGGCTGCTGCCCCAGCATCACGAGTAAGGGTTTCCTTTGTCCTCTCGGGAGAGCCTATGCTGACCGACTGCAATCTGGCTGCCACAGAAACGACCTCTGATGAGAAGATCTTGCTGCAGCTCCCAGGTGGGCAACCCTCACCAGTCCAAGGAGTCAGAGGGGTTTTCGTTTGTTATGACACCATGGGTGTGGTGGTGCTGGTCTGTTTTGCCTTGGGTAACAACAGAGGAGGTAGTCCAGCCTGTAGCAGAGGCTGATGTCACATGCTGCCAGATGTGCTGGGAGCCAGGCACTGACGCACTGGCCCTGGCAGGTCGCTCAGTCACTGCAGGATCTAGGAATGCTGGTGAGATTCAGTCTACCAAATGTGCCAGAGTCAAGCTGGCCTCAGGGCTGCTCACATCTGTGCCTGACACCCTGCTCCCCTGAGCCTGCGCTAGGTTGGCCCCTCTGGCACAGAGTGAAGCTCACAAAAGTGTTTGAGCTCAGCACAAGAGGCAAGTGATGCCCACGGCAGCATCCCGGCACCTCTCAGTCAGCCAGCGTGCTGCCGACATTCCCATGCTTGATTGCCCAAAACATGTGGACTGGCTGAGGCACCCACGCAGCCCAGTGCCCAGCCTGGATAAACTCCTCAGTCCTGCGCTCCGGCGCTGGCCGTGTGTACCCGCACTGCTGGTGGGGTTAATTCCTGGCCGAGGGAGGGTGTTCAGTGGGAGCCAAGCTGGGCTTTGGCTTGTGATTCGAACTGGCATCAAGCCCTGATGCTGGCAGCAGTCATCTGCCCAGCCTCGTGCCGCTGGGGCTCAGGGCAGTGCCTGGCCGCTTCCAGGCAGGGCCCTTGGTCTGAAGGAAGAGCCTCCACCCAGGAACTCTTGTTCCAAATTCGATGTGACCCTGCAGTGCAGGAAGTCCCTTGGGGCGGGTGGGATTTTAAGGATCCAGGACAGTAATTCTGTGTTACCTCAGTAATCAAAACTCTGTGGTGCAGCTTTTTAGTGCGATTGCCATGAGATGGGGGAGAAGCCGTGGTGGTATTTCACACTTGTGAAAGGGAGACACATCCTACCCAGAATGCAAACATTATAGTGAACTCAGAGAGAAATAGGATGTTTTGCCTTTTTTTCCCTTTTTGTTTTGTCTCTCACAGGCTGGACTTTGGGTATACACTGAGACACTGCATGCTGTCCACAAATCTTACATTTTCAGTAGGAGTGTGGCACATTCCCTGGGGGTTCTGGTAGCATTTGTGTTGCTTGTGTTCTGTGCTGTGGAACAGCCTAACCAGTGCAGTCGGCGTGTTGAGGTCAGTGCGTGCACAGCGCCTGCACGCTGTGGGTATTGGTAAAACCCTATCCTCCAGCTCTCATCTGGGTCAGCAGCCCCTTTGTTCACGGTAGTACCTGTGCCCCTGTGTGTGTCCCCTGGCGAGGAGAGTCACAGAGGCCCAGAGCAGTGTGGAAAATTGTGTGGTGGAAGGGAGGGACTGAGAACATCAGGTGGAGTTGGCCAGCTTGGGATCTGCCTGCGGACACGACAGGTATGCATTGCCTTGGTCCGGCAGAGCCCCTGCGGCATGACCCTCCATTTGCAGCACTTTATGGTGGCACCCAGGGTCCTGCCCATGGCACAGGGGTCCTCACCCTCTGCATCCTCACCATCCTCCACACAGCCATCTCCCCTCTGCCCATGCCAGCCGTTGACTGCCAGGACTAGCTGTGGGAAGCGCAGGGAGAAGGGCACGGAGGTTCTCCCAGCAGGCGGTGGTGCAGGGGGACACTGGGAAGGGTGTGGAGTCACGGCCTGGCAGGGCTGTCTGGGCAGCTGCCTGGGGACAGGGATAGCAGGCGGTGGAGGTGGAGGAGCAGAGCATGGATGCCGGGCTCGGGAAGGGAGGTGTTGAGGGCTTGTGTGCCTGGTGCTGCGGTGCGGATGGCAGCTCTGTCTCTGGGGGTGCAGTGTGTGGGGTGCAGTGGGAGGACAGATGTATGGCCAGGCCATGGGGCCCCTGGGGTGGCAGTGGGCTGCAGCCCCTGCATGGTGGGCAGGGGCAGCACATGGGAAGAGGTGTGTTTCAGCCCTGGGATGGCATCTGGGTATCCACGAGGCAGGATGTTGGTGTGAGGGCTTGGCCTGGGGTGAGGAACCTGGCTGCGAGCTTCTGGCTCTCAGTTCACCCTGCTGCAGCCCGCCCCGGGCGGGAAGAGCCAACATCCCGGGGGCTCAGCAGCCCCAAGGGGTGTCTTCGGGGTGCAGGTTGCCCCCCACCCCGCCCTGATGGAGGGTCGCTGGTGGGGGCAAGTGGTGCACCCCAGTTGCAGACGTGCCTCCAAAGGCACTGATGGCTCAGGAGTGGGAGAAGGGGCCTGCAGGCCCTACCCTTCCCGTCCCCTTTCCAGCAGCAGCCCTTCCTCTGGTGCAGTGCCAGGCCCTGACGCACCTTACTCAAGAAGCGCACTGCGGTTGCAATGGACCCCAGGCTTCCCACAGCCCTGAGAGTCGTGGCAGGGAGCCCGGGCAGATGTGGGTCAGGAGCCCCGCACCTTGTGCCACAGCATGCAGGGAGGCCCTGGCTGGAAGCCATCCGAGCTGGCCCGTGTCAATCCCTGTGCTTTGTGGTGCAAGAGGTCATTGTTTCAGCTGGAAGAGGGCTCTGGTGATGCCTCTGGCTGCTGCTCATGATGCTTCTCTGGTTCTTAAAAAAATTAATTTGTTTAGAAAACATCTGGGCTTCCTTAATTTAAGCGAAGGGTACAGTAGATCTGTTATTTTTTTAATTACAAGAGCGATACTAAAGCTTTAAACAGCTTTTCATATTAAGTCAGTCTGGTGTGATTAACTGACTTTTAACAGCAGACAAAGGCCGAAACTTCTGGTGCTTCATGTATCCTTGATGGTGAGCTCATACAACACCCCTCATTGTTTGTGGAGACCCTGGGTGGAGCCTTGTTGGTCCGGCGGCAGCGGAGAGCTCTGGGGCCGCAGGTCTCTGCACTCCCCTGCGCGCGTCCCAGCTGGCTTTCCTGGCCAGAGGCTAGAAGAAAGTTCATGGAAGGGAAGCGTACAGAATGCCAGCTGTGAAGAGCTCCATTTTTATTGGGGTACATTGTCATTTTTTGTTGCCTACCTACATACAGTGCCTGGTGAGCCGGGTGTTCCTCAGGCGGGGCCGTTGGACTCGCTGCTCTTCAGCGCACTGCTAGAAATGTTAGAAGCAGACTTGCCCTCGAAATGGTGAAGGTAGCAGGCAGTCTGCAGAGCAGAGAAAGGCTCATTGCAACATTTGTTAGGAGCCTACTCTGCTTCTGTTACTACAGCGAGAGAAAAATACAGTGCAAGAGAGAAACTTTACTGTGTTTCTTTTTTTTCCTCCTGTGTTTGCTGTCATCTCTGAAATCCTGTCTGCCGTGCTTGAAGTGTGACAGTATAGGCAAGTCACAAATGCACAATTAAAAAATATAATAGCTTCTTCTGGGAACAGCAGGGTCTAATGAGGGCATGGACTATTAAACCGGTGAATTGAGTAAAGTTCTTATTACTTCACTCCGTCTTGCAGAGATCTCCTTAAAGCCAGTAAATGCTGTTGGATTTAAGAAGTAAAAGTACTGTGATACTCTTTACAGAAAGAATCCGCCCGTGGAAGTAACGGTGCTGCGAGGGAAAGGCTGTGAGGAGCTCGGGAGAGGCCCGGGCAGTAGTCGGTGTGCGGGTTCTGCTGAGCCGCTTGCATGAAGTAAGGTTTTTCTGTCCTCAGCTGTGACTGGGAGGTCAAAGTCATCATGTGCTGCACAAAACCACCCTCCAAAATCTTAGAAAATAATTTGCTGCTGCATTATGATAATCAAGCACAGATTCTAGGAGCTGTAAAAGTCTTGATTGCAGTAAGTTTACTGTCTTTAGCACGGCAGCCTTCCTTTAATTAAAAAAATGGGAGAAAAAGAAAAAAAGCTGTGTAGCGTGAATTAATCTTGCATGGTCTGCTGGATTTACACCAGTTGTTGGCAGAGAGGAGTAAATGGGACTGCACCGCCGAACCGCTGCCGCTCGTTGCCAGTGTAACTCCGAGCACATCATCTCCAGGTCACAGCCAGCACACGGTACAAGCTCTGCCTTTGCCTCCCGCAAGCTCCTTGCCGTGCGCCTGCTCTGGGTTCCTATTTGTGAGTCATTTTGGGCTGGGGGGGAAGCGTGGGACAGAAGGGTTACAGGTGCTTCCACATCGTGCCCGAAACAGCTTTGGGAAGCAGCCCTGCATTCCTGAACGCGAGGTGTGACCGCAAGCTGCGAGCTCACGCTGTGTGGGTCCCACTTCCCAGGGCGCAGCACGGCCCTGTCGCAGCTCCCAGCAGCCAGGGAGCTTCCAGATGCCCCTGCGACCCTTTTTGCAGATTATACAGGGTTTCTGGGCTGGAAATCTCCAGGGCACATTTCCCCACTCCTCCCCAATTTATCAAGAAGCGCGAGGTTGTTTAGCTGCCTGGAAATGCGAACCAGACGGCTCCCAGCAGCTCCTGCGCTGCCGCCTCGATCAGCCGAACGTCCGGCTGGAGACAGAATCGCTGTGAAGAGGGGAGCACGCTTCTAAATAAATGCGCCGTACAATCTGCTTGCAGTTCCTTCCATTCAGTGTTAGGTTTTATTTAATCATTAATTTGTCAGTATAATGCTGCGCTGCTACTGTCGAAATTTATTCCCTGGTTTTGCAGAGAAACCAATTTTAAGACATATTAAATACCACAGAAATCAGAATATATGTAAAATGTAATCTGTGAGATATTGCAATACTTGTGGATGTATGAAAGATTAGAAATTAATTGCTACCCATTCCAAAGGAGTTTTTAGTTTTCTGAAATATTTGGGCTTCCGTCATCTGATTTTTTAACTTTGTAGTATTTAAAGGCTTTGTCATTAATTCTGGCTGCCCTCTGTTTCCTTTAAGAGGGAAATTCTGTGCAATAACAACATTTTACACAGATGTTAAGCTGAAGGGTCAGATGTCTGGAAGTTAAGCAATGCATTTTTAACATCGAATAGTCACCTTTGATAACGTGGTACATTAGTTTTAACTAATTTGTTGCAGTATCTTCTTGGGAATTACTCCTTAAAAACTTCAAAATGAAGGTCACTGCATAGGCATATCTTGTTCCAGACATGGATATTTTCCAAGTCCGAGTTCTAAAAGCTATCTCAGTGCAGAGGAAATTAACTTGCTGGGGAAAGGGTATTTTTCATGGCAGGGACCTGTGATGCTGTGCAGGCTGGCACACGCGCCGGAGCTCCAAGCAAGGGAATGGTGAGAGGCTCCACGGAGGTCGGGGTGCCCAGTACTGCTGCTTGGCTGTGGGGAGGCCTGCAGGGACCGTAGCGAACAGGCAACCCCGGTGTCAGGCCGTGGAGGCATTCCAGACTCCTGCGTAGGGCGGGTGAAATGTGAACATTCCCTGGGTGAAGCTCTGAATTTGCACAATTGCCGAGCTTTGTCGTGACTTGCAATGCAGAGCCACGGTGTTGTGTGAAGACCCAGTCTCTACCATGTGTGTTTAAAATTCAAACACTGCTTTGTTTTGGTCTTGGCTTATTCTTTATGTGGTAAGTTGCAGTGAAACCTGGTTTAAAGGCTGCACATCTCAAAGGGCTGTTAGGAAAAGGGAGGTTTTTCGCGTGACCCCTCTCAACGTGCAGCTCTCGATGGTCGCTCTGCAGTTTCAACACAATAGAATGTTTTTTCAAATGCAAGGGGGAAAAAAAATCACAGAAATAAGTAGCACTAAAGAAAAAAAATTGAAGCACTTAGAACAATAAAACCCAATGTTAAAATTGCCCAGGCATTTAATTAATAATTTGAACAGTGTGCAGTGAACGAGACGGAAATACGCAGGAAGGCTTTGGTTCAGCAGAACACTCAGACATGTGCTTAGCCTCAGCTGCACGCTTGCGTCCTCTAGACGTAGGATTATTCTCGCTTAAGCACAAGCTTAACACTGCGCCGGGTGACAGCCTCGCCCGCCGCAGGCCGTGGCAGGGGCCCTGTCACCCCAGCAAGACGCACTCGGCCTCACAGCAATGGTAAGGAAATGGATGAGTGTGCCAAAGAGAACCTTGCCCCCCTTGTCGCCCGCCGCAGCCCGGCGATGCTGCCAGGGTCCCGACACCAGTGGTGGTGACACCATGCTGGAGACAGCTTCTCCTCGTGGTGCGCACAGAGCGCTGCAGGCTCAGGATCGGGGTTCACGTCCTGTTTGAAGCCCAGAGAGTCCCAGGAGCCCCACCTTGGGGGAAGGGACCTCCGAGCCACCCTCACCACAGGCAGGGACACCCTCCTCCATCCCAGGGTGCCCTGATCTGATGGTCAGATGTGACACTGGCTTCAGGCCTCTTTGCAGGCCTAGTGCAGGATTGTGTTTGAATGGCGTCCCCCAGGTAGAGGCAATGTGCTGCTTTCGTTCAGCACTGGCTGCCAGGAGCTGTTCCCGGAGGTGCGGCACCGGGGCCCTGCAGCTGCAGGTCAGTGCTGAGGTGGTACGTTTCCTTCTTTATGCTTCCTGAGTCGCATTAATAAAATCCAGAAGGGTGTACAGCCTGGGTAATACCTGCTGCCTTTTCACTGCCTGATGTATGGGACGCAGAGCGGTATTAGTGACATCAGACAGTGCGTTGTCATGTTTCTCTCTGTTCCCCCGAACATTTTCCTACCTCAGATGGACCTTACTTTAAGAGATGTAAGCAGAGTTCTTCACAAAACTCGGACAGAACTTTGTCACCTGTTTGGGGAAGAATTACTTGCCTTGCTTAAGAAATAATGGTATTTTAATCACTTTTTTTGCAACGGTTGAGAGAAATGTAAGTACTCTGCTCCTTTGACTGTGTTAAGATTGCTGCCTGAGCATCATGTGGGGTGAGCCCCTGATTTCTAGCTGTTGTGGTGGTTGTGCAAGTGATTACAACCGCAGCCCATGGCCTCCGCAAGATGGCCTCCTCTAACATCAGTGCCCCGATTGCCTGGAGGCAGGTAGGAAAACAGGCCAGGGGTTTGGAGCCCTAGACTGAGTTGTGCCGCCAGCATGAGCTGCGCCTCCGGGACAATATCAGCAGCTGGGGAAAGAGGGCATGAACTCCCATCCAGTGCAGACACACACCCATTTGCTCCATGAATGCAGCTGGTCGCACTGGTGAGGGCAGCACCCTTCTCCCGCTGGACACGGCAGTTCTGAGCTAGCACACCCGTGCAGGAGCGTGGCACCAGTGCAGGAGCCGGGCTCCAGAAGTTCTGCCACGGCTCACCAGGTAGTCATAGCCAGACCTGACCTCGGATGAGCCCCGTCTGGAGCAGGGCGTTTGCTCTCCCGCATAGGTGGCCTTGGACAGGGCAGTGGTGGTGCGACACTGTGTTGTGGTGAGCCAGCTTGTACCCACCGGTCTGCCAGAATTTAAGGTTATTTGTTTTAACTTGATGTTCTTGATGCAAGGCTTTAGGTTTACAGCTGCTATGTTATTTTAAAATATGCTGATATAAAATTACTGTATTGGTTTTTGGGCTTTTTTAACCGGCTTTTGTAGTCTGGACAGTAAGCTGCAGGACATAGCCCAAATACACCATGCTAAGCTCACTGTTAGACTACGCTAAGCTCACTGTTAAACTTTCTGTTGCGTACGAACAAGTGTTTAATGAATAAAATACCACATGAAAATAAACCAGCATATAACATTCCTGCAGGAAAAAAGGGAGAAAGGGGTCTTGATGACTATCTTGTCAGCTGTAGCAGGAATAAACAAGCTCTCGAGGTGTGTGTGTGTGCCCTGGCGCATCGGGCTCTTCGTGGCGTTCTCAGGTTTAACAAATCACGTGTCAGTAAAGAGAGCGGCAGATCTCGGCAGCGCTCTGGCAGAGCAGTGGTCGCGTGGCTGAGGGCGTGAAGTGCGCGGCTGAGCCCTGTGCCGCGGGCTTCCTGCAGCAGTTGTGGGCGCTCGCAGGGGCAGGTGAACATGGGCGTTGGGTTCACTGCGGGGTTGGCGTGGGTTGGCAAGCAGTGCCGATTGGCAGCAGGATGCCATGCGGTGTGCGGGGTTGAGCGCCCGGCGCGAGGCGAAGCGTCGGCAGCGGCTTGCGTGATGGTGCGGGATCTGCAGCGCCTGCAGCATCCGGTCTGCAGCCAGCTCAGAGGTGTGTCTGCTTCAGCACCAGAGTTCTGACAGCCTTCCAGATGTCCGATGTCAGTTCCTGTTCATCCTGACATAAAAACACCCATCGCCATGCATGATTTATAGATGTCACACACAGGACTGTATGGATCTGATCTCATTTTAAAATTAAGATTAAATATATTTGGCATTTTCCTGTAGTGAAGTATTTTAGAGTGCCTCTGCGGGCAGTGGGTACCTGAGCTCTGTATTTCATCTGTTCAGGTGAGTCTGTGTCTGAGTCGGCAGCGTTCCCATGAGGAGCGCATCATCGGCTGCGTGGGGACAGTGGTGCCAGCTCTGAGGGCCGGCTGGGCTAAGGCGCGGGGAGGCAAGTTGCTGGAACGGACCTGCTGTCCGTGGGAGAACCAGGAGATGGACTGACAGGAAAAACACACTGTCTTTTACACTGAGATACTTCAGGATAAAAAGTCCAGATTTTTATTTGATTATGGGAGAAACACCATTTTTTCCATGTTGTGCCTGGATCTCCACGTACCCAGACACACCGTGCAGGCTGGCAGACGGCAGTAACCGATGTAAATCCCTACTGCCTTTTTTGTAGGGAAAAGGTGGAGCTTATTTTTTTCTCCTTGCCACTGTTAATGGTGTTTTCCTAAAATATGATGGATTTGTGAACACATTTAACATGCCTTTCCTGTTTTTGTCTCAGCTCCTCACGCTGAACTCACAGGTGAACAATGGGCTGTGCAGTGTGACAGGGGAGCTCAGGATTTACCTGCTGTGATGGGTGCTCTGTGCCGCCGTTCAGCCACCCCCGAACCTTACATGCCTGATTAGTTGAGTGCAGCAGATTTTCAATTTAAATGTAACTTCATCTGCTTGATTAAAAATGTAACAGAACATTATCTGTTGCAAATAAATTTCAGAGGAAGAGATGATTTTGCCTGTTTAAAAATAACATCTGTTTATATTGGCTGGGAGCAGATGATTAATACCTCTCTAATTTCGAGGTTTACCAGTCCAGCTCACCTGTCTCTTTGCATGGATAGCTGAAATTGATGGCTGTCGGGCATAAACATTTACCTGTTGATGTTTATTTGATGGATTTCTTTCTTAAGGATAATATAGAATCCCATCATTGGGCATTCATTTATTTGCTGCTCTTCAAGATGATTGACAGTTTTGCTGGCAACATAGAAAAAGGTTTTCCTTCTTGGCACATTGAAGGGAAATTTTCTCCTAAGTGATAAGTGCCTCGCAGAAGAAAACAGATTCCTGAGATTCTTCTCTTCCAGTGTATATTCTGATTGTGCTGAAGGGATGCTTGAGGCTGGCGTGAGCCCGGTGGGTTGTAGCTGGAGGTGGGTGTCCAACAAGCAGCAGGGCGATCCCGCAGCTGTGTTTCCTGAAGTGACAGCTTGTTTAAGCTGTAGAGCAAAACCAGGGGAGCTCCTGCCAGGAAAGGCAGCAGTTTCCAGCAGCGTTCCCAGGTGCGGGGCTGCCTGTGCCTGCTATGGCCCTGGCTGCAGGGACGTGCAGGGGTGCGGGGCAGCTGAGCTCGCCCTCCCCACCGGAGCACTGCGCTGAAGGTCCCAGCCACCACGCTGCCCGGTCCATGGGTCTTCGGCAGGCCCCCATCTTGCGGGGCTGCCATCGCTGCCCACGCCACACGCTGCCCAGGCACCCACAGAAAGGCCGCTCCTCGCACCTGAAGCTGGACCCTGAGGCTGCAGCTCCAAGGGACAGGGGCAAACGTGGCTCCCTGTCGATGTGGTAGGTGGGCAGGACTGGAAACGGGCACTGGGACAGCGCTGCCGTGCAGCTGCCTTCGGCCTTGGTGGTTCTTCCACAGCTGATGCCTGTTCGGCCTGGTAAAAGAGAGCTGCACGCAAACCCTGCCCCAGGATGGGACCTGGGAATGAGCTGGAGATCACAAGAGCCCACACTCGTTTGCGAGACTGATCTCTGTGAGCCTGGGCAAATGGCTTCACTGATCCCCCCATTTCCCAGCCCGCAGCAGGGATTGGAAAGTGGCCGCCTGGTGTTGCAGAGACACGTGAGCTGTCTGAGCCTTGTGCTTGCTTTGTCTCTGCTGGCAAAAAGAGACTTTCTTCAAGTTTATGTGGGTTTTTAATGGGGAAATTCGGTGCTGTGGAAAGATCCACAGTGACATCATCTTGCTCCTGTCCTGAAACAATGAAGCAGTAATTGCTTCTGTGGGACAGCATGATGTCAGTAAATTCATGTCATGTTCAGGTAGCTGAGGGCGGGCAATACTGTAAAATTTCTGTCATGTCCTCAAAGCCAGAGAGCACAGGGACCAGGGACCAGTCCTCTGCTACTTCCTGTCCTCTGCAGCATGGTGCTTGCTGCTGCTGGCTTTCAGCCACGCTCCATGGTGGGGTTTAAAGCCTGGTGAGTTTGCTGTGAAGCTGGTAGCGGGTGTTCAGCGCTGGAGGAGGTAAATGCTGTGGTGATCTGTGCATCCCCCCCAGTTTTCTTTCTCAGAAAGCTGCAGTGCAGTTTTTTCCCACTCACTGTTCCAGCCCGGGTTATTCCCACCGACCCCATCGCGTTGTTCCCACAGCATGAAGTGATGACAGCTCCGCAACTGAGCGCTAAAATTCTGATGCAGAGGGCTGTGCATGGTGTGTAAATGCCCAGCCCTCGCGGTTTGTCATGAGAAGTGGAGCCCCTCATCCTCCCCCTTCAGTGACACCAACCACGTGTCACCTACAGCCAACCTGTGGACTTGTTCTCCTTTTTCCCACCAGAAACATCTTGGAAAACTCAAGTAGAGTCGTAAGTTCAGTTCGTTCCCAGTGGCTCTGAAACATCAAATACACATTTATACAGAGATGACAAGTGTGTTACAAGCTCAGCCCTCCTGGCACTGAGATTGGTAGCAAAGTCCTTCTTCCCAGCTGCCCCTTTCCTTCAGGCCAAACCGTAGGTGAGGAGAGCACCTTGGGGTGCAGCTGCTTCTTCCACGGGAACTTCTGGTGGACCTCACTGCACGCATGAACGTGCTGCTTACCATGCTGTTACGTCTACCTCAGACTCTGGGTTTGTTAAAACAGCCCTGATATGACCCGAGGCCTGTGTGCTTCCCAGTTGGAGACATGAATGCCCCTTATTTCACACCACTGTGAAAATGGCAAACCACCTCCAAACGGCTTGGAAAAAAAAACCCTTTTTTTTTTCCTTTTTGAATTGCCATTTGTTTTGCATTGTTTTGCCCTCTGTATTGTAAATACAGAAGAGTTCTATGTGCTGGGCATGTAAATAAACCTATTAGGGTTTTTTTTTAGTATAGTCTATTTCTCTTTATTATATAGGAGTGAAAGGGTTATTGTATTTTTAGATCTAGAAGCTCAAGACTAATCCAGGCTGCGTGGAAAACAAGGGGGTGTACTTCAGAGGATTTGCTGAAGTTCCGCTATTGTTGGCCCGCGAGGTCTCCAAACGCCGTTTCAATAGGCCTAGATGACCTCATCTTTCGCTGCTCAGTAATCCACAACCTCCATTTCACAATGTCTTAGAAAAGTTTATTTAAGGAGACTTGCGCTGGAATAATAGGTGATGCTTTGCATAAGTCATAAAGTCAGGGTTAAACAAGTACATCTATGTTGTACTTTGTACACTTAACACTGAGGAAGAAAATTACAAAATGTGCTGTTTGACTAAATTTTTCTAGCGAGGTTTTAATTTGATGCAGCGATGTTGGAGCAGCCTGACACAAGCCATAACGAGCAATTCTGTTCAGCATCTGTTGTTCATTTACCATCTTCTGGAGCGTGTTTGCTCCCTGATGCAGCCGGTGCTGGACGAAAACCAGCAAACCCGCCTTTTGGGGGGAACCTTGCTCCTTGCATGCTCTTCTGTCTCCCTGAGAGCTGTGGGAGATCCTCGCCGTCCGCGGGTTCGTGGGTGCCGGGGTGCGTGGCAGAGGCGCTGAGTCCCGCAGCACCGCGGCTTGCCGTGCCAGCCCATCGCCGGGAAAGCCTCAGCTGGCCCGTGGTGATGGCTGCTGCTGGGGACACTGGCACCTGCCACCCCCCTGCCGAGCCCTCCCAGCAGCGCCGTGAAGGCATCTGGAGAAATCCAAAGGACCTGGAGCTCATTCTCAGGCGTCCATGAGAACTGGTGGGGTTGGGAAGGAAGCGGAGCCCGGGTGCTAAAGGGAAGACCTCCCCAGCCTGTGCCTGCGCTGCTCAGCAGGGGTGTGGGTACAGCCCTCAAGGAGCGTCACAAACCTGTCCGCACGGAGCTCCCTGTGAATCTGCTGGACAGGCTGTGTCTTTACAGTCTGACAGTGAGGACGAGTTGGCTGTACCCAAGGCACCCCTTTGACCCATGTGCCAGCAACAGGACACACAGCAACACTTCTGCAAGGTCAGCTCATGTTATCTGTGGGTCCTGACAAATGCCATCCCTCTCTAACAATGGCTGGAGGGGTATAGAGTCATAGAATCACAGCGTCATCAGGGTTGGAAGAGACCCTTTAGGTCATCGAGTCCAACCACAGCCTGACCCTGGCCGGCCCACCTCTAGATCACGTCCCCAAGCACAACATCCACACACCTTTTAAACACCCCCAGGGATGGTGACTCCCTGGGCAGCCTGTTTCAGTACCTGGCAGCCATTTTAGGAAAGAAATTTGTCCTAATATCCAACCTGAATCTCCCCTGGTGCAATTTTAAGCCATTTCCTCTTGTCCTATCATTTGTCACCCGAGAGAAGAGACCCACCCTGACATCTCTCCAGGCGCCCCATGGGTATCCTTTTACCACCCCTTTTATTTGAAAGCTTCAGCCTCTTCGTGGTGTAGAGAAGAGACAGAGGTCCTTGCTTTTAGGTTTTCCCAGGAACTAGACTCTCACTACATGCTACATTAAACTGACAGTGGGAGGTAATTATAAAAGAGCCATTTCCGGAGCCCAGGCACATGGGTCTCCATCCTGGGAGTGTTGTCTTCATCCTGCTGGGAGACCAGGCTGGGGTCTGCAGCATGTCCCACATGTCCAGGGCCAAGCTCTGAGCATCACAGTGAGGGACGTCGCGTGTGCGGAGGGTGGGGAGTGAGAGGTGGCTGTCAGGGGACAGATGCTGATTGCTGAGAGATGCTGAGTGTCATGGCCTTGGACCTGTGGAGTTAGGGAATTCGGATGGATTGGTTAATTTGATGCAATCCCATTTAGCCCAGGCCGAAGGAGTGCCAGGTTCCACGGCCTTGCAGGCTCAGGCGTGCAGGGAACCCTCCCAGCCCTGCTCTGAGAGCCACAGCGACAGCTGTGCTGTGGGAGGCAGTGGCGAGGTGGGCGCCGTGGCAGAGCTGCAGGTGGGTCCCTCGGTCATGGTGGGCCTTCTGAACACATGAAGCACTTTCCCACTGAACTCTTGGTGACACCGTATTTTTTTAGCCTACAACACATCTTTAGGTACCTTGAGTTTCTTCACCTGAGCACCCAGGGCACGATGAGCTGTCCTGTGTCACGTGTGGCTGCAGTTCATACCCGTTCACTGTTTCACAGGCATCTTTTCCTTGTGCAGTCTTCCTCAAACACTCCTACTTTTACTGATGCCGGCACATTTTGGCAGTGAGAAGGGCAACTGCAGCCTTAATGTTTGTTCTAAATTTTACTTTTTTCCCCCAGCAATTTCACTAGTCAGAATAAAGCTACAGCTTGTAAAGCAGCACGCCATCGCCAGTGCGCACAGGGGGCTGCTGCTTAAGGGTGAGACTGCTGTGAAAATTCATGGGGTTTGGCGACCAGGGTGAAGTTACGTCACTTCTGCTGATGGTCAGAGAGTTGCAGCTTTATGACCTGCTGCCTGAAAAACCTGCCCAGGGGGCACCAGTGGGGCTTTGTGGCTTCACAGATTTACATGCGCTTCCATGTTATTATTTATGGGGTATCGGGAAAACTCATTCATCCGTTGGAGAAAGTTGTTTCTGAAACTCCGGCTTCCTCCATTCTGAGCCACTTCAGCAGACAGAGATCACTTCCCTTCCCTTCCCTTCCCTTCCCTTGCCTTCCCTTCTCCTTTTCTTCATTATTTCTTCATCCTTGCCACTGATTGCCTCTTCCTCATGGCTTTGCATGAGAATTCTTTTNCACAGTGAGGATGGGGATGATGGGACTGATGGGCGGCTCCCCAGCAGGTGCCATGGGTGTCGAAAGGCCAGGGGAGGTGAGAGGGATGCAGGTAAGGAAATTGCCCCTTTCTGAGGCCGATGTCCTGGGGAGCAGAGTCTTGGGACGAGCAGAGCATGCTGCATGCAGTAGCCATGAGAAATGGATTTTGGAAACTTTATCCAACGTAGCGGAATTCTGTGCAGTGAAAACGTAAAGTTCATTAACAGGCTGTGTATTTTTTTATCCACTTGAATGTAATTTGGAGATTATATACTGTAATAGGATTTATAACATTATACAGTTTAATCTTTACGGTTTTGCAGACACGTTAAGTGCAGCTGGCAGAGCCCAGCGCTCGCCTGCCGTGTACGGGCGCCCAGCACGGGGACGCGGGCGCGTCTGCGGCACTCATGTTTGTCACTGGTGGTATTGGAGCTGCAGGGTCAGAACACCCCCCATGAGTCCAGCGTCCCACTCCCAAGGATGGGATGGTTCTGGTTTGAGGGGAATTTCAACTCGATCTGGAGGGTGCCTGTGTCTCTGTCTCCCGGTCAGCAAGCGGCTGTGCTGGAAGACCTGCTGGAGACTTGGTGCCCTGTGAGCTGGGGAGCAGGCAGCATTTCTCTTGAACCAAAGAAATAAAAGCTGCTCCCCGTCTCGCAGTACATGAAGCTCTAAACTGAAGGGTTTGGGAACAGGGAACTTCTGTTGGTCTAGAGGTGTAGGCAGAGAGACAGGATGGGACCCTGAGGAAGGCCGGTAAAAGCAGAGTGGATGCTGCCAGGTGATGGAGCAGAGCGGGTGCTGAGGGCAGTCCCAGCTGAGCCATCCTTCCTTCCTCAGCCAAAGGACTTCCCTGCATCCCTCTCTGCTCTGGTGCTTTCTGAAATCCACCTTTTCAGTTCGCTTTTTAGCTCTTAAAACACCACACACAGATAAGGCTGTGGGGTTTCCTGTTACCAGGGGTTCATAACCTCACCTGCTTCTTTCTTGCAGGGAAAAAAAGAAAAAGGTGCTTTCCAGGAGACCTGATTTTGGGGTACCCCATCTCCCCTGGGGTCTTGCTTGGTGAGGAGAGCTGTGCAGTTTGTTCCTTCCTGAGCAGCTGGTCAGAGATGGCCAGTGCAGCCGGATGCTCTTGGCCAGTATTCCCTGTCCTTAATGAAATGCTGCGTATGTTTACGTTGTGAAGAGCTGCAGTCACTGACAGTCATTAAAAGAGGCAGCGCTTCGCCTGTGGCTGTTGTGTGGAGCACGAGCCATCTTCTCTGGGAAAAGGAAAGCCTTACGAGCTCTTCCCGTGGTGCTTTGTTGTTAGAGGTATTGACAAATGTGCTAGGGAGGAGGGGTGTGAGGAATTGTGCTGAGCTCAGCATAACACACAGCCTTTACCTGAGGACAGTTGTGTGCTCAGCTAAACCTTATTTGTGCGTGACCTGGTTACTGGGCTGCTTGAAAGGTGAGGCAGGAATAGGACTGGTGCTCACGTCACATCAATTACTCAGGCGTTACACCCTCAAAGGCTGTGATTTTACACTGATTTTGAGACACTGGGGTTTTCCCCCCATTTAGGTCTGCCTTGAACAGTCATGGAACCGCTACCGGTCTGCTGAACCGAGGGGGATTTTGGGGAGGATTCCTGTGTGGTGACAAGGTGCATCTTGTGCAGTGCAACCCCTGGTTTCACCGTTAACCCGCTGCAGTTCATTACAAACCAGGTACCACTGATGCTCAGGGCTTAGCCGCTACCAAGGGCAGCTTGCTGCCCTGCATGTGAGGAAGAGGAGCAGAACAAGCCTCGTCTGCCCAGCTCTGTGGGACTTTATGTGTGGTAGCAGAAACTGGGGAGATTTAGAATCTGGGGGGAGAACTTCTCCCCTTCTGCCACCCAGGATGGTTTGCAGCTCCTGAGCTTTTGCTTTCAGTCGAAAGCTCTGTGTGTTACACACTGGAAAGATGGATACCCACCTTGCAAACGCCAGAAGTCAAATCCGTTTCTGCTCTCACAGAAGCGGTGTGCAGCGTCAGCGCTTACAGCCCGGGGTGAGGGGTGCTGCGTGCCGCCCGCACCCCCGCTGCCACCCCTGCCCCAGCAGCTCTGCGGAGCCCAGAGCCGCCACCCGCTCCCCCGGCACAGCCTTTGTCCAGGGCTGACAGGGGTGGTTGGACCCTGGAGCTGTGGCGTGCCGCAGCTCCCAGCACCGGCAGCTCCCAGCGCTGGCAGCTCCGCGTTGCCTTGCGCAGCAGCATGTCCCCTCCAAACGCCTGTGCGTGGCAGCCAGGTCCTTCTGTCGCTCGCACGGGTCCGACGGGCTGGGGGGAAGCTCCCTGCATCCGAAAAAGAAATCACTTGGAGAAAGACATCCAGAAATAAAGCAGGCATGTGAACAGCGCGGCTTCAACAAAGATATCCGTTTGTCAGGAGACATCACCCATAAACCTACCTAAAACATCCTTTTCTTTCCCCTGTTTCTGCGTCTAACTTTATTTTTTACACAAAACGTCGACTTTCTAGCATTCAGGCTATTCCTCAGAATGGCTCTTTTCTTTGCGTAAAATAAGCTCTGGATGTTTATTTAGATGTTCACTGTAACTGTGTGTGGAGCTGTAATTGTGCTGTACTAAAGAAATAATCCTTTTAGTCATGGGAAGCACTGTTTAGCCTTTCTTTCTTTTTTTTCTTTTTTTCAGTGTAGCAGGCGATTCTAAGGAATTACAATTTAACTTCAGAAATTTAATTTTAATAATGATGTTGGTAAACTTGCTTTCGTCTGGGGAAAACAGCAAGCCCCTTCCTATACTGGTATGTGCTTGTTTTCAGAAGAACCGTTGCTTTCTGTGAAACTGTGTTTTTGTCCTTCTGTTCCTTTCACGCTTCAACTTTTAAACGGACAATCCTCTTGTAGGGCAGATGCTTCAAACTGTTTTACAGAGACTGCTAACCCAGCTGAGGGAACCTTAACATTTAAGCATATAATTGTCTGCTTAGAGCCCTGGGCTGGTAAAACAAAGTCCATAGCTCGCTGTATCTATTGTGCTTCGCCTTTCGCTCGCGTTGGAGCAGTCATGCTTGGAGGTTTTTTTCGGTTTGCGGTTTTTGGTTGGGTTTTTTTAACGGCCCTGAACACGTTCTGGCTCTTGCTGTACGGCGCTGCTCTGTTAGAAACGCAGCAGGGAGCTATTTGTTCACCGGACATTAAAATCCCTCCCAGCAAAACTTCAGCGCATCTTCACTGGCCTTGGGTTGTCCAAGGGGGAGCGTTAAAACCCGCAGAGGGTCTGGCTGGCCAAGGCACATCCCCAGAGTGGCCGGTCCCCTTCAGCAGGCTGGGGAGAGGTGGGGGGCCAGCTGCTGCCTGCTCAGGGCAGAGCGGGCAGGCGCAGGGCGTGGGTGCCTGGCTTTGCAGGGAACCCCATCCACGGCCGAGGGTGAAGCTGCCAGCCCCCAGGGCCTGAGGCAGAAGATGTTACTGAATCCGCAGGAGAGGTCTTGCAGCGTGTCTCTGAGGAGACACAGCCGTTGTGGACATGTCCGCCGCCATCCCTGGGGCAGTAAATCCGAGGCGGTGGGCAGGGCCCCGGGGCGTCCGTCTGGGGCCTGGCCTGACCTGGGCTGGTCTCTCCAGCCCTTCAGAAACGTGCATGGCCCCGCTCCGTGTGCCACCCCGGGCAGTGTCAGCGCGCGAGGCCGGGCTGTCGCCGCAGTGTCTCCCATGGAGCGGGCACTGTGTGCTCGGTGCCACGCTCCCACCTGCCTGCCCTGAGCCTGCTCCTTCTCCGTGATGGAAGGGGGCCTCCATGGCGCCGTTCAGTGTGGCTGTGAAACTGGGGGAGTCGACCACAACTGCTTCACGTAAAACTGGTGTATGCATTGTCTGCCTCCTGCCTTCAGCCCCTTTCACATACACCATCGTATTTCGTGGTGTGAGGTGCATGTTTAAAGTAAGAGTGGGTACATTAGAAATCGTAGCTTCGGAAGTGCTTAGAGGTGATAAGTACCAGTGGGTTTTGGACACTGAAATGATCGGTGCTGAAAGCCGCTGGACAGCTTT
Organism: Zapornia atra; assembly: GCA_013400835.1. NCBI lineage: Eukaryota > Metazoa > Chordata > Aves > Gruiformes > Rallidae > Zapornia > Zapornia atra. The sequence goes on along the minus strand of VZTU01022191.1, from coordinate 92,206 downwards.
CCAGTACAGCCTGTTTTCCTGTTGCACAGCACACAGGTAGAAGGAAATTATGGAAAAGGCACCAATGCAGTTGTTTATCAGCTAGCATAAAGCCATCGGAGCCAGCACTTTGCCTGCAACGTCCTGGTCCCTCAGAAGCGTTACCTTAAAATGCCTTTAAATCAGGCATTTAAATCAGGTCCAGTCTGCTAGGGCTGGACCACAGAGAGCTGCAGCTGGATGTGTCAGTCGTCCCTCTCCTGTGCCACCTGCGTGGTTGGCATGGGAGGATTTCTGCCCTGGGTTCAGTGTCGTCTTGTTGGGTACAACATCTTCACTCTAGTTACGCAGAAGTGGTACACCTGTTTTGGTCATGCCTGATGTTGGAAGTGTGTTAAATGTGGCATTTGAGCGGACTGCCTGGCAAGAGCAGGTGAAGAGGTAAGGCATGTTGGGACGTGTGCTAGAGAAATGCAGTTGGTTTTGTTCTGCCGTGAGTGAAGATCATTGCACACGTTGGTATGGATTTCAGGCATTTCAAATTGCACCTGTATTTGCACTTCTATATACTATCGTTAGACAACAGTAGACTTTGCAGATGCATTCAAACAAGGTATGTGTGATACTTCATGGTAGTCTTGGGTGCTTTTTAATTGCTGCTGTTAAACGAGGCCTCAAACAGAGACAGAGGGAGTATGATGAGGGGGCTCTGTAATATCACTTGCATGTGGAGGATAATGTAAAAAAGTCTTTGTTGTGTGTTTGGTGGAAGGACCTAGGCAGCATCCAGCAAAGCTGCTGTTTGAAACCAGGCCCTCCTTCAGGCATCACGCCACAGGACACTCGGTGGGCTCAGAAAGGGGAGTCTGTTCCCTGTGCCGCTGCTGCTGGCCCCGCTGCGGTGCTGCCTTCCAGTGACGTGGATGGCAGGGTCTGGTGCCATTCCCATGTCTCTGTAGCGCGCGGGTGGTGGGGCACAGTGGTCTCCAGAAGGTGGGAGAGAGTGGGGCCATGCTGCGTGGGGGCAGCACAGAGGTGCTGGCTTCAGAGACTGCTCAGTCCTGTTCTGCTGATCGCAGCCCCAAGACCTCCTTGGAAGAAGCAAGAGTCTTCCCCTTGGTGGGAAGCCTTGGGCTCCCGTGTCCCACAACACCTCTGATGAAGAGGCTGAAGGCTCTTCCCAAACTCTTCCATCCTGTGAACTTCATCACCATGCTAGACATCTCTCCTACATCCAGTGGGTTTCCCACGCTTATGGCTGTGCTGACGTGGAACGTTTGCAGTTTCCCTGAAACCCCCCTCATAAGTCCACAGGCAAGCAGTTGCTTATTTACTGCACATTCCAAGCAGTTTTCAGGACAGTGGGAAGCCCTGGTGCCGATGGGCAGTCTCAGTGTGGCAGCTGCGTGAAGCCACATCGTGGTGGCCTTGGAGAGCCACTGGAGCAGGGCCCTGATGGCTGCTGGGGCTCAGTCACCCTGCAGAGATCCTGACTGTCCGCTGGCTACGGCAGGCTTTCTTTCCTTCTCTCCCTCGTTCCTAAGACATCTGTTTCCGTTGCTTTTGCTTGAGCTGGTGGATGTTGGGTGTGCGCAGCGGGAGCAGAGGGAGCTGCCAGTTTGCTGCAGCGATGTAATGAATCCTGGCTCTGGTACAAAGTGGGCTGGCGGCCGTCAGGGCCACAGCACCAGCTGGTCACACGACCGGTTTGGTTGCATTTCCTGGACAATCCACGGTCTTCTCATTATAGGAGATAGATAATGAGACTTGGCTTAATTTAGAGGTTTAATATGGGTTTATAAATTCAGCTCCCCGCACCTGTTTTTGATGTACCTAACCATCACATCTGGCAGGACAGTGCTGAGTGCCCAACATGGAGGCACTTCTGTGCTGGTGGGACACTGGGTGCCACCCACTGACAACCTCTTGTTGGCAAACTCCTGGCCTCCACTTCAGAAACACACAGGGTGCCTGCAGGCTTCATCCGTGCGTGCTCGGTTCTATTTCGTCTGGTCTGGCATGGCCTTGAGCTTCCTGACTCACCTGGCATCCCATGGCATCCCACCTACAGTGACTTGGTGCAAGGCAGCGGATGTTTCCAGCCAGGTTCAGGAGAAGAAGCTTCTGATCCAAATGTGGAACTGTCTCAGGATCACAGAGTGTGGAGGGAGGTGCACTCCCGATGGGATTTGTTCTCTGCTCATGGGATGGGCCATGGGAGCTCTGATGTCCGGTCTGAGAGCCGCTCACCTCTCATGGAGAACTAGTGAAGGTGCTTTGCTTTCTCCAGTGGCCCAGAACAGGCAAACTTGTCAACCTTGGTCTTAGGTGGTGGCATTGGAGCACAGGCTATGTGCATGTATATCAAAGCAGAGCTCACCATAGACACGGGAACTGAGTACTAAGAAACCCTCCCTGTTCTCCACAGCACCAACACGATGAGTAGAACTTTGCCACAGCACCAAAGGATTCTTCTGAAAGTAGTTTTTTAAAGTCTCACTAAGACAACAAGACTTATGCATCTTAAAGCATCAACTTAGAAAGTTATGGCCAGAGATCACACCAAGATTTTTTTCCTTCCTCCCGCTAGTTGTTTTTTTCTGTACCTTTTTAATGGCTTTTTCATCAGCAACATTTACTTTTAAAAATTAGTTTAACTGTTTTAATGAGGTTTCCTGATTGTTTTCAGGCAGTGCCCTGTGATTTGCTTAACGGAGTTAGAAAACAAGGTGCAGCTGCAGCAGAAAGTAAGTGAAGGAAGGAGGAAAAGGGTGTCTAACAAAAGAAAGTGCCGAAATCTCTAGGTAGCCACAGCTCTTCCTGCTGCCCGTCCAGCACAACAGCTGGCACTGTCTGTGCTGGGTTGGCTTGTCTGCAGGATAGGACCTGGAACAAGTGCTGGTTCCCCTGCTTCTCTTTGGTGCCTGGGAAAACATTCAAGATAGGACTGTGGTGCGCCTCAGGTTAGATGCCTCTGACAGTTGGCCTCTGGTTCTTTACTGACAGGGAGAACCCTAGATGTTGGGGGCATGGGGGCTTGCAGCCCCCCATACGCTTTGTTTCACTTGTTTCAGACATTGGGAAGTTTTACTTTCCAGCGAATGCCAACAGCCAAGTGTGCTGAAAACATCCATTCTTGTTTGCCATGCCCCATTTTTTATCAAGCCTCTGTACCGAACTGTTTCACCCTAACCCCTGTGATTTGTGGTTTTCTTTTGGGCAGAGCACCGGGCGGGAGGGCGCGGAGCTGCCACCAGCATCAGTGGGCGCTTCTCTGCTCCGAAGGGAGGTCATTCTGTTAGGTATTCTTCCATTTTTTCAAAAGACAGCAAACTGTAATTGAAACCAAGTTGCAGCAACTTGTTAAACACTTCAGGACCAGCACCCGTTTTTATCCAGCGCTGATATTTAGACTGCAGCTGCTGCAGATAAACGCGAGGCCCCAGATGGTGGCTGTCTAATCCTCATGAGAATTCATGTCCTAGAGGCAGCTCTTATCTCTCCAGACCTGACATTGTCTGCAAGTCTACTATAAGGGGGAATAATATAAACATGCTATGCATGAGTTTCACTTCCTCGAATAACACAAAGACACAGGAAGTTAAGTTAAACGTTACAAGAATAGAGTTCACATTACCGAAAGTCTAACTATTTTTGTTACCCTAATAGGTAGCCGGTGGTTTGGGGGGTGAGGTGCCCGCTCCGAACGTCGTCGTGGTGTTGGTTGTGCTCAGCACCGCGGTGCAGAGATCATTTATAACAAGGGTTGTTTTGTCTTTGCTGCTACTCGCCGTCACCTCCTCGGGGTAACTTCCAAGATGCCACTTTTCACTCTCCCCACGGCTGCGCAGGAGGTGGTGGAAATGGTCCAATTCTTCATTTTTCCCAGTAGAAACGTGCCTCGTTTTCCTCCCTTTATCTCTCTTCTGTGCCCAGGCACCTATTTGGCCGTCCCAGCAGGTGCAGGCGTACGGGCTGTGCCCCTCTCTGGAGCCTGCCGGCACTGCAGGGGATGCTGTGGGGGCAGAGGGAAGTACCTGCCCTCACTCCTTCACTGAGTTACTTTGCTGCTGCATAGCAGGCATAATTTTGCACCTTCTTGTTTGATTCCTTCCAAGTATGCTTTGAAAAATACTCGGTGCTAGGCTTTAGGTGATGCGACTTTATTTTCAAGCAGTGCTGCTAATCAGTTAATTCCAGCAGTTTTTCTGTTGTGCTTGTGTAGGACTCGACTCTCTCAGCTCTAGGGTTTGTTTTGATCTCCACAGCAGTTCCAGTGGTGTGTTTATTCACTGCCTGGACAGGAGGAATTAGAAATGGAATATAATTTCACCAGACCTACTGGCTTCACAAGTTGAAAGTTGCTCCCCTTCTCCTCCAGTGACAATGTCTGCTTGTGAACAAAAGGAGCTGCTAAAAAGGAGCGAAGCCTAGCAGGGCTGTAGAGTCTAAAGGCCAAGTATGACCGTGGCTCAGAGGTAGCTCAGGCACAGTGCTGACTCAAAAGCATCTAGTGACATTTAAATTTTAAAAAAAAAGGGAAAAAAAAGAGAAAAAAACACCAACAAACTCCAAGAAAAGCACACGCTGCCAGAATGGTGTTCATGGAAACAGGTTATCAGAGGTAAGTGAGTTTGGGAAGGTATTTAGAAGGATAACTAGAAGGAATATTTCATTCCTGTCAGAAGATAAAATGTACACAACTAAACAACTGGCATGGCTACCTCTTCAGAGCCCAGCCTGTCATGAAAGATGTGTGTTTACTGAACTTTTCTGTACTGTAGGTGTGATTAAAATTACATTTTCTTTCAGCGGAGGGTGGAATAGGAGTAGAGTGGAAAATACTTCATTTATCTGATTTATCATCAGAGTCCTGGCATTTACTGAGTTGTTAAGCTTGTGCTGGTTTACGTTGTGCCTAATTTGTGCTGCGCTGTATTGTTCCACTCCATACAAGCAAAGTTCCAGCGGCACCGAGGTTTCTGGCGTTCCTTCCCAGCGCGGGGTAACAGGACCTTCTCTTGCCTGACACATCGCCCGCTGCTCTGGAGCTGGAAAATTTGGCATCTCAGGTGGCTCTGAACGCGTGCCCGAGTCTCGGTGGCATTGCAAATGCAGCCGCCATTTGGGGGGTTATTTAAAAGAGCGTGAACAAAAGTTGTCGGGCTTTTAATTCAAAACGGAGCTAAAAGCTTTGAGTATTTTTTGTCACGAGAAAGCACAAGAACTGAACAGCTGAGGGGTTTTGTCTTAACTCAGGCCTAGCCGTTGTCGGAAGAGAGCATACCTGCTGCCTTTCCATGCTGTAAATAACCGTGTCCCAGCCGTAGCATGTGGGTGAGGATGTACAGGTGTTGAGAGTGCCCTTCGTCAGGCTGATTTCAGCTGAAACTGTTTCACGAGGAACTACTGTATTTTTATCTCTCTGGTGTAATTTTAGTGAAAACTGACAGTAGGCTTTGATGGTACCCAGTAAGAGCAGTACTGGCAAGCTTTTACACCTTGTTTTCCCTGCCATGGAAGTTGTAATTAAACATAATTAAAGCATAATTAGCAAACCAGGGGCTGTGTCCTGAAGTGAAGCTTTGCGAGCGCTTTATCTCAGCCCTTAGCAGTGGTGATGGCTTCCTAGGTGAGCCACCGTCCCTCGGTTAAACCCCCTCTCCCCAGAGTCAGCTGCTCCGCAGCAGCAGTCTCCGGAAGCACACAGGGACGAAGCTCTCCTGCTAGGTAGGATGCTCACGTAGGCTCCTTCGTGTAAGCTGTTCCGGGTTGGAGTCAGGTGCTCTTAGGCTCCAATAAACATTTTCTTAATATTTTGCCCGTAGAAATAAAACTAGAACAAAATGAAATTTACCAAAAAGTCGCTGGAGTAGATTACAGTTGTACAGTTTGCTCATTAGCGATTCCATATGCATCCCTAAATAATTATTGTTAGCATTATTTATACTCCATACTAGTTTCCTGGGTGCACGTTGCTGCGTCGCAGTATCTGTAGGAGCACAACAGAACGATAACCTCTCAAGAGCTGAACATACAAGATAAAAGATGCTTGAGATTAATATGCAAACAATTGGAAAACAATGGAGACAGACGGCAAACCGTGCCACTTCTGGAAGTTGGCTGCTCGGTGACACACCGCTCCGAGGCAGGCGGTGTAAGTGGCAGTGGCTGGAGCTGCACAGCACAGAATTGGTATGCTCTTAGCGTGGAGAGCCAGGTAGAGCGAGGGTTTATTCCCGATCTAATCTTGGAAAATAGGGTGCAGGAGGAATGAACTTCCCTGTTTGCACTTGAAAGATTTCTCTGTGTTCTCTTTAATTTTAACGGCATTGATATTCCGTTTGCTTTATGAAACCCTTTATTACAAACAGTTATGAATATGAACATCTCATTTGACTGCTGATGAACAGAGGGGAAAATCTAAATTAAAACTTTAAATACCACTATTTAATTACCCAAATGGCTTTGACTGTGTTAAAGAGTGCCTGGGATTATTCTGTTTTTCAATTTGTTTTAATGCTTCCTTGGTAAAAGCTGATGGATTCCCAGGCCCATTGCTGTCACTGATGAACTATATAAAGATAAATGACATTATGGTAAATTCCACTTAATGACACATTTTTAATTTTCAGAACACAGACATTTTCTGGCTAGTGAATGAAGGCTAATTACCTCAAGATCAGAACAAAATAACTCCTCATTTTGAAAGATAATAGAAAAGAAATGTTGCAGATTAATGATGCTATTTATCTTTAAAAGAAAAAAAATTCTATCTTTATCCTGATAGTGCTGTTCCCTGAGGAACATGGTTATAAAATGAATCTGAAGTCGCAACTTAATAGGTTATTAAAATTATTTGAGTGCGGGCTCCTCTGGTTCAGCCTTTCCATAAATTTAAATTGAAGGTCTGCTGTATTTCTAAAGAAAGCAGCTTGTTTACGAGACCACAGGGAGAAGATAGGTTACCGACAAAAGATGCGCTTAACCCTGCTCTGTATCTCCTTTTTTTAAGCCTGAATGGAGCAGATATGTTTCAGAAATAGTTGAGAGAAAAGTTTCCAATGTCTGAATTATGTTACACCGCTGTCTTTTCTTTTCAGCCTGTGTCACTAGAGGAGTGAAAGGGAACAGGGAGCACAAAGGTGAATTTGCTGGGGGGTTGTGGCAGTGACTGGCATCATCAGTGAAGTGCTGGAACGGGAGATGTTGTAACTGGTTGCACAGATGACACGCTGCTGGTGCTTACTGAGAGGACCTTTGCCGTGCAGTTTCACCTTTAAAAAGCTGGGTAGAAAAACATCCCTTTCTGAGTGTGAGGTTTGCAGGCGCTCGTTTGGGCTCTCTTGCCCCATTTATTGTCGTTCACAGCTCGATCAGGGGTAACGGCGCTTCAGCCCCTCTCCAGACTGAGAGAGGAGTGTGAGGGGAAAGCAGATTCCTGACAGGCACCGCTCTCATGCAGGTGGCGGAATGGCTGGAGCGTGCAGGTGTGAGTGAAGGAGGAGACTTCCATTCATGGAAATCCCTTCCCTGTGGAGTTGTTACCTGGTCCTGAAGAGCCCAACTCTCGCTCGTGCGCCACCAGAAACAGAGCCACGCTCCCTAACGATCCGCGCAGCGTCCTGGCTCCAGCGCGGTCAGCGCGGTGCGGTGTGTGGCTTAGCCCAGGGCTCAGCACGGTGCGGTGTGTGGCTTGGCCCAGGGCTCAGCGCGGTGCGGTGTGTGGGGTGGGCCAGGGNGGGCTCAGGGCGGTGTGGTGTGTGGCTTGGCCCAGGGCTCAGCGAGGTGCAGTGCGAAGGGACAGGGGATGCTCAGCCGCCCGGGCTGCACACCGAGTTCCTGAGCATGGCAAAAGGAGACCGTGTTCACCACACTCGGGTGTCGTGGGCTGCAGCCATAGGTGGGGTTTGGCGTTGTTGGCGGTTTTGGGGGGCTGTGCTCCATTTCTGCTCACGGGGGAGCATGCTGTTCTCTCCCAGCACAGCGCAGCTGTGGTGCTGGGGATGCTTTTCCGCAGCTGTGCCCGCAGAAGAGCGTGGATCTGCTCCTGCGCCGGTGGGTTGAGTGTTTCCCTCCATGGCTCGGGGTGTCTCAAAGTGACATAGGGGTCGGTGCCCGACCCCCCCCAGCTGCTCGTCCTCCTCTGCCTTTGGACAGGCAACATGAGGGCATCAGAGGCCCCTTCACTTGCAGCCGTTTTAGTGATTTGTGATCCCCAGGCATCTGGGGAAGAACTATGCCAGGTACCAGCATAGGCTGGGGACTGGCCTGTGGAGAGCAGTGTAGATGAGAGGGACCTGAGTGTGCTGGTGGACAGCAGGGTAACCATGACCAGCAACGTGCCCTTGTGGCCAAGAAGGCCAGTACCATCCTGGGGTTTTTTAGAAGGGGAGTGGCTAGGAAGTCAGGAGAGGTCCTTCTGCCCCTCTCCTCTGCCCTGGTGAGACCACACCTGGAATATTGTGTCCGGTTGCAGGACCCTCAGTTCAAGAAGGACAGAGAACTCCCTGAAAGACTCCAGTGCAGGGCGACCAAGATGAGGAAGGGAGTGGAACCCCTTCCTTATGAGGAAAGGCTGAGGGAGCTGGGGCTCTTTAGCTTGGAGGAGACTGAGGGGTGACCTCATTAATGTTTATAANCCTCATTAAAGTTTATAAATATGTAAAGGGCAAGAGTCAGGAGGATCGAGCCAGGCTCTGCTCAGGGATGGCCAGTGATGGGACAAGGGGCAGTGGGTGCAAGCTGGAGCACAGGAGGTTCCATGGGAACATAAGGAAAAACTTTTTAACTATGAAGGTGAAGAATCACTCGGTTGGAAAAGACCTTTGACATCATCAAGTCCAACCATTTCTGTCCTCTACTAAACCATATCCCTAAGCACCTCATCTGCCTGTCTTTTAAATACATCCAGGGATAGCGACTCAATGGCCTCTTCCAATGCCCAGTAACCCTTTCAGCAAAGAACTTTTCCTAATGTCTGACCTAAACCTGCCCTGGCACAGCTTGAGGCCAGGCTGCCCAGAGAGACTGTGGAGTCTCCTTCTCTGGAGGCATTCAAACCTGCCTGGACGCATTCCTGTGTGACCTAATCTAGGTGATCCTGCTCTGGTGGGGTGGTTGGACAAGATGATCTGCAGCAGTCCCTGCCAACCCCTCATATTCTGTGAGCCTGTGATGCGGCTGTGTGCCCTGCTCGGTCCTGCCCTCTGTGGTGTAGCAGACTGGTTTCAGGGTGCAGGGCAGGAGGCTGCAGGAGGGCTGGCAGAACTGCCCTGGCTTTCATCTCTGTGGCCAGAGCTGCCCTGGGGCAGGCGCTTCCAGAAGCAGCCGCGAAGCTGGTGGCACCACTCTGCTTCATCGCTGAGCCTGCTCCATGCTGCTGAATCGTGAGGCGAGGTGATGTGACAGGAGGGAGACTTCACTCCGCTGCCTGCTGAAGCCTCGAGGGCTGCCACGAGCCCTGCTCTAGCGCCAGAGCACATGGCTCCCCGCTCCTTTGACACCCCTGGGTGCACAGCCGCCCGACCCCATCCCAGCAGCCACGCTTTGTGGGCAGCAGACGTGAAGGTGCCCACAGAGCAGCTGTGTTTGTGTGGCCAGAGTGGCTGTGGTGCCCACTTGTTCCCTCGTGTCCAGGCAGCACTTCCCTGCCTTGGCTGTGCATGCAGGGACAACCAGGGGGGCACTGCCTGGCCCCAGGCCTTCTTTGCGCGGCTGCACCCGGTGCTGTGGGGTGCTGTACCTGGTGCTGTGGGGTGCTGTGCCCCGTGCTGCAGGGTGCTGCGCCCGGTGCTGTGGGGTGCTGTGCCTGGTGCTGCGCCCGGTGCTGTGGGGTGCTGTGCCCGGTGCTGCAGGGTGCTGCGCCTGGTGCTGCGCCCGGTGCTGTGGGGTGCTGTGCCCGG
>VZTU01022191.1:36430-82311 GCA_013400835.1 Zapornia atra | reverse complement strand
GCCATGCCCCCCGCCCATTCGGGAGGCTGGGCCACACGCTGCCAGTGCCCCAGCCGAGGGTTAGTGGTGGGGTTGTGTCTGTGGAGTCCCGGCACGGCACGCCTGGAGCCGCTGCGGGGCTGTGGCGTCTGCCCCTCCTGCCCGCTCTCGCCTGCCTCAGCCATCACCACCTGCCTCCCGCTTGCCCAGAGCTCCCTTGGCAGCTTCTGAAAGCCCCTCTGTGGTGCTCGTTCCACCCTCCTTGGCCTCACACCTTAACGCCCGTGGACGGCTGCCTGTCCTGGCTGGCGCTGGCTGCCCTCACCCTGCACTGTGCCTGCTCTGGTGCTGCCGGCGGTACCAGCGGCCCACAGCCACCTCCCGGCACCGCTGACCCTGCCAGCCCGGAGCGGGCAGCTGTGCCCCAGCCCCAGCCCAGCACCACAGCCCCACTGTCCCGTGGAGTCCCTGTGGCCAGAGCTCGCTGGTGAGGGCTGCGCAGGGGCGATTTCTGCCTGGTGCCTGCATCGCAGAGCAAAGGGCTGACCAGCATTTCTCTGAAGAAAAGGGAAACTGAGGAAACACAGACGGGCTTCTGCGTGGTCAGTGCTTCATGCTTACTGCCGTATAGAATCGGTACTGGAATGTCCTCTCCAAGTGCAAGAACACTGTCTAACCACTGTTACATTAAATGCTTTAAAAATAGTAATCTAAAGGGAATTTTTTTAATTGTTTGGGTTTCGATACAAAGTTTTTGCTGCAAATGCCTGTATGTGAATTCTGAAAAGGAGATGGCTCTGGGGCCTCAAGAAAAAATGTCTTGATGGCAGCTGGTACATGTTTGTTGTGCTTAGTATTTGTTTTGACATGACACTTGAATGGGACAAATTGGTTTGCATTTGGGGGCTACGCACAGAATAATTAGGGTTTAAGCCCCAGTCTGGTCACTGACCAGTAAAGTGCAGTGCAGGGGATGGCAACAATCAGAAAAAACACTTTGAGCGTCTCTGGTGTTGGCACTGTGTATTTTTCATAGCTCTTACTACGTTGTGCATGTTGATTTTGCTCATCTTTTACACTGACATCTTTGCTCGCTGCCCGCAGCGTTCCTTCCATTAGGATTGTCCATCTGCTTAGCAGACGTGGTGACCCACAGTCTAGTCTTCTGCATTGCTACTAGCCAGAGCAAAAGTGAGGGACTTGGTGACCAGCAAGAGAGACAAACACACAAGGACAGATCATCACACACAGATCATACATAGTGCCAAATTAAAGAAGGAAATACAGAGCAGTTTAACTTTGATTGAGTTTTTAGGATGAGCCTGTGGTTGTTGATTCTGCTCAGGTATTTGTTGCTGTGAATGAATCAGCAGTTCATACAGCAGTATTTTCTGTAAATTATGAATCTATCCAAGAAGGTGCAGTGTGAGTGTAGTCTCCGTCCTGAAGGACGACCGGAGTTTCTTATGCAAGGGAGCAGTAGCCCCCGTGCCCAAGCAGGTCCCACAGATTTGGAAATCACCTATTCCCCTGTGAGTTCATGCTGGAAGGGTCTGATATCAGCTTCTGCCAGGCAAGGAAGGTCCCTGAGAGTGTGCACCCACCCCTGGGTGCACAGCTGGAGAGCTTGGTGTCCTCCCGGGGATGCTCCCCAGGGTGTATGGCACTGGCAGTGCGGGCAGAACCAGGCATTGGGTTCCATCGCGCTCCGTGGGGCTGCTTTGCAGGAGAAGATACCAGTCTTGTGTATAATCTCCATATTTGTAGGTTCAACTGAAGCGCAGCTTCCCTCCTGCTTGTGTGTTTCTCCCAAAAGTCCAGTAGATACTTCAGGAACAGTCACTGGGAAAACAAAACCAGTCCGAGAAGGCAGATGTTTGTTTACAAAAGGTTAGGGTCATCCTGCTGGCTGAGGATGCTTCATTTTCTGAAATCTTATGGAAACCAGACAGCTTATGGAGCCTGGTCTGCCTTGGGGGATTGTCAGTGTTCACGCCGTAGATAGATACACACCACTTCATCATCTCAGCCTGCAGAGAGGCATCGTGCTGCTGTGTGTCCTGCCGCCCTGTTTCCCGCGGCTGGGCGTGATGATCTCAGAGGTCTTTTCTGAACAAAACGATTCTGTTCTCACTGTAAGTTCCTGCTGGCAGGTCTGCACGTTGTTAGGGAAGAGACCGCTCGGCTGCACCGGTCTCAAGGAGGATGCTCAGCATTTCTTCACAGTAGTGTTTGCGGGGGGGAGATGCGGCACTTGAGGGATAAAGCAAAGCCTTGTTCTCACTGATCGGGGTCAGCTCCCCCACTTGCCTTTTATTTTATTTTTTTTTCCCCCCCAGTTTAAGGCTTTTGAGGCTCAGAATCGTGGGGGTATGTTGAGAAGGAGCATCTTACTGGTAGATTGTAATCTCAAAGGTGTATGTTTTTAATGTAATTGTAATACTACATATCTGGAACACAGGTTGTATGAATCGCTTGGGCTTTAATAAATAGCACAGTGCTTTATGATGAAATGCCTGGAGTTAGTTTGTCCTGATTCGCCGTAGGAACGCACAGAATATCAGAGATGCCTATGTCAATATTTTGCCTACTTTTCTAATGGATTCTGCCTCCAGAAACCACAATTTATATTTTTAGGTTATGTGGCTTTGGGTTTTCTGTTGGACAATTGTCAATACGGCTGAGGAGATCTTATTAAAATAAAGAAAAAAAAAATTTCATTTAGATGATGTTATCCATGGACATAAGTCTTAAAAATAGGTGGCTTCCATGGCTGTTGTGGCTCATATCTAGCATTAATACATAAATTCTTCCAATTGTACTAATGGGATTCCAGGGCCAGGCAGCAGCAAAAAGCAATGTCTGAAAGTAGGAGTGCCGCTAAGAAGTTCTTTCACGTTTAAGCAAAAATGTGCTCAGCAAAAAGAAATGTAAATTTAAGGAAAATCTCCAATTTCCTATTCTATGCAAAGCTTTGATTTTTTGCTGATTCAGGCAGTAGGGTTGACATTGGAGCTTCTCATTTCATCTGAAATAATCACTTTTTACTTTGGAACAGTCTTTCATTTTTCACAGCACTATCTTCTGAAACAGTCCACTTTGTATGTATGAATCTGTTTTTCTCCAGATAACACAGAAAGTAAAACTATTAGAAACAGGTTCCCATCTATTACTTTCTTGAGTGCATAGAGAAATACTAATTTTCAGCGGCGCCCTTTCGGGGACTTTACTGATGTTTTTTGCCCCCCTTTCAAAAAAGACAAAAAGAGGAAGAAGGAAATACATCTGAAGTCTAAATTGAGTGTGCCAAGTAAAACATTAAATTTCAATAGGAAATGGAAAAGGCGGGCAGTTAATGTTAATAAAGCTGTCAGTAAAAACCCAGTTGCTGCGAGAGCGGTTGCTGTAACGCACAGGACCCACGGCGCAGCGGAGCCTGGAGCGGCCCTGGATGTTGCCTGCTGCTGCTGGGTGCTCTTTGGTCCCTCGCAGCGGCGATTCCAGGGTGCCAGCCACACCCCACGCACGCTATGCTGTGTGATGCAGGAATCAGAACAGGGTGATGTGAGGGAGTCAGTGTAGTCACGCACATGTTTTGGAAGAGGAAAGCTTCACTGAGGAGCGGTGTGGGGCTGGCCATGCCCGGTGAGCCAACCGTGTCTGGTGAGCTGGCTGTGCCCGGTGAGGTGGCCGTGCCTGGTGACCTGGCCGTGCCTCATGAGCTGGCTGTGCCCGGTGACCTGGCCGTGCCTCATGAGCTGGCTGTGTCCAGTGAGGTGGCCGTTCCCAGTGAGGTGGCAGTGCCTGGCAAGCTGGCCACTGGTGGCAGTCTGGTCAGCATTGCACACACTGCTGGCACAAGCACAGCTTTAACCTTTGGTTTGGAGGAGGGGTTGCCATGTGGACATGGTGCAGTTGTGCATTAAAAGCTCTGGTTCTCCATCCACCACTGCATGCCATGGGCATGCCTTGTCCCACCCCTCGCTCTGCGGGTACGGTCCCACCGCACACCGTCCATGAGCGGCAATGGAGCTCCCCACAGGCGTCACCACGCTCCAGCCACGGCAGCTGCCCGCAGAGCCCCAGCCCTGCAGCAGGGAACATGCAGGTTTTCACCAGCACCATCCATTTTGGTAGCTGTCATGGCTGACGTGTCCCCGTTGCTCCCCTCCCCATGCCGACAGAGGAGGAGTTCGATGGTGCAGCATCTCTGCAGCGTAGCTTCTCCCTGGTGCCATCACAGTTACAGAGGGCTTCAATATGCTGCTCACCGCCTCTGATGAGAGCCGCGCTGCTCTGTAGCCTGGACCAACAGCCAAGGGCACGTTCACTCTCACAGTTTAATCTTAAGAACTGCTGATTTTGTGCCTCCTTCTGTTGCCGTCCCGTGGCAGCTGAAGAGCTTTCTTCATCCCACACGCTGTCAGCCCATTCCTGCCTGCTCTAAAGCAGGGGTGGTTCTTGGGGTTAGGACTGCCACTGTAGTTTGTGCTCGTCATTTGTGCACCCAAAGGATGCACAGGTAGACAGCATTAAGGGCAGCAAGATCTGTGCCCACCGAGAGGGCTGAGAAGAGGGTTTGACCATGGTGCTTTTGGGCAGCACCACTTGATGAAGCGCTCCTGACATGCTCTGGAGGAAACCTTTCGGGTCCTCAGCTGGGAGGGTCAGGGATGCAACTGGAGCTCTTTGGAGGCACAGCCCTGGAAGGGAAGTGTTGAGCTGTGGTGTGAACACAGCCCAGACGAGCCCTGTGCCAGCGAGCAGTGGTGCAGTGATCATTCACCGTGTGCTGGAGGGCACATCCGCCATATTTCAGCATCTTCATGGCGCCAGTCTGGCCAGCTCACTTTGCTGGCCTGATCACTGCTCATTTTGGTCAGCACTGTCTGCTCCCAGAAGTGATCAGCGTTGTTTCAGGTTTGTTTTGTGTAGGGATTTCCAACTATTTCTCTTCTCTGGTCACTTTTCCTATTTCAGGCTGGGGGTGGTGGTACAGCAGGATGCCCTGTTGCTGCTGCAGGTCTTTTCAAGCTGAAAACATAGCAAATTAGAACTGCTTGCTCTTTTTTTACAGCAATTTGTTGCACATTCCTGAAAGGCGATAGTTTTTTCAATACACACCTTAGGAAATAATCACCTCTTGCCTGGGAAATAGTCTTGTTTCTCTGTACCCGGTGTTGCTCTTGTCACTCATGTTCCTGTGGCCAGCTGCCTTAGCAGGTAGCTTGGGCGCCTGAAGTTAAGATATTTCGCAGAACCCTTCTGTAGGAAGCAGTCTGCCTTAAAAGAAACTTCTCACACATTCTTGCTGCCTCTCCTGCCCACAAAAATCAGTTTTTAAAAACCCCCATAGGTAGCAAATGATATATCCACCATTCTTGTCAATGTCACGGCCTTGTGTCATGATGCTGAAAGGTATCTCCTCAAATTATTGTTCTCCAGTAGTTGTTTCTTTCGGAGCAGGCCTCTTGTATAGCTATTTGTTGAACTGTGTACCTACTGAATTAGTCAAAGACCTGGCTAAAACCATTTTTTTCTTTTCCTCTTTACCCCTCCCCCAAACTTGCTTTTGTTATGTATTGGCTTGCTAATCCTTGTGTTGAGCAGTATCAGACATCACCTTTCTTGGGGGCACTTAGTCCACTCTTCCGCTTTCTTTGTCAAAGGGCTCCCTTAATAGGAGAAGTCAACAGGGAGGACAAAAGGGATTGAAAGTTGTATTTAATCGGGGTCAGAGAGGTGGTGTTCAGAGTGACGGGCCCACAGGCAGGCTGGCCTTTTATGCTTTCCAACGCAGATGGTCCCAAAGCATTCAGCTAAGTGAAGAGAAAGCTACCCAGTGAAAGCTATTGTAGGGCAGCATCGTTACAGTTGAGGAGGGTTGCCAGGGGTAACTGGAGAGTATCACCAGCATCCTGTGATCACTAGTCTGTGCCATCGGAAACCTTAGACCGAGGATCGCTCAGGGTCCCTTGGCATCCTCCCGCTCCTGCGTAAGCAGCAATATCCTATGCTGCCTTTTTAAAATTTAATATCATTATTTTTACTTTGAGGCACACAAACTGTAGAGTCATTTGCATTTCTTAATTTCAGAGTAGCCACCTCCTGCAAAACGTACAGCCACTTGCTTTAGAACATATTGCTTTTCTTCCCCTGGGGAACAGTCTAATAATATTTGAACTTATTAAGATAACACTCTGTTTACAGAAACTTAATTTTTTAAAATTTGTCTGAGTGCGAGAATAGCTGAATTCAAAAGGAGAGAAGAAAGGAAGGAGGGTATATTATTCAGCACGAATAAAGCCTGCAGGCATGTGCAAAAGCTTTGGAAACTGTGCCCAAAATAACCCAGGGGGATTGCTACAGTACCTCCTTTGGCCTGAACAAATAGTACATCGCAGCAGGTAAAATGTGTTCCTGACAAAACAGTCCAGTGCAGCCTTTTTTATTTTTTTTAACTGGGAACCCTACTGATTTTCTCATGGAAGCCACAGATGCTGGAGGTAACTGTACCTGAAGTCGTGGAACGCCGTTTGAATGTGGAAATAGAGGCGAGAGCCTTGAGCAGCAATGTGAGTTCATCACAGAACGTTAGCTGGTGGCCAGGCAGCATCCAGTGGCACGCTGTGACCATGCAGATGGCACCCCGGGGTGCCAGCGCCGAGGGATGCCAGGCCCTGCCCTCGGCTGGAGCTGCCCGTGGCTGTGCAGCTGGGAGGGCAAAGGATCTCCCCTGGTGCTGCCTGGGGGGGCATGGCACCCTGGGATGGGTCTGGAAGGAGCAGGCACCAAACCGGCTGTGCCGCCCAGCATTGGGCACAGAGCCACCTGTGTCATCCGGTGTTGGGTGCAGAGCCACCCGTGCTGCCCAGCAGTGCTGGCACTGGGACTCATCTGTCTTGGCAGAGAAAGGAGGGGCAGAAGGAGGTGATGCTCCAGCTTTGCTCCACAGTGTGTGTTCTCGCAGCCAGCCGTGGTGCGGGCGCGGCAGCGCAGTGTACGTGGAAGGTGGCAGTCCTGGCGCTGACGCCGTGTCAGTCATGCACAGAGTCCCCGTGCAAGCTCCCGTTTGGCTCCAAATCGCAGGAATTTAAATGGAGGTTTCACGTGCACTTCATGGGGTAGCTGGAGGATCGACAGGAAAACCAGTGGGTTTGGCTGTTTCGGCCCTTTTGCACATTTTGAACAGTGCAGATACCACCTCTGCTCAGCAGCCTGTAGTCCCCCCGTGTCTGTTGGTTCGTGATACCGCCATCGAAACAGCCCCTTCAGTGGGTCACTGGTGGCACCTGTTGTGGAGGTCGGGGCCCTCGTGTCCCTGTGCTGTTTGGGTTTTCGGGAGGGCTCATGGGCAGAAGTGGAAGAGCCGTGTGTTGCTCTGGCTGTGGCACCGCGAGACGGCCGCGGAGGGGAGGGCTTGGCAGGGTTTTGTGGTGGCGAGCAGTCCTGGAAGTCAAAGTATAATCTTCATTATAATGAAACGTAGAAGTAATGATGGCTGGAGGCAGGTCTGCGATTCAGCGAGCGTGCTGTCAGAGGCACGGCAGGGAAAGGCAACGAGTGTTTCTCCTTAGATATGTTCTTTTCAAGCAGCCAGTTAATTTATCGTTCTTTTTATTTCCAAGAGAGGGAGGCCAGTTGTGCACTCCCTTCTCCCCTTCTCAGGTTAATAGTGAGCAGTTGGCCCACATATATTCTTAGCTTTTGAAGGGTGCTGGTGACAGATGTAATCTGATTTGTTTGAACAGTTTTTTATTTGGAGGCATTTATATTCAGTAAGTGGGTTTCTGCTTTCATACTGTACATTAGCTTTTTTTAATCATTTGAAGAGTCTTACTGGGGAACAAACTGCAGACCATCTTTCCCTTATACTTCCCTTTACACTTCAGTCAAAACCAAAAAAAATTAGTACTGTGATCAGATATTTTCCTACTGTATCATCAAGCTATTGATCTCAGGAGCAAACTAAAGCAAGTGTGTGAGTCACGCATTCCAGATGTACTGCCACCCTTCACGTTTCCTAACTTCTGCGATGGATGCAAGATACATGTCTGAATTCAGTCACACTGGATCTTCTGAATCGCTGGCTGCAGAGGGAGGGGCAAGCTCCAGCACCCCGCATGTCGTTACTGCTAACAGGACACGGACTCGAAATGGAATTACCGGGGTTTGTTCTTCACAGAGGTGGTAACTGCCACACAGAGGTGGGGATGCTTTCCCGTGCCCTGCGCCTGGCCTTGCCATCGCTCTGGGAAGATGAGTGAAGGGGAAGAGGGCCATACGTCTGGCTTTGTGGATGATGTACATTTGGATTGTGTCTTCTGAACCAGGAGCGCTCAGCCTCAGCGCTGAACCTCATGACAGCTCGCGGCCATCAGCACCAGGCACACGTACAAAACACCTTTCGTGCCGGGCTGTGTGCTCGTTGTGTGTTGTGTGCTTGTGCCTGTGTGTCTCTGTTACTGGTGTGATGATGTGCAAGTCCTCAGCTGCGCAGTCACACTGACCGTGGGCAGGTCACCTTCTGCAGCTCCTTTCCAGGTCAGCTGGGGACACTGACCCAGTACCGAGGCCCACAGTGCCAAATCCCTCCGTGTCCAATAAACCCACACCATATTGAACCGTGGGTGCCACCCCACTGTGAAGACGGGACAAGGGGGACAGGACTGGTCTTTGGAAAGCCTCTTTGGCAGACACTGGAATGGCGGCTGGTTCGGTGCCCCACATGTGCCGGTCCTGTCTGTGCTCAGCGAGCAGCCAAGATGGGAGGGTGGCCATGCCTCACCGTCCGAATCTCCTCTAAAATCTAATCTAAACCTGTGTCTTACATGCTGCCATCTCTGCTCATCCCTCGTGCTGTTTGCCTTGTGTTTCCGCTTCCCGGCTCCTCCAGACTATTGGAAATTGAATTGATCTTCACAAGATCTGAGGTGCCTCCACTTCCCAGTGCGAAGCCGGTGCCCCGTTGAAGGGCTCAGAGCATCCGTCGTGACATGTTACTGCCTGTCGTGTCTCCTTCCTCCGTGCTTACAGCCCAGTGAAAGAAGGTGGGAGCCAGAGCCAGTGTCTGTATTATTTGTTTTTAAAGACCCATCGAGCTGCCACACTGCTCAGGAAATTTGGTTGGTTGCACATTTTAAATGAGGCATTGATAATTTTTTTCAGCGATAGGACTAGCTGCTTTTCTCTGAGCGTTGCTGGGTAGAAGCAGAGTCCGCTCTGCAGCCAGCCCTTGAATCACCGACCCCGAGGTCCCTCGCTCCTCTCCAGACAGAGGGGGAAATCCTGAAGCGAAGGTTTCAGGAACCGTTGCCCTGAGCTGCAGAATGGGAAGCACGTTCAGTAAGTCTGCGCAGTCAAATCATAACTCTGCCGCAGTGGCCACTGCAAGGGGCTTTCACCCAAGGTGTGTAGGCTAAGCTGATGAGATTATTCAGTCTTTATCAGAAAAGAATGACTTAAATCACAACTCCAAGTATGTTTTGGCACTCTTGGATTAATATCAGTGTACCCGTCCCACACATGAAGTTATTGAGATGAATTAAGTAACTGTGTAGTTTAAGAATATTAGTGTTTAAAATTCAGTACTGAAACCTCCAAATTCTGCTTTAATCGAACAACAGAATAAACTAAATTTAAAAAAAACCCCACAAATATTAAGTGCAGAAGAACAGCAAAAAGTTGAGAGTGGCATTACTTTAAATTCAGGCAGGAAGAGTTTGCGTGCGGTGCGCCTTCCCGTTCTGCTAATGTCAGTAAAGATGCTATTCAAGGTCTCAAATTCCAATTCAAAGTTATGACATGCTCCTGAGCTCCAGGACACAACTTCTGCTGTCTGGTTCCCTTTCCACGAAAGCTTGGTAAACTTTCAGGATGTAAATGCTAAAATTCACATGCAGACTCACATACAGACAGACTGCCTGTGCCAGTGCATTGAGACATGGAACTGCGATGTGGGGACAAGCAGTGGCGATGCTCGGGCAGCATCCACCAGAGTGGCTGTGGTCCTCAGGCCCTTGGGCACACCGTCCCTGACCTGGTGTTTGTTCTCTCTCCGTTATCTACCTGAACAGACAACTTGTGTTTAATTTTTCCCAGTGTTTTTTGCAGAACAAGAATTCTGACTTTGCGTTCAGAGTGGTTGCAGTACAGTTATGAGGGCAGTAACCACATCCAGAACACACTATTTTTATACCTAATTTCTGAGCAGAGCATGGTAGAGCACATTACCCGTGCTTAAAAGCCCCACGGTTCTTGTTTAATGCTTGTTGGCTGTTGAAACTTGGTCAGTAGTGCGTTCAGAGCGCAAGTATTGCCTTGTCTCACTGCAGTTCAGCCAAACGGGGCTGGCTTTCCCCTGTCTTCCACACACCCGTGGTGTTACCAGCAATGCATCAGTCCAAAACCAGGCGCCTTTCTTTTCTCTGACAGTGTCTTGGAGTAAATCCCAGAAAAACCCTCGGGCCCGTGCGCACATTTGGTGTCTGCCCTTCGACGGTGGCAGTGCCAGGCGAGCGCGGCACTCGGGGTTCTCCCTCCTGGCTGGCAGACCTGGAGCAGCCCCGCTGCCCGGGGCGGCTGGGCTGCAGGACAGGGGTGCACTGCCGGGAAGTCAGTCCGGGGGCTGAGGGGCCATCGGCCAGAACAGCATTGCTGTGCATGTGCTTCGCACGACGGGGCTCCTGGGTGCTGATGGGGTCATTTCTGACACGCTTCCCTTGCCTGCTGTGCGGCAGCACTTTGGGAAGGGGTGTGGTTGTCCAGGGCATCAGCTGTTTGACAAACTCACCTGGTCAGAGAACCCAGGTTGGGTGGATCTGGAAGAAGGCTGCCGTTCGCTACAGCAGGGCGATTAAAGTACGTGCGGGTTGTGGTTGGCGCGAGGAGAACCCTTCCTATTGCTGAGTATCTCTTGGAGGAGGGGGAGAAAAAAAGAAACCAAAAGCCACAGAGACAAAAGCTCAAAGTGTAAATCAATAAACACCTCGTTACTATTGCATGAGGTGCTTTGGACCCAGCCACGTGTGCCTCAGTTGCAGTTAGCTGCATCCTCCTCCAGGACCAAAGGACTCCAGCCTTTCTTCTGAAAGGACGAAAGGTAGCGCTGTACTAACTGCAGATCTTTTAGACGTGGGATCTGGGAAGAGCATGGTGTGAGGCTTCCAATTTTTTGATCCATCAGAGGCTATTGTAGAGAGAATTGACTTGACTGGGTTTCACTGGGAAGTCTCTGGCCACAGGTGGAAGCCATGCTCTAGTGCAGTGGTTTCCAAATCCTTTTGGTCATATACCCCACCTGTAAAAAATTTCTGAGCACACCCCCTCCCAGCATATGTGTGTTTATTTATTTATGAATTACATGCACATAGTACTGTACATCAGTATCACATGCATGTATAAGCCACACACAAAATAAAAAGTAAAAGAGGATGAGGAAAAGCTTGAGTAAACACTACTCAAACAATATGTATTTTACTTATTAATTGTACAAAGTATTTTCTTCCTGCACCTCTGTGGGATGTCTTCATGCCCCTGGGGCGTGTGCAGCCTGTGGTCAAGCACTGATATGTGGGGGAAGCAGAGATGAAGTCAGGGGCCACAAGTTCTTTCTGCTTTTCCTTGCACCACAAAGTGAATTCTCTCACCCAGAATTATTTACTAAATGTGAATAAAGACCATGTTACTTTTCCCTCTCATTTTCTCTTCTCTTTGGAAAAAGGAGGAAGGATGGAGACATCTGTTCTGCCATGGTCCTTGTTGCAAGGACAGAGCTGTTGTAGCCAGTGAGAATTAGGAGCTCTGTAGCAAGGCCACTTCATCTTTCACTGTCTCACAACTGCCTCACAGTCTGAAGATGACGTGTTTCAGGGAAACTCTCATGTTTCCTGCTGCAAGTGTTGAGCAGCCATCCATCCCAGCCCAAAGCATGGCTTTGTCATGTGGAACAAACTACACCAAAGAAGAGGACTGAGATGCAAAAGGACAGCATGTGGGTTTGAGTTCTCTGCTCCGTTTCGATCTCTGCTCTCAGAGCCCAGTGTCAGGTCATTCCCAAGAAGACTGGATCTCAGGGCCACCTTTGGTGCAGAGCTTCATGGCTGTGAGTGCAGTGTATGTGTTTGCCAGGACGGATGAGGGTGTTTGCCAGTCCAGACGACTGTCTGCCGTGGCAGCGACTCTCCAAAGAGCCACTACACCATCTTGATGCACAAACCATGAAGAAGGTGTTGAGACCTTTTGGCCTCCTGCTGTGGTGAGAGATGTTTGCAGTGCTGCCCTCAGAGGTGGACTCAGAGTCTGCCTGCCTGGTAGTAAGGTGTTAAAAACACTGGAAGACAGAGTGTTAACCCCTGCGCTTTCTTCTCATGACTACATGCTGTTGCACTGTTTTCTGTCAGAAGCAGTGTCTCACAGGATGGCTTCTTGTGTCTTCCCTCTCCCAGCACGTGCCAGTTCAAAGAGGATGTAACGCGGGGTGCAGTCATGCCCAGGATGCTGTAGGTATTCCTCACGCCTGGCAAATGCCAAGTTTCCCTGGACAGACCTTCTGAGCCACAGGCTGTCCATGGATCATGTTAACTTCTGTTCCTGAGTTGCAGAAGTGTGCCTTTCAGTATGAATGTTTTTCTGGAGCCTCCTGTGCGTGTTTCCAGCTTTGCTGTAATGCTCAGGAAGAGCAAAAAGAGGAACCTGGGATACACCCAACAGGATTTCAGCCATTCCAGGTCTCCCCATCAGCTTTAGCTCAAACTTCAGTTCTGCTCTCGGAGTAGTGCCATCTCCCACATCCTGGTTTGATCAGGCTTTTTGGGAGATAACACTGATGTCAACAGCTCTGTGGCGTTCTGTTCCAGTGTCATTTTAGGCTGCTCTTGGTCACACTGGAGCTCTGTGCTGGCTCTGAAACCTGTCCACCTCATTGGCAGCGTTGCACCTTGGTGGAAGGGTGTTCATGTTTTGTCTTTGCAAGCGTTGAGTCTCTTCCTCCTCCGTATCTGTGAAGCTCCCACGTTGTGTGTAGTGTGTAAAAACTCGACAAGCCAAAGGCCCATCCTCAGTCGTGTTGTGTCAGGCTGAGGACAGCAGCAGTGCCCAGTCAGAATCAGGCCGCGATGCCCAGTTGTTCATGTTGTTCTCCAGAGAACAGCACATTGTTCATCACTCAGAGCTCATTTGGATGTAAAGAAGATGCAGGCAGTGAGAAGCGCTGCCTTCGGTGCTGTTCAGCCAGGGTTTGCCTCATCCCTGTCCCATCACCTGTTCTGCCATGTCACGACATGGCAGCCTGAGGGGGCGGTGAGGGAGGGCCTCAGTGGTTAGCCCTGGGGCAGCTGAGCTTGCCCTAGTCGCATGGGCCAGGTTAGCCATGTGACAGGGAGTTGAACTGAAACTCTAGCCTGTACCCAAAGATGTCAGCCAGCACTGAAATGTGGTCCAGGCTTTCTTCTGGGTTAAGGATTTTTGGAATTTCCTGACGAAAGCAGAGGCAAGTAAGAGCACTGGTTACGCTTTACAGGTCTCGGGTATTCATCTACATCAGTACTCTCAGTTCTGCACATCATCCTAATGGCAGCATCGAGAGCACCACGCTGTTTTCCTAGGATACCATTGAAGGTTGATGGGTTTATGTCTGTGATTCAGTAGAAGCATTTCCAAAGACCTTTAAATCTGGCTTGCTCTCTGTTCTGGGGAGAAGCATGATGTTTTAGGTGCGTCTCTTACATGACTTCTTTTAGGCCCAGAAGCTTTGTCAGATGAGATGCCACAAGCCCTGGTAGAACAAGGCTCCATGGACTTTTTTATGTCCTTCATTCTGAATTGGTGGAAAAAGATGCAATTGATATGTTGCCAAAATAAATTCCCAAGATGCAGCTGTAGACTTTCTATTAAGTGATGCTGAGAAGCGAGCTGTCAGTGCCCCTGGGGCTGCAGCCTCAGCCATCAATGGAGTACCATGTTGGCTGACTGTGAAGGAACCTGTGCTGGTCACCAGGATGAAGTACATGCATTGCACAGGCCTCTGGTCTCTACTGGTGGTACTGGCAGCTACAACAGACACAGCTCTTTGAGGGCCAGTTGAGAGATGGGGGTCCTGCACGGTGACACAGCTGCCAAAGCCTCTGGCTTCCCTTCCCACCTTTGATGAAGTTCTGTATGGCCACTCACCAACTGCTGCGCAGTAACGACCACTTCAGTGCAGGAGCAGCCTCGGCGATGATGACAGCGCTACCGGAGGGGCTCTCAGCATGGCACTGATCCCGCCACAGCACCGGTGCCCTGGAGCCCAACCCCGGCAGCGCCTGGGGCCACCCCTCCCAGGCCGTGACCGCGCAGCCCGGCGCTGCTGGGTCGCTGGGGAGGCTTCCAGCGACGCTGGGTCTGGTGCCAGGGTGGATGCTGCAGGCGTGTCGCCAGACCAGTGGCACTAGAAAATGAAATTTATCATTCCTATTTTGCAGTGACAATTGTATCTCAAAACAGGGGCTTTTATGAATAACCTAGAACAGTGTGAGGCTGTTTGAGGCAGTAATCTATCCTGAAACTTCCCTTTATTTTATGACTGTAGTTTTGATTTTATCTCTGCATGCATTTTTCACATCTAATTCTGAGTTAGCATTTATTATTTTCTCTTCACCGAGGATTGCTGGAATCTAAAAGGTATTTAAGACAACTTAATCAAATAGCTAAAAAGGCTTTCTCTTCAGAATAACCTATTATTCCTTTTTCAGTCATATAGGAAATAGTCAAAAGTGAATTCTTGATGCACCCGATGAGAACAATAGATTTGTGTTCAGTCTTTCCTTCTCTAAATTAGAAATCACAGTATAGACAATGGAATTTCTAAATCATATATTATACCTTGTTCTCTGGTGGGAATAAAATGTTCATGTTTGCCTCCTTTTCTCTGTTTAACTTTGACTGCTGTGAACACTAGGAAGAATAACCCTGCAGCTTTTCTTTCTTTTTTTTTTTTCTTTTCTTTTTTTTTTTTTTTTTAATCTATTCATTTTATACTTTTCAGACAGATTTTTCCCCGGGGTGAAACAAAGGTTAACTGAAATTTCCTCTGTTGTGTACCTGAACGAATCAGCAGTTTGAGAAGGAAATCCCATTGATGGGCAAAGAGAGTGACAGGCTCTATTTAAAGAATTCCCCCGACTGTGTGGTAGACCAACCATGCCATGAATTTAACTGTTCCTGTGGTCCCCATACTTGTACCCACCAAAAAGAGAGAAAAACCTACTTTGTTCTGCAAATGTCGCGCTAAGCTTTGAAAATCATGAGCCACTGAGTTTTGTGAATTAACATTGCTAGCAGTGGTCAGGACTAAAGGAAGTAGTGTTTATGGCATGAGACAGAAAACAGACAGAAAATTATGCGTACGTGCATAATGGGGCAGGCACGCTATGTGTTTGTGTTTCTACATGTGCCCCTGCCTTTAGCGACTCGACAGTATGCGTGTTTCTCAAGAATATGATTTACAGAGTTAATTCCTGCTGAATTCGCTGCACATTTTTATTCCCACTTACTGTGTGAAATACTCTGCCCGTAGGTAGCTCTGAGGATATGTGGGGTCGATGTGAAAGGTGCTGGATTTATTGCTGGAGAAGTTGCGTAGCCAGAGATGAGGCCAAAGCGATGCTCTGGGTGCCTGGCGCCTGGTAGGAAGAGGCAGGATGCGCCAGCACCTGGGCGGCTTCTGCACCCCTCAGGTCTGCTTTGAGTATCAGAAGCGCTGTCTCTGCTCGGCTCTTCCCAGTTCCTCTGCACTAACTAAACCTTGCGGCCGGCGAGTCTCCCCGAGCGCTGCGCCCCAGCCCTGCCGCGGCCCCGGCAGCGGCTGCTCCGGCTGGCATGCCATGCCAGAGCCCCGACCCTCAGCCGGTTCTTCCCGGGTCTTCTCCCATGGGTACCGGCTGCTGAAAGTCCCTGTAACGGGTTGAGGTGCTGGGCTGGGTTTCTCTGCTCTGCAGGAGTGTCAGGAGCTGCTGGCTTTTTTCTTCTCTAACTCCGACCGGCTTTTGGCCAACGCTGCCTTTGCTTTAGTCAGCGTCTTACATCTTAGTTCATCAGAAAAGGGGTTTATTGTTTGTTCTCTGTCATCTCTCCAGTTTTGTGAGGCTTTCAAAAGCTCCACACTGGATCCGATAAAGCTTGCTAAGAATAAAGCATCGCAGGTAATCTTCTCACTGGTAACAAAAAATGCACGTTACTGCCCACAAATACAAATATCTGAAAGGTATCGAGGGGAGAGGCAGGAGAGTGTTTCCTCGCCATGAGAAAACTGCTCTAATTGAACTTCTGTCAGTGATTTCTGATTTCTCTGTGGGAGTTTATGGATCTCTTTTATCCCTTAAGTTGCGTTAAAGATCCACTGACATGTAATCCATTGTAACAGCAGGTGTCCTGTTTTTAAATAAACCACCTTTTCCTCCTCAGAGCAAAGCTGAGAAAAATACAAGGGTTGATTCCTTTCCCCCTGCGCAGGGTTTAATTCGGGTAACTGGGTGATGCAGAGGGGGCTTCCTCCACCGTGGCTGCTGTGCATCCCACAGCAGGGTACCCTGCACAGAGGTGTCTGTGTATGGATGAGGCTGGGACTGCAAGAAACCAGGAACCCACTGTGTGGGTCTGGGCAGGTGTCTCAGGATGGTGCTCCGAGATCCACGGGCTGTGTGGACCGTGGTTCCGTCCCTCCTGCCTGTCCCGCAGGAGCGATGCTTTGCAGCCCTGCATTCTGTCTGGAGGCAGCCTGAACAGGACCTGGAGGCAGACTGGGAGGGGCTGCCTGGTTCCCTTTGCCCTCACAGTCAGTCTTGGGTGGCTGTAGAGCAGACATCACGCACTTCAGAACTTCTGGTGACATACGTGTGTGTGTGTGTGTACACCCCCACGCAGATACATCCATTCTTGGGATACACCTTGCTAGAAGGATGCACAGTGCATCCCAGCACAGAGAGACCTCAACTCCTGTGCTTTGCAAAATCACTGTAGGGAGGGAAACTGTTTCTGTTTCAGGATGTGCTTGGTGGTTGCCATGTCCCAACATCCATTCCTTGTGTTTTGGAAGATGGGCTCCTTGCACACATATTGTGAGCTCCTTACAGCAGGTTTGGTTACAGCCAGACCTGCATCGCTTTGCTTTAGACATAAAGGGGGTTTTCAGAGACAGGTTCAATGTCACAATGTGGATTTCTTACAGATCTAGACTATTTTTAGGTGTTCAAGGCTTATAATTTTGAAATGTCATTTGTTACTCCAGTAGCAGCCAGAAGCTGTGTCCTGACATGCGAATATTGTTCAGAGATCTGACTGAAACAGCCCTTGCCACAGAGGTCTTACAGTAGAATGTAATTAGGGTTCTCTATTCTGTAATGTGCTATATTAATTAGCAGTCACAGTCCAATTTTTAAAGCCCAGCTTTGAAATGTGTTTGCCCTTCAGGCCACGTATCGTACCGTCACAGCTCGGAGCAGCCTCTCTCAGTGCATCGGTCATAAAATACACTCAATAAAACACACGTCTGTGTGCGTATTCCAGCCGGGGGAGACACACCCCACTTCCCTTCCCCTTCAGAAAACCCCCAGTTTTGTTTCCAGAGCTGCCTGTCCAGGCCCTGCAGAGTCCCCGTGCCGCGCAGCGAGGCGACGCACTAAACCCTGTCGGGGCAGGCTGGGCTTGCATGGAGAGCAGGGACACGCATTTCCGTGGGCTTGGAACCCGTGCCCCTGCCCGGCTGGGGCAGCCTGTGCGGCCGCTCCCTCCACCCTGGTTCAGGAGATAAGATAAGGAAATACTCTGAGCAGTTTGTTGTTTATTCTCTGTCGGGTTTTTGTTCTGTGGCAGGGGATTGTTCCTCGGGGCAATTTCAGGTTCTGACTGCTGGCGGGCTCTCCCTCCTCCCCTCTTCTCCCTCTCTGCAATGAAAGAGGGGAGGCTTGAATGCACATTGAACACTGGTCCTAAATCTGGTTTCACCGCGAGCACTGCTTGGAAATTTACATTTTCATGCTGGTGGAGGGGTACATGTGAATCTCAATGATCTCCAAATTTTTTCTTTATATAATGCGAAGCTGTTGCTTCCATTCCTCCTGTTGTGCAGGGCCGCAGGACGGCCCAAGTGCAAGACTTTATAAAAGAAGAACCTTGCACAGAGTTTCCATTTTCATCTAAACGGTACATATTTTGCATCCTCTCTGTCATGTTCTCTGGCTTCTTCTTTCCCTTCTCTTCTTACCTCTTCTGCAATTTGAAAAAAACCCAAACACCTCTTCAGAGTGTAAACACAAGGCACTTGCATGGCAAGGGCACTTGTATTTTTCGGTTGAAGTATAGAAATTAATCTTAGAAAGGGGATTGCTTTTAACAAGCAAAGGCAAGAAAGAATAAAATCACAGATTAGTTGAAGAGGTTCCGGGAAGATTTTTATTAACACTGTGAAAACTCACAGGACCCTGTAACTCATGGAAGTTCTGTGTGTGCAGCTCCCGCACAGAAACAGGCGGATGTCTCGGCAGAGATTAGTCAAACAGTTTTTAAACTGCTGCTTTATTAAGTGTACAGATCCCCCATTCCTAGGGGCAGGAACCCACCCTCTGTGTGTCCGTTGGTCTGCATCTCCAGAAAGGATGAAGGGCATTAACCGAGCGCTGGCTTGGCCTCAGAAAACGTCAGGTGGCCGGTTTCACTGTACCAGTACATACAGACACTCTCTAGTTACCATATGAGCTCTACACCTGTGCTTTGACCAAACTCACCATCCTGGTGGGATTTTGGGAGGAGACTGAGGCTGCTGGTTGGGGCCCTGGGGTTGGACAGCATCATCCGTGGGCACCCCGCTCCCCCAGACCTGCGGTGCCAGCCTCGTGCACGGCACGTCTCTGAGTGCTACGGAGCCTGTGGGACAGCGTGGCCATGGGATCTCTGGCACACCAGCAGGCACTGCGGCTGCGGGACGAGCGGCGGCTGTGGCACGGCTGGGGAGGCACAGCGCCTGGGAAGGCACCGGGGAGGCCGCAGCCACCCAAGACTGGAGGTGCCGGCTGGACAAGTCAGTTCATCCAAACCCACAAACTGAACCGGGGGAGGGGAGGTGCTGGTCAGCTCAGTAGCGTTGTGATTTAGTGCTAGACAAAATGCTGTGGTCAGTGAGAAAAATCACTGCAAATTTCACTGCGTGTCTCTAAAGCAAGATTTCAGGTTGGCTGCAGAAGCGTAACTCTCACCCTGCATTTCAGTCTGAAAAACTTTCCGTGAGCAAAAGCAAAGCCTGACGGCTTTCTGCTGTGTGTGAGACTTAACTCTGAGGTCACCAGATGGATTTAATGAAGAGAGATTTTGTGGAAATGTTTCTTTCAGTGTTAAAGCTCTTTCACTTGTTTTCTTCTTTGAGCGGCTTTAGTTTCTAGCGTTAGGGGTATTTGAATCATTGTATCGTGGTTTTCCCCTGTGAAGCAGGGGATTTTGACAGTGAAGAAGAGAAACTTAGTTGGTTTGTCTTCAGGAAGGACACGCCTGGTGATTAACAGGAGTTAATTCTCTGGTAATTTTGATCTGTCAGCCATCCCGCATGTGCGTTTCTGTGAGACAGGGCGCGCTCAGTACTGACACGAAGGGCAGAGCTTTGAATCACAAATGCCTTTTTCTTTATGAATGAATTTCCTTAGCAGCCTTCCAGGTAATAAATCATGCACCGAAGCATCAGTGCGCTTCTTCACCTCTCACAGTGAGACACCAAAGGGCCTGGTTTTCCCTGGCACATCCATGGCTTGCTCCCGCTGAGGAGCGCGGTCGCTTCGCCTGGCAGGAGAAGGGGTCTCCAGGGCTGCGGGCATGGTCCCACCTCTCGTTCTGCTCATCGCTTCCCAGCCCCAGCGATGCCTGGGTGAGGGATCCCTTGGACCCTCATGGTTGAGCCCCAGCTGTGCCGGTCGCTGCGCGTACCATCACTTAGGAACGACACATAGCACAGATCGCTTTCCGAATAGGCCAGTTAATTCATTGTCAGTCTCTGTGGTGGTCGTTAGCGTGGCTGGCATTAGCGAGGGCTGCAGATTGAGGCACTTGGAAGCACTGTGTGGGTCGGAGCGGGCAGCACCAGCCCCAGCGCTGGGGTGGAGAACAGCAGCCGGATGGTACCGTGCTCCAGAGTGTCTGAAGGACGTACCTCATACCCAGGTACTGCAACACATGCTTCAGCTGAGGTTACTGGCTTTTCCAGGAAGTGCAAGGTTAGGCACCATCCCACAGGCAGTATGATTTTAATTTCTAGCCACCGGCCTGTTACTGGAAAGGGACAGTGCAGTCAAAATCAGCTGGGGAAATTTTTACTGGTGGTTTTTTTCTTACTGTTTGTGAGTCTTGTCATGATTTGTGTTAACAACACAAATGTAGGTGCTTCAGATTTGGATTGTGGGAACAGGCTGTGACACTTTGCATTAAGAAGCCTGTGAACACCCGGGATTAATTTGCGCACAGGTTGTAATGGTGGCTGTAAAAATATCAGTGAGGCGAACACCTCTGTTGACACGAACCCTCCTTAATGATGAAAAAGATGCTGTGGCGGTACAGCTGCCTGTGCACAGCGAGAGAAGGAAACGGCGTCGACATGCAGAATTTCTGAACAGCTGTAGCTGTGTCCCCATTCTTCTACCTTATCGCCTGGCGTTTCCTCTCTGGTTTTTTTTCCTTTTTATTTCTGCCTGTCCAGAGGCTGCATGTGAGAAGGTTACGGTGCGGCAGCCGATAATTCAGTGTGTCGTCCTGATTTACTGCACATTACCAGACCCTGTCTTGAAATAGAGTTACTTGGCTGACGGTCTTAGTTGCTGTGGTTATGCGCAAAGCCATTTTGGCGTGCGGCAGCCAGGCAGCACTGCTGGAGACACAGGCTGCAGATTCGCAAGCAGGAAAAGTAGTATTTTGTGCTGCGCTCTACCGTCTTGTCCTGCCGCTCTGGCAGCCTCTGGAGTTGATCTGGGCATCCCCATGAGTGCAGGCAGAGGTAATTCCACGGGCTCAAATCAGAAGCTCTGAAGAAGTTAAATTCTTTCATGAATTCTAAGCCCAGGGAGACATAGGAAGAGAGGGTGGTGTCAAAGTCCACCCAAGGGCCGGACATGTGCTGACTTCAAGGCAAATCTGTTTTGGTGCCCAGCTTTCCTTTACTGAAGGCAGAACCAGCTTCTCTGCTTTGGTACACTCAAAGTCTTTTATCACATTTAATAAGTTCAGTAGTCACAATGTTGGAATATGTTATAGAAAAATACTCCTATAAATTAAATTAATTTTATTTCTCTTTTCCAGGAGACGTGGATGTGGACTGGTCCATCTCTAATAAAGACTTAGAGGTAACACAGACAACCGCGTTGTTCCATAATCCTTCATGTTTATTAACAAGCAGAGCAAGATAGGTGGGATTGAAAAATCCCTCTGTAGTGCTTGTGTGGACTGCTTGGCAGCCTGCTCCTGAAGGCAGAGGAAGCCTGAGCCTGGCGCAGTAGGAAGGGGGTCACTGGCTGGGGCCAGTACATGAGCGGAGTGGGAAGGGGATGCCGGGAATCAGCACAGGCTGTGTGAGGAGGAACTCAGCTCTTCCTTCCCGGCCCCTGCAGAGACCTGTAATTGTTTTGTGTCCGCTCAATGGCGTTCAGGCAGGCGGCACTGTGAGCTGCCCGCGGTGGGGTGGCCTCCCTGCGCTCCCAGGGGCTGGGCTCACGGCTGGGCTGTAACCGGGAGTACTCCTGCAAGGTATTAGAGCACCTGGGAAGAATCAGCTGCAAGGTCCTACTCCTGGTTTCCCCTTCCCAAGGTTTGGTAAAGTTTATGTAATCAGCTGACGTGAACAAACACTCCCCCTTAAGGTAAATGGTGTTTTGGTCCCTCTCCCATTCACCTGCTTCAAAGTTTATTTCATTGTTTGCAAACTGTGATGTCTGCTAAGCAGTGAAGGCTGCAGACAGGATTTTCAGTTGTCTGCCTATGCAGAAAGCATGTGTGAGGTCACTGGGAGAGGGAAAGCTGTTTCCAGCTTCTCTTTTTTCTTCATTTCCCTTTCTGAATCTTTCTTTACAATTGCAAATTGCAGATTTGGTCTAGATGTGTGTAGCTTTGTACTTTGTCCAGGATGTTTCCCTTAGGGCACGAGGGAAGGTGTAACTTGCATTTACGATCAATGTTAGTTAGATTTGTATGCTGGGGAAAGCTTCGGCTCGTCCTGAAACAGTTGAAGTGTCCTGGCTAATCAAGGGTAAGCAAAACTTTGTAACTGCAATTTTAAACAGGAAAAAAAAAAAGGGAAATAAGCTTGTCCCTAAGCATTGAACAGGACAGTACTGTTCTGGACAGCGCCGGTTTCTCTGTGAGAGAACTGCCCGGTTCAAACCACGACACGTAAATTGCACTAGAAAAAAGCTAAATTCCTGCCTAGCAGCAGTGACCAGCTCTAACAGACATAAACCACAGGATCTGAGATGGCAAACACATCCTCGTCCTGTCTCCCCAGGCGCAGATCTCCAACTACGCGGGCGGGCGGCACAGCAGCATGCGCTACTACTCCGCGGATAAGAACGTCACCTGTAGGAACTGCAGCAAGCCCGGCCATTTGTCCAAGAACTGCCCGACTCCAAAGGTAAATGCAACACTTTAATTACTTGTAGACGCAGCTGTTGTTCCTAATACTCTTTTGTGCTTGCCATTAAAAGCTGTGCTTCAGTGGTTTGTTATTTCACTGAAAGGTTGCTCCAGGTTGAAGGTTGGCGTGTACAAGAGCTGATTACTATATAAAATTATCTGTCTGTTTTGTGGGGTCATTGGTCTTATTGTTCCTATAAAGGAAAAAAACCTGTTAGTGTACCCTGAGCAAAAGAGTCAAGTACAATCTAGAAACATTTTTTTTCATATTGTAAAACCGGTTTTATGACACAAGATGCTTTTCAGATGTATTTTCTAATAAGGAGAACATAGGGAATCAAAAAACCCACCCTTGATAAAAGAATGAAAGTAGGTATCTGTGTTACTGAACCGTGATTTGAATAAAGTTAAAAATCACAGACATTCCTTAGACATGGAAGTAACTTTAAGCAGCTCAGATAGATGCAAAATATTCAGAAGGTTTGTGCATGGGTAAGAGAGCTACAACTATGTCACTGCACTGAGGAAATGGGAGCAGTTCACTACAGCCTGGGTTTACAGTGCCCACAGCAAAGTCTGCAAAGCCTCAGCCCTGCGGTCTCACCCACCTGAGACTGGGTGACTGCATCCCACCCAGCTGCAGCACGAGCTCCCGGCGTGAAGATGCGCTCACTCACTGGGAAAACTGGCTTTGAAGAGGCACAGCTATGCGCCAGAACAGTTCTTGGCACTTCATTCTTGTTGGTCCCCACGCAAGCAAGAGGCCATGGCAGGCTGGCCCTGGCTGGCAACAGACTCCCACCCAGCCACTCACCTCTGGTGGGGTGGGGGAGAGAACTGGAAGGGCCAACACAAAGCTCATGGGTTGAGATTAAGACAGTATAGGCAGTGAAGAAGATCCTGAGGGACACGAAAGCAATCCCTCTGCACAGCAGACCGATGCCCATCCAGTCCCTGAGCAACAGCTTCTGCATAAAGCCTCCGTTCCCCGGCTCTGTTTCCAGTCATGCCACCGTAGTGTGGGAGATCGCCACCCCGCCGTGCCCCCCCCAGCCTCCTGCCCACCCCCAGCCTGCTCCCTGGGGTCAGGCTGCGGGAAAGCCATAAGCAATAGTGAAACATCAGTGTGTTACCTAAAGCAGGGGCCTGAGGCTGCTGCGAGGAGCAGCAGCCCCATCCCAGACGCAGTGCCGTGCTCCGGGGCACAGACCGTGTTGCAGTCCCCTCCGCTCTGCTGTGTTCCATCCTGCACACCGTCTCCCTGGGACGCGGTGCTGGTTTGAGGCTTTTCAGTTACCTGCTCACACAGAGTGCCCAACCCTTCTGCTCCGAGTGAGATGCACTTTCCATTTCAGTGGCTGGTTGTTTTGCGGTGTGCACGGAGCAGGTGACACAGGCACCAGGCCTGTAACAAGCACGACTGATGCACAGCCCAGAGCAGGGAAGCACAGGGAGCTTACAGTGCTACAGCTTTGTTTTTCACTCTGTTCATGGTCTGCCACAACCTCGATTCCTTGGTGAAACGTAACACCTCTGCAATTCCTAGTGAGCAGTCGACATTTATTTGGGGTGGTTTCTTCTCCATTTCCTCTTTTCTCATTTTCTCCTGTCTTTAATCTTTTGAAACATTCTCATTCAACCAAACACTTCTTTTTGCTTCTCCACAGAAAGTTCCCCCTTGTTGCCTGTGTGCAGGAAGAGATCACCTACAGAACAGCTGCCCAGCACGTTTTTGTTTGAACTGCTGTTTGCCTGGCCACTATTTCAGGGAATGTCTTGAGAAAGCCTACTGGAATAAGCACTGCAATCGCTGTGATATGAAGGGGCATTATGCTGATGTGAGTATAGCCCATGGCACAGAACTCGTTCATCTCTTGCTCTGTATCTGTCAAATGGAGTTTACGGCCGTCGCAGCCTTCGCGCGTTCTCTTTAATTCTATATAGTGTATATTTGTGTGAGCATGTGACAGTATTGTCATTTGTCACTGCCTATCACAGAATGGTTCAGAGCATAGCAAACACTTAGTCTTAAGTTTAGTGGTGTGCTGTTTAGTTAGGGTGGTGAAAAATGACCTCATCTCCTTTGAATGGAGGGAGCGGGGAGGTTGACATGGGGAGGCATGATGTGCTGCAAGCATGCCAGAAAGAGGCAAAGAATAACCCCAGTGCTCCAAGAGTTCCAGGTGTGGCTCTTTCCCTACGATGACATACTCATCAACTGAAGTATAATTAGAAGTTTAAAGTCATGTCTGAGTGGGTTTGGGAGGCATTTAGGACTGCGTCGTGTTTCACATTGCACATGTGCTGTACCACAGGAAGGGAAATGGCACGCCTGATTTCTGAGGCAGTGTGGCTGAATAGAAACTGTATAGCTGACCTTAGCTCATAAGGGGGCAGGTCTACAACCACACCCACGTGCCTTAGCTTAGTTTCTGCCTGGTTTTCAGTGGAATCCTCTGTTAATTATCACCATGCAAGAAGAAAGACAGTGATGGAATTAATAGTCTCTACTTCCTTATCACTGTGGACAGGGCTGTAAGAGAATATTGATGTAATGCCTGGAATCAGCTGGTGTGTTGTCCCAGTCCCATGACAAGCACACTGCTGTTACCACCGTCACTGCTGCCATTCAAAACCCAACTTTTTCTGCTTAGACCAGGATAGCTCATACAGGTTGGGTGTGAGTTGGGTCTATCTTGGGTATATACTCTGGTCCTGTTGCCAGTCACTCTTACTCTTCGTTCATATCATGCGATGCTGCCTCTGTCACAAGCACTGGTGAGAAAAAAGTACTTACTGCAAATAATGCTCTCTGTTCCACACTGAACACTGTGGCACTTCAGGGGTGTTAGCAAGCTTGTACTCACATGTGTTCACATGGCTCTGTCACGGGGGAATAGGGAAGGGCTCCTTTCATCTTGCTAAAGCATTGGATCTTCAGTTTATTTCCCAGCAGATGCTTGGCTGCTTGTTTCAGGATGAGCAGCAAGACAGGAGAAGGGTTTCCATTTATTTTACGGGGAGGGAGGAGGCCCTGTAAAGCACATGTGTTCCAATACCATGTTTTACTGAGCATTCAAAGCTGTCTTGGAGAAATGAATGAGTAACTTTGACACAAGAAGAGGTATGGAGATACTAAAAATGTTCAAGTCCTGTAACAATACTGAGGTATGTTATCCAGACACCAACATCGAGCATGGAGGTGAGGTCATGGGCCTTCCTTTGGCTGAGACTTTCTCAAATCTTTCTTTAACAAAGAAACTACCACTATGGAAACACACTCCCCAGTGCATGATCTTCTTTTAAAATGTTTCTTAGACTCTTCTGAAGGTGTTTTGAAAAGGGTAGAAACTGTTTTGGTCTTGATAGTCTGTCCAAAGCTGTTATTACTGTGGTGAAAATTTGTTGATATAAGAGAGAAGAGAGGCTTTTTTCCAGGGCCTGTCATGACAGTGCAAGGGGAAATGGTTTTGAACTGAAAGAAGGAAAATTCAGGTGACACACGAGGCAGAAACCCTTCCCAGGGAGGCCCTGGCACAGGGTGCCCAGAGAAGCTGGGGCTGCCCCAGGATCGCAGTCAGGGCTCAAGGCTGGGTTGGATGGGGCTTGGGGCACCCAGGACTGGTGGAGGTGTCCCTGCCTATGGCAGGGAGTCACTTGGAGGGCTCTGGGTCCCTGCCCATCCAAACCCTCCTGTGATATTGCAGTACCACACAGTAGAATTGGTCAGCTCTGTACTAATTGCAAGGACACGGGGAGCTAATGTCACCACTGCACATGCTGAAAGAAAGCTAAAGATTTTGAACAGAAGCATTTACAATTACTGTGAATGTCATGTAGCCCAAGTAAAACCTTATATCAGTATTTCAAAATACACAGACATATTTGTTAACAGAAGGATTTTTTTTTTGCTCAGAAATGAGCCAATTTTGGTTTATTTTTTAAGTGTGGTGTTCCTCAAAGAGAGACGAATCTGACATATCTTTTCTTTGCATCTCTTGCCACCTTTCCTTTGTATACGTTTATGAAGCCAGTTCTCATAAAGTAATTTTCGTTTCTGTAAAGAATCAATTCCTCTGTCATCCTTGAAATGCAAATCCTATCTAAATTGTCTGGATTACCAGAACGTCACAGTGTATACCTTTTCCTGCTCACTTAAGTCCACCTTAAATCACCAACGTTTGTCTTTGGAACTTTGGGGCAGTTCTTTCCAACTTCGGCATGACAGGCTGCCAGTGTGGGGACTGCCAGGCTGTAAGAGCAGGGTCTCACCTGCCCCCTCCTTGGGGAGAAGGGCAGCACAGCAGAGCTGCAGAGCCCGAAAGGAAGGTTGTGAGCCTGTGCAGCTGTGTCAGGGAGGTTACGGAAAGCAAGGAGGCATCCTTTGGAAACCTGGCGTCTGTATACAAGAGAAGAAAGAAGAGAGGATTGTAAACTCTGGCAGATTAAATGCAAAAATGCAGAACTGAGGCTTAGAAAGAGTTTTAGGAGGCACTTTGCAAAGGAATCAAAGCCAACGGTGAATGAGTCTTCACTTCAGAGCAAGAAACCTGCAAGGCCAAGCGACGATCAGGACATGAAAGAAGGGTCAGTCACTGTGAGGCCATTGCTGACAACCTCAGAGTGGTTTTGTGGCATCCGGAGTTCACAGTGGAAGAAAGCAGGGACATTCTGGTTGAAATCTTATTTTGTAGAGGGAATCACTGGAGAATCTCTCTGAAGCTGCATGGAATGTTGGGTTACTACTGACCTGGGTTACTACTCACCCATCAGCAGAATGGGACAGCAGTTACCCAGAAGCTGTCCAGGAGCTGGAAGGTGAAATAGCTGGACTAGCAATGGTGGTGTGTATCCTTTGCTTTGTGTCTGTTAACTGGCTGGAAAATACAGTGAGAAATTTAAAATGGGTCCCAGGGAGATGGGGGCAACCTGTCTTGCCAGCCTGATGTGTACACCAAGCAAATTAGCAGCAAGTGCGATAGCAGCAGCGTGTTGGAATGGATGTGTAAATACCATGTGTGCAGGAGCATTCAAGGCTGCTTCTATAAGGGAAATCCTACTTCTCAGAATACCTGGGGCTCTTCGAAGGAGAAGATGGACAGGCCTGTGTGTAAACATGACCCAGCTGACCTAGCCTGCAGTTTCAGAAAAGGCGTTTGACAAAGTTCCTGATGAAAAGCTCATAAGGAAATTAAACAAGCATGGAATAGGAGGATAAAGGTAGGATATGCTAGTGTGACATGGAAAAGGGTGCACAATAGGATGTCAAGACTTGATGAGAAGACTGAATTATTATGTCAGTGCTGGGAGCCACCTGTGAAGAACTGCCCAAGGACCGTAGGCGATGGAGGGAGAGCAAAAAGAAATGGTGGATGAACTTGGGGGGCAATAAATGTAAAGCAAATAGTCCCATCTTTGTATATGGAACAACAGGCTGTGAGCTTACCCTTACCATTCGGCACTCCAAAATTTGAGTTAGGAGATATGATCCCTTAAAAAAATCAGTTCAGTGCTCAGAACTCATGAAGAAACTCCAGTGAAACATTAGGAATCACCAGGAGAGCAATGGACACCTAGGTGCAACTTTGGTCCTTCTCTTCTGCATTCTTCAGCACAACTACAGCTCTTCACCCTGGAAGAGAGACGACCAAGGGAAGGATCTATAAAGAGCTTCAAAATCAGCCATGCCAGGAGGCAGTGGTTAGGGACCAATTGTTTCTTCCAGTATGAGAATTAGGGAACGTCTGATGAAGGCAGTGGGAGCTAGGTTGAGAAGAGACAGAAGGAGGTGGTACTTAGTGTGATGGGTAGGAGACTTGAGACACAGCCATGCAGTAGATGCAGAAACTCTGCTCTGGTTCCACAGAAGATGGGGACAGTTCATGGAAGAGAAATCCATGAACGGTTATTGAACACATAGAAACTTCATCCAGGTTCCAAAATCACTGAGATTAAAACAGTTGAGTGTGGAAGAGTGTTAGGGAGAGGATGCGTGCTTGCCAGGTTTATCAGGTTGTGGCTGCAGTTAGAGACCATGGGCAGGTGGTGGTCAACACAGGGTGGTCGTTACTGGTTTCAGGCTGTGTAAACTGAGCATAATAACAGGTCAAAAAGTGTTCCACAAATCCCAGTTACTGCAGCTGCACTGTCTCAGTCTCGTGTCCGTAGGAGCTGGAGGCAGACCATGGGTTTGGCTCTGCGCTGGGGCTAAATGAGTCCAACGTTCCCCAGCCTTCTCCAAGGTACTCTGAAAACTCAACTGCAGCCTCCATAGAGCAGGTCCTAATGCAATGTTAAGAAAAAGACTGATATATTCCCTCATTTTTTCTGAGTTGTTATCAAATACTTTGGATGCTCCAAAAATAGATTTCATATGTCTCTCCCAGAAAGTTAATTCCCTTTTACTTTGACACGAAGGATGCAGGACAAGCTCCTGTGCCCAGTCTTTCAGAGTGCCTCTCACAGTCACGCTTTTGTCCAGAAGTGAACACAAGGCAGCTTGAGGTACTCTGCCTAGTTTGATTTGAAAATATTCAAAGTTAACTAAAGTATTTTCAGGGAAGTACTTGCTACTTTCCCTGGGATAGCTCTGCTCTGAGAATGTGGGAGGTCATCTTAGATGGAGATGTGTTGGAAGCAGCTCAACCTCACATGCTTTCTTCAGAAAGATTATCGGAGGAGCATGTAGTGGAGCTGTTCAGCAGCTTCAAGTGTGGCTCTGACTGTTGGCTACTGCCCCTAGCAAAGAGCACATCAGTCTTACACAACATTGTGCACATATAGACGCATATCTGTATACAGATATATCTGTGCATGCATATATATACCCACTTGTACTGGTATTTATTAGCTGAAAGCCCCGTGCTGTGAACGTCCTGTTCGGTGGCAGTTAGGTGGATGTCCTGAGACTTGTGGTCTGCAGTGTCACCTGCCAGCTGCTCAGGTGCAAAGAAGGCTTCGTGAACAGGGAGATGTGGGAGGGAGGAGACAAACGTGGCAGTATCTCCTTATGTCCTCTGGGAAAACCAGCATGTGGGTGCTCAACGAGCTGCCCAGGCTCCTCTGGGAGCTGGCAGCCATCCTTGCCTGGGTCCCTGGTTCTTGGCTGCCATGCTGGGTCTGCTGCCCTCGCTGTGTGAAGACGGGTGTGTCCCTGCGTGCCACAAACAGCCTGCCAGCAGTGCGTCCTCCCGGGAGCCAGAGGGTATCTCAGCCGGCATCTCCCCCTGTGTCTCAACAGCTCTTCTGGCCATCTGACCCACACCAGCCTCTTCCCTCACAGATCCATTTCTGCCTTTCTCATTTTTGGGGATGTGGCCACCTCCATGGGCTGGGTTGTGGCCAGAGACACAGGGACAGGTCCATGGGACTGTGCTGGTGCCTGGCATGGCCTTTTCCTGCATGCAGCACTGTGGGCCTGTGGCCCTTCCCCTGTGCAGGAGGGAAGGGGTTTCCCCAGCAGCGTCCCCCATTTTCACCCCTGCAGCGAGCCCATGTCCGCCTAATGGTAAGCGTAAGTAAATGTTACCAGGAGCCTGGTCCATGCCGGCACTTCACCACCTTGGCCCGCTCGGCACCGGCAGCGGCAGCCGTCTGCGCTGGCGGCGCGGGAAGAGGTCTTGACATCTGCTTGTGCAGGAGTGTTTTTGAAGGGAAGCATTGTGTGTTTTCCACAGCAGTTCCCATGCGGAGGTGATGAAAAGTGTGTGTTTTGGCAAATCTTTTGTTTTATTGTCGTGGCTTTTGGCCGGGCAGCTCCGAGCAGCCGCCGCTTTGACAAAGCACCAGAGGATTCTGTTAAAAAGTTGTGTTTAGTAATTGTAGTCGTCGTGTCAGACCATAACTGACTTGGAGCTGAAGGATTTTTGCGAGATGAGTAGCTGTGCCAGCAGGGACCCAAGTCTCCTGGGCCAGCCGCGCTCTCATTAAGATTTGCCGCTAGCCGTGGCGGTGTTCGGCAAGTATGTGACGTGCATGCTGTTATTGTATGCTTGGCTTGTCAGCCTGCAGCTTTCTGACACTCACTTATGTCACTCTTTATTCAGAGAGGAAGAAGCTTTTGATAATTTGACAAGACAAGCTCTTAAACGATCTAGGTCATGGCCTTCACTGTCTGTGATTGTGAACATATTTCCTGAAAGCCC
Source organism: Zapornia atra (assembly GCA_013400835.1). NCBI lineage: Eukaryota > Metazoa > Chordata > Aves > Gruiformes > Rallidae > Zapornia > Zapornia atra. The sequence continues at coordinate 51,553 of VZTU01022191.1, read as the reverse complement.
TGTCACTCATCACAGCTACATTTTCTCCCGGGGAGCCGCAGGCCCGTCCCGGTCTCCTGTCAGCGCGTGCATTTTGGTTATTCATACGCCAAATACAGTAGCGGGGTTTTTCCTTCCCTTTTGCAAATGCTCGCATGTTAGCGAGGCTAATCCTCTCCCCCGCGCCGCGCTCCCAGCAGGGCTGCCGTCGAGGGCCCTCTCGGCGCAAGGCAGACGACCGGCCAAGGGGAGCGGAAAGGAGGAAAGGCCGCTTAGTGCTGTTTTTGTGTTTGCTCATTGTTGTGGAAATATGAGAACTGGTGGCAAGGGCCTTGTCTATTGAGCACTCGAGTCCTGGTCTGCTGTCAGGGGCTGTTTGAGATTGAGTGTTTTATTTTCTTTGATGTTCACGTTTGAGAATAGGGAAGTGGGAATTAAACAACAGATGCATTAAGCTGTTGTTCTGGTAAAACAATAATTAGCACCTGATAAAATTCAATACGGGTCAGAACACGCGGTATCCAGCCCTGGTTCATCTGGTGTGGCAACCTTCGCCACATCAGGCTCGGGCATGAATAATCACCCTTCCAAATTAACCCAACGCGGGCCGCAGCGAAAACGGTGCTGATCTGGGAAAATTAATTGCCCGGTGCTTGTGTGGCAAGAGGCCCGTGGGCGTGGGCGAAGGTGTGGGAAGCACACCTCGCCTGCGCTCTCCGCGGCTGCGCCGCCGCGGCACTGCTCTGGAGGGTAGGCACCTTTTGTGCTGGTACATCTCAACGCTGGTAAGGTCAGACCGCTGGGGCAGGAAATAAATGCAATTTTATTTTAATGTAGTTCATCACACCGCCATCGTGCTCGTATACCACAAGGGCTTTTCTTTAAATGAGGGCCATTCATGGTTAAGTACTTTTAAATAAATAAGGAAAATCACAGGTTGGGTGGTTGTTGTATTTGGTTATGCTCTCTTCCATAGCAAACCTCTTTGCTTCATTTGAGAAGCCAGTATTCAGTAGTAATTGTTAATTATATTTTTTGTCATTCTGTGATAGGAGATACAGACAATAACTCTGAGCTGATGCAAGGTAATGGGACTCCTAGTTAAAAGCATCGCTTCTGAGAAGCTGTTGTTTAGCCAGGCATCCGTTTTCCACTATTGTATTCAACTTCTGAAGTTCGTAAATGATCATTGTGACGATGAAAAGTGTTACACTGAATCACCATCTGAATGAAGAAATATGCTTGGCCAATTTTCCTTTACCACCTTCTTCCTACCTCCCTTAGGTTTTCCCACAGCCTTAAAACATCCTTAAAGAAGAGGATGACAAAACCTACCTCTCGATAGCTCTGCTGAGGGGTTGGGGCTGTGCCTCTTCCAGTGTTTTGGTTAGAGCAGTGCCAACTGTAGTTTCCTACTCTGGGTTACAGATTTTTGCTACAACGGATGTCTTTAGAGTCCAGAGCAGGGGGAAAAAAACCCAACCAAACTATTTATTATTATTATTATTACTACTATTATGATTACTATTATTGTTATTAAATAGCTGCTGTGCGAGTAAAGGTCATATCACAGAGTGGCATTTTGCCAGTATATGACAACTCACTGATTGCGATTTTTCAACCATATTAATCTGGGGACACTGTGGTAATCGAAAACTATCCAGAACTAATGTATAAATAACTGCCTGCTACCCCTGTGCTAAGGCAGCCAAAGTCTCGTGTAGAGTGGAAGCCGAGTGCGGGTCTGAGAGGGAAGGCAAGGTCTTTGGCACGACATTTCTGTCGGTCAGGAGTGTTTATGTGTCGTGCCTCCGACTCCTCTGTAAGTTAGTGAAGGAGGAAAATCCTTTTGTTTGCGCTCGAAGACAGCTCGAGTGTGTTCAAACTGTCAAATGTTGTAGCCTGCTCCCCTGCTAGAAATGTGATGTACTTCACACATTTTCTTTATAGAAATATTAATATAAAACTCAAATATTTACATGCGGTATTTGAGTAAGAGGAGAAATGTTGAACCATTACACAGAGCAGATTGTAGATTTTTCTCCAGAAAATTGTGTTACTGACGGAATGAATAATAAATAATATAATTTCCATCACATCCAGGAAAAACATACTGTATGTGCCATAGGGTGACTGTCAAAAACTTGGGTTATTTTTTGAGAGATTCAGCTGGTAATAATACTGGTTGTTGGGTGGGTTGTTGGATTGGGGTTTTTTTTTAATTAACGTGCTCTGTCGGAATAAAAGCAGGCAAGAATTTAGGCATGAGCGAAAAATTTATTCAAAATCTAAAGAAATGTTAATAGTACTCATTTGCAAGTGGTGATGAGGCTTTAATGTCTGAAATCGGAGCTGCAGCATATCATGTGGAAGCCGTGGAGTAAATAACGTTTCTTCTTAATGTACCAAAAACTCGGGTTGGCAAACCAAATTGCTAATTGTTCAAATGATTCAGAAGCTGTTTAGTAAAAGGGTGGCTGTGCTAAACCAGAGTGTGAGACCCCCATGGAAGTCACTGTGCACGCACTCTCTGGAGCACTAAAATGTCCAGCAGACAAAGTCACACGGTTTCGGTGCCTGTCTGTGCCTTGGGGGTCTCTGGAGAAGGCAGGAATACCCAAAATGCTGTAAAAATACCAAGGACCCAGGAGAAAGTGACCTCTTTCTCATTGGTCATTAGCACATTCTGGTTTTGTTTCAGCAGAAGACCCACATTTTCCTCTTTCATGTCTCTTACGTGTTCCTCCGGTCTATTGTTAGTGCTGAGGTTCAGAGAGCTGCTCTCTGGCTCTGTACAATGGGCTGCACTTAGAAGTTTCTCTGCCACTCTGGCAACTTTTCTTTTAAAGAAAACCAGGGGGGAAAAATTACTAAAAAATCAAGCAAGCCTTTGTAAAAATAGAAGCATTAAAGCAATCTGTTATGCTGCTTGTTTACAACTCATCTGACATGAGGCTACTGCGGATTATTACATGTAACAATTATATTTTGATTAGGATAGAGATACGTACAAAAATACAAAAATACTTCTGTTTCTACTTGGAAGGAAGGCACCTTATGATTTAATTTCCAAAACGTTGTGTAAATTTAAAACGTCAGAAAATGGAGAATTTAAATTAATTTCTGTGTGTTTTGCAGTCTTAGTACTTACTACAGCTAAGAGCACGTTACTCTCCCAAACTTCTAACCCTCTGAGAAGAAGGGGAGAGAGAAAACTGTTACTGGCTTTCTGACAATGGCAGGGAGTGTGTTAAACCAGTGTAAAATTCAATTAAACTGTCTAGCCAGGTTTTTGAAGCTGAAATGCAGACCCTTTCAGTTAAGCTTCTTATTTTCCTGTGACCGACACCGGTGGATACTGTGTTATGCCAAAACCAACAGGCTGTAAAGCACCTTGTTTCATGCTCCTAGCTGATCAATATTTTTATTTTCCAGGCTTGCCCAGAAATATGGAGGCAGTATCACCTAACAGTAAGTAGAAACACCTTTTTTATTTTCTTCTACACCCAGCCTATTTACTCTTCTGTGAACTGCTGACCATAAAATATAGACAAGCATCTTCTGCGAGAAGATAATAAACATCTGAAGAGTTTTCCAACTGAAGAATGCAGTGAAACACTGTCACTATTTTTTAAACGTCTTTAGAACTTATGATTTTGTTTTAATTCTGCAATCATTAAATGAGTGCCTTGCAGCACTCTCAGTGGCTACATTTGCACATATAAGGAGGGTTAAATTTTACAAGTTGAGATACATAGCAGAAGCAATAATCCCATCTCAGATATCCCAGATGCTGGTAGTTAATCACTGTGTGTGACAAAGCTTTCTTTTTAAATGAGTAAAAAAAGTCTCAGGTGCAGTGGGGACGTTAGTTTCAGCAAATACACTTTACAAACTTCTGCAGCTAATTTCTAACTGGTAAGGGTATCGCCGTAACTTCTTCTTTGGCCTGCATTAGCTGATCTTTAATCATGCAAACAAGAAAAGAAAACTCTGCAAACCATACCAGTGTATTACTTAAAAGTTTTTCCTCATATGTAAAATAGAGATAAAAGTGAAACAGAATGCTGTGGCTGATACTGAAACCTGGAACAGCACTTAGCTGGTTAAGACAATATTCAGTGGATCGGTATCACAGATCTTGGATATATTAATTTATAAAATTATTATACATAAAAAACATCTTTAAAGATTAGGATGTGTGCTGTTGCTCTGAATCTTTGCTGTCATTGCTATCCAGCTCAACCTCGTATGTATTTAGCTGTTGTAGATAATTAATTACTGCTGTCCGTTCAAAACAAAGTAGAAAAGTTTGCCCACTACTTTTCTTCCAGGGTCTTTGGTGTGGGCTTTTTCCTTTGAGCAATGCGTGGGATATGATTTATAATTTGTTGCCTCCACCTCTTTGTGGTAGTGGAATGCTCTTTTTTTCCTGTTTTTGCTTCTAAATTCAGTGAATAGGGTAAATCGGTGCTTAAATCCTCTTGCTTGTGTTTTCTGCATAATGACTTTAAAACAAAGATCTGCTTTGGAAATCCTCTCCTCTTTCTCAGCATTTACTTTTACTTTAAACAGAAATGCTAGAGAATTAAAAAAAAAACCAAACAAACCCCCCCCAAAAAAAGAAACCAAACAACCAACCCCAAACGTTATAAGCAAAAGGTGCATTCAGTGAATGTTCTTGTTTGCTTTTTTAAAATTGTGTGAAGGAAAAAGGTAAATGCTGTCTTTCATCGTAACCCCTGTGGGTGCACACAAAAATCATTTCTGAAATGTTTTAGGTGTTTGGAATCTAATAATCAAATGGGTATTTTAGATGCACTAATATGTTGGGTTGTGTTTTTTTACTGAGGTTTAAGATTTAATTTAATTTTAGTCTTGCTTGCCATTGAAATTTCCTCAAAAAGTGAGTGGCAGTCACCTCCGAGAAAATATTTATATTTATAAAAAAGCGTGGGGGACCTTAAACCCAGGCAAGTGGTTTCTAGGGCAGAAATTGAGGTATCTGAGGTAGAAAAAATTATCTGTGAATTTTGTGGAAAGTGTCTGGCGTTTAGACCTTCCTCACTATAAAGCTGCCATTTGCCAAAAGTCGGTCCTGTTAGAAAGCGTAGTATTTATCAATACGAGTTCATTTTCAAAAATACCCATTTGGAAATTCGTGGTGCATTTTAGGGACATTTTTAAATGCCAGATATGGGCACACAGAGATAAATTAGCATTGAGTCAGAGCCTGGCTTGCTGATAAATATTTTTTTTTTTGTTCTGCAGTGAACTGTAAATTATCTGCAAATAATCCACATTTCTGACACGTGGGGAATGCTCTGCACGTCCCCGTGTTTTGCATGGGAAGACTTGCTGCGACCCAAAGTTACGTTAGGAGTAAGATTAAGCCTGGCATTTCACAATTTGTGTGGTAACAGACATGCTAAACATTTAAAATATGTTATACCTCAAGGAACTGCACTGTCTGAATTCTTTAGATGCAGGAGCCCCAGCTTTTATTACTGCATTTAAATAATCCTCTTTTGCACCCAAAGCAGAGCAGGAGTAAATGGTGTTCTCACAAGAATCAAAACTTCTGTGTCAGATTAATGTATATTGTGTAAATATTTACAGTTGTGTAACTGAGGAGTGGAGATCTTTCACCCTCACACCAGCACAGTGCTATTGCACTAGAGAAATTAGTTTATAGTTCTCCCAGCTCAGAATAAATATTTCTGTGCAAACGGGGTAACTGTTTAAAGAAAAAATAATAGAACTTTGGGTTTTTTTAAGAGAAGTCCTAGTGTGTTTGCTGCTGTGCTGCAGAGGCTGCCTGGGCATGAGCACACAGGCTGAGGCCACAATGAGTTTTTCCTGTGCTTCAGCCGCGGATGCAACCGCTAGATTTAAATTGATTTTGGTAAATTGATCACGAGCATCACACATGCAGGTACACATCAGCACAAATAAAACAAGGCATTCAGTTTAGCAGTAAAAGACCGTTTTTATAACCTTCCTTACAGCCAGCCACTACAAAGTCTGTCTAAATGTTTTGCATCACATAAAGTATTCTTAGTTAATTACTGTGAATGCTTGTGAAAAAACACACAGCCTTCCACCTTTCTCTTTTGTGAAGCTTTTGGTGATTTTATTCATTATCTGGCTCTTTCCTAAGAGATGGACTGCCATCTATTGACTTCTTGCAGCCCCTGCACAGAGACGTGGATTGACTAGAACAATGACTAAATAATAAATCCTTTCTGCTGTTATGGATGGTGGTAGGTTTTTGTTTACATTAGCTGTGGTGACAAATTTTGGCACATTACAAATAATTTGTTGTATGGGCCGAAATATCTTATTCCAACCAAAACAGACTGCCAGTGCAAGAAATCTTAGGAGCAGCTGAAATGGCAAAAAGGATTATAAGCAGAATATTTTAATTTGCCTTTTGATAGAAAAAAAGATTATCATATTGTATTCAATGAAGCTTAAATTTAAAGGCTCTATGATAATCAAAGCTTTATAACTGGATGAAGTTAGTTTCTTTAAACTTGTTCTTTCAACTCTGTTAACTAAAATTATTCTGCAAAAAACCAATCAAAGTCAGCAGAACAATCCAATTCCCACTGTGGTTTAAAATAATATTTAATAACCTCTTTAAAATGGTGATTTAAAACTTTTACAAATCATTTTCATTGTGCCTGCTCTCTGTGTATTTCTCCTTTATCAGAAAAGGGAAATTAACGTTTGTCAAAACATATTTTAGGTTTTTCTTCATATAGGTATCTATTTGCAATAAATAGGTCAGTTTTGATACCCACTTACCTTTATCAAAGGGGTTATTATCTATTCAAATAATAACATGAGGACTTCGTTGGCAGATCCAGGATGAACCGTTTTGATCATAGCTTACTGAGTGTAAATAATAATATGTGTAATTTTTTCGCAGACAAGGCATTTGAAGGTCTTGCAAAGCTCTTTATTTTAGATTATTAGGAGGCTTAGCTTACAATTTTGTCTTTCTAAATCCCAGATACTCCACAAACCCAGAGAAATATGGCCTGTGTTCCAAAGGACATGCCATTACATCCCCTTTTCCCACATCTTAAGGATACTGGGGGTGCTCATAGCAAGGTTTTCTTGTCCTCAGTGTGCTTGGCTCTTCTTCACTCCCTTTCTCTTGTTGTTTCATATTTCGGCTATATAGGTAGAGGCATTCATTAAGTATTTCGCACTCAAGTGGAGGCCAGTTTCTGGCCCTCTATTTAAAACAACAAAAAAAAAATCAGTGGAAAAACTTTTGTGATTAGGGGATTGAGGCACCCTCTGAGTTTCACTGGTTTGGTTTGGTTTTGCAGTTTGTTCTCTGAAAAAAAGACAGGTTTGATGTGGTACCCGGCTGCCTAACCGCATGTCCAGCGGCAGCTCCAGTGGCGCAGGGCTGGGCAGGGGAGGAGAGGGACAATCCCACCGCGCCCGGTGCAGCGTGCATAGCAGCACATGCTGTGGGGCACAGCACATGCTGTGGGGTGCAGCACATGCTGTGGGGCGCAGCCCTTCTCCCCAAGTAGGGATTTACCCAAGTGTTGGCAGCTTGGGGCTTCGGGCAGGTAGCAAGTCAGCGCTGGCCAGCCACGGGTATGGCCGTGGAAGGACACCGTTTGCTTGCCTTCTGTCCCAGGCCAGCGGATGGGACCTTGGGTCCAGACCCATTCCCATCCTGCAGCTCAGAGAGGGCTTTGCTGCTGGGGTGACCCAGTGAAACTGTGGGTTGGCACTGCTGTGAGCAGTCACATAGCCACCCAGCAGATGACATCACTGGAGAAGAAAGAGATTTATTTTCAGCACATAGTGGCCCATGTCCTTCTTCAGGCATGAGGATGCACTTCTTCCATGTGAGCCCCTCACGGTGTAAGTCAGCCCCGTCTGCGCAGCGGGACTGGCCGGGGCACCCAGGAGACGCGCGAATGGCCGTCCCGATGCTTGGTGAGAGATGAAGCGCGCGAGCTGCGCGTAGCTCTCCCCGGGTACGCTGTGCTGCTTCATTGTTCAGAGGGGCTGTAGTGCACGGGGAAGAACGTAGCCCGGGAATACAATAATCGGATGAGAACTAACACTGCCAGTGGTAGTGTCTTCCTTGGGAAATACCAGCAGAGTAATGAAATGCCATCCTTAAAGCTGCCAGAGCATGGTTTTTATTCTCCTCGCGTGTATATATCTCCTCTCTATATGTGCCTACCTTAGAAACCGAGCCCTGCTTGCATTAGGTGTTTTCTTTCTGTAGGGATTGCTCATTTTTAATAACCTCTTCCTTCCCCTGTACTGCACTGGCCGTGAGGACTCCTTCCCCCATCCCTTGCCTTCACCCGTCTCATTTATATGAAAGCTCCTAGGCCAAGATGGCCACCAACAGAGTTTTAGAACCATCAGAATTTTTAACTAGCAGAAGCTATCCTTTAACATGCTTTTTGACAGTTTGTTAATCTTACTTTTAATCCACTTACATAAAAGAAGGTGAACCAGGAATTGGCTGTTTTGGCCTCTGTGCGTAAAAGACATGAAGGGACAATGCATCTTTTGTGTTTAAATTTTGCGCTGGGATTTCTTTGTGTGCATTATTAAAATTCCTCGTGGCCTGACACTTTTTTCCTGAAATGAAAACGTAAGCAGTGTTGCTTAAAGTCAATTTGTGCCCTTTAAAATGTGACTTTCAGAAAGGGAAAAATTAAAATATGACTCTGGAAATAAAAAAAACAAAACCTTAAGCTTGACAGAGAGATCATATGGTTTCCTGAGGAGCTTTGTGGGTTCTGTGCAGTGAGGGAAAGGATGGTGTACAAGTGTTTTCAGGAGGAGATTAAGCCTGACTTCTCTGCACGCAGAGATGGGGCTGCTGCAGTGGCTGCGAACATGGCTGCGGCGCCAGCTCCTCGGGCCCTGCGCGGCCCAGGCCTGCGGGACACAGAGCGGCCCACTTGCCTTAGATGTTGCAGCGTTGGGCCAGTTTCTCACCGGGTGTTTTATGGTTGTTTTATTAACTCTAGAAAAGATAACTGCTTTGTTTATGCTGTAGACAGTGTATTTTTTCTTAATCTGGAGTCACAGAGCAGGCCCTCGCATGTCAGTGCTTCAGCAGCCGTTGGGCAGGGCATTTCACCAGGGATGTCAATGTGGGGCAGGGCCGACTCTGCCTCCTGTGCACTGGGGGAAACACGGACACCTGCAGCGTACTGGGGTCCCCACACTGGCGCTGGTGGGGCGATCGGGGCCTTGCAGCGCTCGGTTCCTCCAGACTCCATGTCCTCTGAAAGTGCACACTGGCCTCCGTCGCTGGGGAGGATGGAGGGCACGCCCTGGGCAGCAGTCAGCAATATTTTGTCTTTAAATTACCTGCCGGCATTGCTCAGGCAGTGTTCTGTTTCTGCAAGTGCTGCTCCGTGACAGGGATGCTTCTGAAATGTCTGCCCGCCCTGCACGGCTGTTCTGGTGGAAATAAGTACGTTAGAGGTGGCTGGTATGCTGTGTAGAGGGTCTCCTGGATTTTATTTTACATTCTGTTTATTTTCCACAGCTAATTTATAATTTGTCCTGTGTTACTGTTCTTTTCCAAATCTCAGATGTTTTTTGAGGCTATCAGAATCCTACACCCAAAATTTGTTCCTGTTGCAGCAGAAGACAATATTCTTTCTTATAGGTTGGGGGTTTTTTACAGAAAACGAAATTTCAGGTCCTGAAATAATTTTAGATTTATGAACACAAAGCACATGCTCTAGTACAAAAAGCTCGCTAGACAGACTTCTTTCCCATTTTTTACTTTAAAACCATACTTCAATTATTAGAGGAAAAGTAAGTAGCTTCAGTAACCTTACATAATTATGTAACATCTACAAAAAGTACTCTATAGAATTTGCCTTTTTGTGAAAATGTTGGTTTCTAGCTAACATCCCTGGCCAGTTAGGAGTCCTGAATAATTCGGGGGGGGTTGTGTGTCGCTGAAGTCGCAATAGACGGTTCAAACTGGTTATCTGTAAAATGCCAACGTGTCTCTGCACTGGCACTTTCTTTCCTGGGGAAGAGTGGCGGTGCCTCGGTACCACTTTAACCCTAGTCCCTGGCTGTCCCAGGTCAGCACCTAGGCAGAGCAGAAAACTGCAGGCTCCTGCACGGGTGTTTTGGGTAGGCTATGTGCCCTTCCAGCAGCACTGTCATCGGCTGCCACTTACCTTCGTCATGTCAGCATCTTAGAGAGCATGCTTGCTTTTGCTAGCATTTGACCATGTCCTGTTCATCCCCATCTGCCTCCCCAGAAAATAAAATAATAGGGGTTTTTAAATTGAGTGTTAGACACTGGTTACATCTGGACCAGAAGCTGGTGTTCCTGGAAGGGTCCGGGTTGGGGGGGAGGTGGAAAGCTCGTCTGGCTGACCCAAACCATTTCTATTTCTCTCACTTTGGGGCTTCAAATAACCTCTTCGAACTGCTCTGCCTTTGAGATGTGGCCTCCTTTAGAGACTCCCTGACTTCAGCGTGCCCCTTACTGTTTTTTAAGGAGCCCTGTGATTTCTACAAAAGCAATGCCTCTCGGCCCTGCCTTGAAACGGGAACAGGAGAGCAGGGGCGGACATTACAATGGATGCATTTTCATATTTTGAATGTTAAATCTGTGATAAGCTAACCCCTGCATGCCCAGGAAGCCCTTTGTGCAGGCTGTGGCATTTCAGAGGTGCCGTGCCAGGGATCCGGTGGTGAGATGTCCCGGGGACTGGGGAAGGGTGGAGAGCGGCTCCCTCCATTGCAGACATGTGGGCAGGGGCTACTCTGTTCCCGGCGTGGAGAAACAGTCCCCTGCCTTGCTTCTCTGCCCAATGTGTGCCAAAGATGTTGTGCTACCTGTTTTCGTGATACACCAAAACTGCTGGATAAGTGGTTAATTGCGCAGAAAACGGGATGATCATGAGATTCGCTGCTGAAATGCTGCACTTCTTTTAAGCAGAAGGATTAAGAAGATGTTTAGTTCTTATGGGTTTGGTAAAAATGTTCACTTCTCTTCCCTTTAGTTTGAAGAAGTCAGCCTATATGATCATTTAAATAAATTTTACGTAAATTTCAGGTGTTAAGCATCTAAAAAGGGAAAACAGAATTTTCAAGCTATTTCCCGTGCATTTCAAAAACAGGCTTTTATTTGAGGGGGGAAAAAAAACCTTAAATATTTCTGTGCCCTCTTTCTGCAGTAAATTCTGTGTATGGGTATTCATATTTAACTTCCCTGATTTAATATTCCTATTAAATACTCCTGAAAATCAATCCTCTGAACTTGACATGAAGGTGTTTTTTCTCAGTTTGGTTCGAACTTTGGGACAATTTCAAAATTCCACAGGGAACAAAATACCTGGATCTAGCAGACATTTCAAAACATATAAAAATTACACTCCAGGTGATATAGAGGGCATTTTGGTACATTTTTATGTGGCAAAGCACAAAAAATGTGAACTGTCAGTATAGAGGAAATTCCCATGAACTGTTTGCACTGACACACGAACTCGGGACGGCTGGTCAAACGTCCACTCAGTTTTACAGCTGCTTGTAAATTATGTGCTTTAGTGGCAATAAAAAATGTTGCCATTTATCATACAAATACTTTGCCTGTTGAAACGTCTCAAGTATTTAGCGGCGTTGGTCTGCGGAGCTGTGCGCTGGCGGCAGCGTATGTGGTCGCCCATGGTGCTGCCAGAGCTGCTGGTTCATCTTGTCAAGGATCCGTGTGTTGGGAGCAGACAAGCAGCAGCTCAGGAGGGTTCGGCAGTCACTTTCTCAAGCGATGCTTGATCATGTTAATAAACTATGGATTAGGGTTCCCTAAAAGTGTTCACTGATTTAATTCTGAGAGGGTCTATCACGTCAGTAATATTAATACATCTTGTTCGGTCCTGCCACCTGCATGGAAAAGTTACTGTGCCCGTGGCAGAACTACCCCAATTTCGATTTCATGTTTTGAAGGATCAGGCATAAAGGGAATTAAAAGGGACCAAGGGCCTGAATAAAGCGGTGAGCGTCGCAGAGCCGTGTGCCATAGGTGGGTATTGTGTTAACCGCAGTGCTGGAGCCGTCTCAGAGCAGCGTGGCTGAACTGCACGATAGATGCTTCTGTGCCAGACTACCTGTGTACAGCAAAGGAAGAAGTTACCCCTCTGAGGCTTTGGCTCCAGAAGAGGTCTTCAGTTTTAACTTATTTTTGCATGTTAATTGTGGATTAAATTAACGTTTGACAAACATACTCCAAGGAAGTACGACTCTGAATTGGACATAAACAGCCACCGCCAGACCACACGGGTCCCAGCGGCACCGAAACAGACCATGACAGTGCTGCTTTGTCTGGGCTTCCCTCTGCCACCAGCTCATAAACTTCCACTTGCTGCTTCGTTAGGTGCTTTACCCTGCAGCCCATCTGTGTCTGCCCTGACACAGCCTTTTCACTGGTGGCTCCACAGCGTAGACAGCTCAGTGCCGATGGTGCACGGTGTTGTGCAGCACCATTGCTGCCCCACATGGCACCATGGCACCGATGCTGCCAATGCTGCCCTGTGTGGCACTGTGGCATCAGTGCTGCCCAGCGTGGCACCATGGCACCAACACTGACCTGCGTGGCACCATGGCACCAACCCTGCCTTGCATGGCGCAGCAGCACTGCGGGCAGGGGCATGGCAGAGGTTTTGACGCTGCAGAGATAGGAGGAGGCAGCACTTGCAGCAAGAGGTACTCTAGAGCAGGCCAGGTGATAGATTTGCAGGGAATGCACAGTCGCTGCCTGGATTTGGAATTTCTCAGTCAGAGCTGAGTCCAAAACCTGCTTGCCTTTGTTTGCTTGGGGTATTTTTTTCCTCCCCTCAAACTTAGAGTTTCTCTGCCTGTAGTAACTACTCATGTTGTAGTTAACAGAAAGTACTTTCATGTTGTTTCTTGACGCTGCAGTTAATTCTGTTTCTAACGGGTATTTGCAGCTTCCTTCAGCACTTAAAAACTGGAGCGGCAAGTGCCTGCTTGCAGGTATCCACGGGCACTGAAGGGTTCCTGTGGTCTCCGCAATAACCCTGAAGTATCTTCTGCTTTAAAATCAATTGCACCGCATTTGCACTTGATACCTGGTTTCTGTCTGACTTATTTTGATGGCAGATGAGGCCCTGGTTAAATTAATTCTGCCTTTCTCACGAGGGTAGTGTGAGGAGGGAAGGAGAGGGGAAATAATAGCACTGAGATAGTCAAAAGTTGTTTTGGAGAAAACAGTTTTGATCAGTGGCGTGTTCACGTGATGTGAGAGAGGAGAAATCTGAAACCTTTTGTCCTGTTTTTAGATGCCATAGATGATCTAGAAAGTCACAAGACATACTAAAGTAAAAACATTTTATGGAATTGAGACCCATTTTTAAAAATAGACGTGCAGGAAGGACATGGAAAGACATGTGTGTGTTTATGGCTGTATGTAGGCTGTCAGACGTTTCTTCAAGGGCATATTCTGGATGAATGTCACTTGTTATAAAGCCAGGTAAAAATAATTACTGTATTACTGAATATATATGATGCTTTTAAATGGAGAATACATGAAAAAATTATGAGGGAATTTATAAACATTAACGTTCATAGCTAAAGTGTTGGTAATGCAAGGAAAATGTTCCTGTAAAACTGTCCATCAGTAAGGGATGGGGCAGATTGAAACCCAGCTGCTAGGAAGTTTAAAGAAGTTTAAAGAAAAAAGCTTGAATCATTATTGACTGAGGATGTATTCTGGTGAAAACTCACTTCTCACGCACTGACACACCAGTCGTCTTGGCATCTCGCATCCTCCAGCAGCACTGTTTTTATTTATTTTATTGTTTACTTCAATTTTAGCTGTGATCAGAAATCCTCTCAAAATAAGTATCTATTAAGACCTCTCCCCAAGAAAGTTACTTCAAATGTGGGGCTTCCTCCTTTTGCATCTGATGGTGAAAGGTGATTAGTAGACGACATAAAGGTTAAACAGAGAGAGGAAGGAAGCTGTAAATCATCCAGAATGACAGTAAAAATTAAAACCTCGGGGTTTCTCAGGCTCCCCGGTGTATTAGTTAATAAATATAACCACGCTTTGGTTCTGTTCACCTTCTGATTTTAGGGACTTTGCCAGTGTTTGTGTTCAGATTAATGTGTAAATGTATGTGTCAGTATGCACAGGCTCGGTGCGGCGAGTGTGCGTGCGGACCGCGCCTGCCCGCCTGCGCTCGGGGTGCGCGTATCCCTGGGCACACACAGGACAGCGCTGGGCCACTCTCCTCATAAACATTCAAATAAAACATACGTGTCCCCATGCACGAGTCTCCTCCTCCTCCTTCCCGGCGCCCACCTCCCCCACCCCACTTCAAAGCTTGTGGTCCTTTCTCCATCCTTGTACTAAAAGGTTTCTTTGTAAGCCAGGCCATTTGTCCATCATTGTTTGGGGTCCAAACAGTGGTAAAATACCCTGTCACCGATCCAGAGTGCTGTGAATGGCAGCTTCTCTCCGGACAATTGGCGGTGGTGCCGAGAAATATTCCTGAGAGGATTATTTAACCTTTCAATTTAGGGGGCACAAAGCCTGGCTGATTAATGAACTTTCTGATGGGCGCTGATAAGCGGATCTATTTCTTTATTTCCTCTAAAAGTGATTCCTTCTCCTGTCCCATATTACTATAATCTTAAACATAAAATGTGGCAAATAGATTAAAAAACAGCACTAAAGAGTTTATCTGGCTGGCAAACTGAAGGAGCTAAATTAAAATTGGTAATGAAAGCAGTGGCTGAGCCCTGTATATGGTTTTTAAATGCGCTGTGTATTTTGAAGAGACTTATTCTCCAGCTTGCCTGGTAATGACTGCTTTTGGTGCACAGTCCGGGGCTGGCTTCTGTTATCCCCCCAAAAAAATGAGTTGTGTTATCTGGATGACTGCAGACACATATGCATCCCCCTTTCTCACTGCATGGGCAGACAAGGTCGATAGCATTACAAGGTATTTGTGGCAGTGCTTGTTTCAGTTTTCAGAGCTGCCAGTTTTCAGCCAGATTTGAATTACAAAAGAAGAAGCTGGCATGAAAATTGAAAGGGTTTATCGGCTAGTCTGAAGCCTCATAGCACATTGCTTATTTATGCAG
>VZTU01022191.1:23930-31430 GCA_013400835.1 Zapornia atra | reverse complement strand
AGTGCCTGGTGGTACAGATTCAGAGGAAAAATAAATTCCTGTAACGAGCTTTACCCAGTAGCACTAATTTCTCTGAAATCTAGACCGTCTCTTCTGTGCTGCTTTAGCGCCAGCAGGAAGGAGATGAGTGCAGTGCCAGGAGCAGTAAGGTTACTCTCTTGCCCCGCTGCTCTTCAGCCAGGATTCCTTCACCCCCTGTTTGTACTTGTGCCAGCTCTTGCCAGGCATGGGCTCCACGGCAGTCACTTCTCCAGGGGATGAACATGCCTGAATGTGCGTTCCCCTGTGCCTTGTGGGGTGCTGAATGGGGAGGAGAAAAAGAGGTGTCTGCTCCCTTGAATGCTATGGCGCTTGCTGAGTCTTCCTTTGCTCTGTGTCAGCCCCAGGAGCAGCTACAGACCGTGGCAGGGTGTTTTCCTCTGCTGGGAGCAGCACTGGTGCACCATTCCCAGGGAAGGACTGGGAGGTTCTCCTGCAGTGCGCCTGCTTCTGGGCACCTCTGCAGGAGCACAGCGGGTGGTGGCCCCGCACCTCTGTCAGGTCTTTGCCCTGTCGCTTTGAGCCAGACAGCTCCAGTGATACATAAACCTGCCTGTCCCCGTGGTGGCTGCGGGACCTGATGGCCTGTCTGTCCCGGGGGTGGGTAGTGGGGCATCTGTGAGAGGGGGAGGGGGCTGGTAGGGACAAGGAGGAGGGGAGAGAGGTAGATCAGCAACCTCTTTTCATGTGTTTGGAGCTGAAATGACCTGGCCAGGTGGAGCAGATACTGGGGGTGCCTCTTCCCACCTCATTTGTGATGCTGAGGCTGAACCTCGCTCTGCAGAACTGCAGTAACAGGAGCCACTTACTTCTTCGTCAGACTTACTGGTCCAACAGCAAGCAGGAATGTGTCGGTTTAAGAAGATAACATTATATGTGGTTTAAATTTATTTTTAATTCAGCTCTCAGATAACCACCAGACCTAATTCTTACTTATTTCCACCCTTCAGACAAAGCCGGGACCAATCAAGGCAGCCTCCCCTCAGCCCGAGCGCTCCGCTCTGGTGTACTGCTACAACTGCTCCCGCAAGGGACACTTGGGATACGTAAGTCTCGGCGTCTCTGCTGCAGCGTTGCTGCAGCTCGGGGGGAATGCTCGGGCTGGAGATTCGTCTCTGTCACAGTGTGTGGCTGGAGAAGAGAGCTGGAGTAGCCAAGCTAAGGCTGTGTGAAGGGCTGCTCTAATGACATGTTTGTGACCTTGCAGCACCGCTGCAGTCAGCGGAGGCCAGTGCATAAAGCGATCTCACCCGTCTGGTTCAGAGAAGAAGAGAAAAGTTACTATCTCTTCTTGGCAGGTTTATTGATTTGTTTTCTTACACCCTAAATCAAAATGCAACTGCCTGGGAGAGAGAATATGCATTGGGAAACAGACAGATGCTGAACAGAGCAGTGAGTTGGATTTTTTCCCCGTGGCTCATAGGATGAAATATTAGTGCCTTATTGCAATGTTCGGTGTCATGTAAAGTTTTTCACCACAATCAGCCCAACAATTTGCATGCCTATTTTAAGACTTTTCCATTTCTGCCTGCTTTTGATGATCCTTATTTGTAGGGTCTTTTTCAACATCTGAGTGGAGTTTGGCATTGCTGCTCTGTAAGGTACTCGGCCTTGGGACATGATGAGCCTTGGGTAAAGACTGGAGCTCTGCTGCATCTTCTAGCATCACGTGCTGGTGCTTATCAGCTTTTTCAGGCCCCTGCCATGACAAGTGCATCTCTCTGCCTGCACGTTTCCAAATCAAACAAATGTTAGTTCTTTTGTAGAATAAGTTCAGGAGCCACAAGTATTGTAGAAAATGAGTGTTACTCGTGTGTTGCATGGGTTTATAGTATAGTTTCTACTGCTAAGAAGCAGAAAATTCCCATCAAATTCCTTCCTTCTCTCTCACATGCCCCATGTGTGACTCCCACACTACTGAAGATGTATTGTTACAAGCTTGCTGCTGTTTTTGGCTAAACAGTTAATCCCTGTGGGGGGCAGCAGGACAGGTGGGGCAGGCTTCCGGGATCTCTCACTGCATTGCTGCAGGATAACTGGAGGGATTTTAGTGCCAAGCTGCCTTGGAGCCAGGTGAACACCTTCCTCTTTAGGTGGTGCACCGAGGCCATCACTACATCCAGGGCACGCTGCTGCTGCGCAGGCGGGTGGCAGGGGTGGGAAGCCAGCAGCGGCTGCCAGCCAAGCTCTGCAAGAGCCCAGCGTGTGCCAGCAGCCTGCTGCCACCCCTGGCACAGCGGGCACAGGGCTTTGCCTTGGCCGCGGTACAGGCAGCCGACTCCTCGGCGTCACCTGCCAGGCGTCTGCTCTCCACACCGCTGCACGTGCAGCAGCAGTGTGAGACCTCAGCAACACCGGCGTGCAAATGAGGGTCTGCTGCCTGCTCCTTGGGATGGGACTGGACAAAACCAATGACAGGAGCTCTGAAACTCCTCCTGCTAAACACAGCCCCCCTGCCAGGAATGCAGACACTAAAATGAGCCTCTGCAATAAGTGACGGGATGGAAGAGCTGAGACTGATTGCTGGCTATGGATAAGGGACATTTGCTAAACTGTCAGAAATGGTGTTTGAGGGAGGCAGCCCTACATGGATACAACAGGCTGCTATAAAAAGAGTTTGTAAATATGTGGGAGGAACTGGCAGTAATTACTTGGATAGAAAACTATACAATCAGCAAGGGAGTAAAGTGACTCAAGGACAACACGCTATGGCCATCAAAGAAGGTATGATTGTATTTTTACTGGTGCACAATGAACAGAAATAGCCTGAACAGTGACTGAATGAAAACGGAGCAGTCAGTAAGGGACAAAACACCAGCTCTGTGTGCACACAGAAAATCATCCAGGACACACACCGGATTGTGTAACAATAGCTGAGTGTTGGCCCTCAAATCACTAAACCTGGCCAAAACCAGCCAAGCACACTGGGCTGCCAGCCTGCCTGTGCATCTTCACAGCGACCCAGCTGGACAGCCAGGCCTCTGAGATGCGCAGCTCCGCTAGCTACGAAACGGGGCTTGAGTGCATGTGGTGACGGCTCTGTCACAGCTCTGAAGGTCTGCCTTTAATTTAAGGGGGTGAAAAGGGGGCTTTGTTGATTTTTTTTTTACTGTAAATATTTTTAAGCAGGTAAAAATTACCTGTGTTGTCAAGCATCTCATGGCATTTTTCCTGTGTCTGTGCCTCAGGGACCCTACTCTGTTGCCTTTTTTGAGCGGTTAAAGCACAGGAATAGCCAACGAACCCAGAGAGAAGGCAGGAGTTGGTTTTATATGCAGCATAATCAGAGCTACCCACCACCATTCTTTTCCTGTTACGCTTTAATCTTGTTTAGAAACACCTGAAATTCCTTTTCTTTGCTAGAAATCTCAGGAGGGCCTTTCCCAAAAGCAGAGGCAAGAGCAAAATGCTTGTGAAATCCCAGAGTTACCTGTGGTGAGGGGTTCATTGCGGATGACTTCTTGCTGGTAGAGATGGAAGTAGTGAAGACATAAAGACAGGGGTTCCAACACCTGGCAGTTATGTTTCTTAATCAAGACTTAATAAGAACAGGAAGTCTTATTTTCTGGGGTAGACTTTTCCTCATAGTTCATTTCATAGCAGCCTAGAAGGTTCTCTGCTGTGGTCTAAAGGAGCAGGGATTTGCTCCTCATAAGGGCATCCCCATCAGAGATTTACAAGGGATGGCTCACGGGGGCTGCAGCAGGTTCTGCACTAGCAGGGGCAGGGACCTGTACGACACCTGCAGATGTGCCTTGCATTCACACCCCGGCATGCCAGTCAGATGGGGCACTCCTCCTGTGGGTCGGCAGCAGGCTCTGCTTCCCGTCCTCTGGACCATACCTCCCACTGTCCCAGGAATGCTCAGCAGTGCACAGTGCCTGGCAGCAGCAGCAGCAGCTTTCCTGGAAGGGAAGGATGCAGCCAAGTGTTGGTCGGACGTTGCTGAGCCGATGTATCAGGGCAGTGGAGATGGAGGAGAGCCACGCCGGTGCCCGGGGTTCTCACTGAGGCAGAAGGACAGAGCGTGGGCACGCGCCTGCGGAGCAGCCCTGGACCTGGTGTGGGCTCCAGAGCAGTGCATTTCCTGGGTGTCACACAGCCAGGGATGTGTCTTTGCACATATGAAGCCTTTATGAAGCTGAGATGTTTTCAGTAACCTCTGTGGTGATGGTTAGGGGTATTTTCTTCAATTTATTCCATTTATTGAGCACTGCCTGATGGCCACTCTTAGTTCTCACTCATGTGCAACACAGGTATTTGAAGTGTCATTTTGCTGTTGTGCTTCTCTTCCCTCTTAAACCTGAGGGAGGGAGGTGGAGGGCCTGGGAAAGGTAAGAAAGCAGGTTTCTCTGTGAAGTGATGGCGGGCTCTTCAAGGTGTTCAGTGTGAAATCCAGTTCCTCTTGCAGGATATGCCTATCTTGGATGCATAGCTGCTGAGAACAGCCTCAGGTGATGGGTGAACTTACCCCCCCCAAGGTCCCTTTCAGCCTGATTTTGCAGTGGGGTGAGGCTGACCTCAGATGTGGGTGGGCTTCAGTCTCGAGGTGCCATTGCCCACCTGCCCTCCTCTGCACACACAAGACAGGCCCCTTGTTACACAAAATATGGGTACCCTTTGGAGGGCACCACAGAGAAGAACCTGTTCCAGCCAAGCAAAGACAACTACAAGCTGAGAAATACGAAATGCATCTTTGATAAATTCTGCCTTTGAAAGAAAGGGAGGAGGAGGCAGGAGAACACACAGGGGGTGCTAGAGGTGGCACAGAGTGGCAGAAATAGGAGACGTGGGAAGGAAAGCTGCTTAGCTGGTGGTGGAGAGGCATCAACGTGCACAGAGCCTCCGGAGAGTTTCCTGAGAATGGCAAGGCCCAGAGTTTGTTAGACTTCAGCGGTGTCCAAGAAGCAGACAGACAAAGCAAAGCACAGCAGTTAACCAGCAGTTTACAAGGAGGAGAGAGCTGCAATTAGCATCTTGCAGGACCCTGAGAAAGAAAAGACAGACTGGCCAGAAGCATCCCAGTTATCCAGGTTCATTAAAACTGTGTGTGCAGGGGGGGGAAGAGTCACATTCTTGAGGCAAGCGTTTGACGTGCACGTGATGCAAGAACCAGCCCCTTCCTCACCTCCGCCGCCCGTTCAGGGCCCTGTTCCTCCTCCCTGCAGATCTGATGTGCTCACAGTGCAGAGGCTCTGGTGGGGTTTGCTTTTGCTTTGTGTCTGTGGGAAAACTGCACCCGGTCAGACAGCCGGTGCTGACCACAGATGGGCTGTGTGGGGAGGGTGCTGCCCCCGGCCCCTCATCACTCCTTCCCTCCACACCCCACCCTGGGAGGCTGCCACAGGTCTGCTCCTGCTTCTGTCCCCCCTGACGTTAGAATTACACGTCTTGTGAGGAGACCAGGCTGTAGCTGTGCGGGGGCACGGGAAGGGGCAGCCAGGAGCAGTGGAAGCGATGGCAGGGCCATCGGTCCCGACTCCAGGCAGCACAGCCCTGCTGCCCAGGTCCAGCCATTCGCAGTTCCCCTCCTGTCTGGTGCTCCCCCAGCCCGAGGCCTCTGCCCCTCTCAGCGCTGTATGTGTAGGACACGGGATTCCTCCTGTTCCCTGTGAGAGGCCTGCAGCTAGGCTGCTGTCACACATGTGTTGCTGGGTGCACAGGGAAGGCAGCCAGGTGGTAAATAAACCATCACTGTTTAAAGAATCACTGGCCACATCCCCACAGGAACAGACCTGCGCCTCCCGAACCTGACCCATTTCACTTCCAGGAAAACTGCAGCTCAGCCCCAGGCAGTGACTTGCAGTGTGTTTTGCAGGAGTGCTCGGAAAAGCGGATGCAGGGGAGCATGTTCCCTGCTTCTCCCTTCGTCTACTACTATGACGATGAATGTGAAATCAAGAAGAGAGCAAGCAGATTAAAAAGAAAGGTTGCAGGTACGGTATATTTTGGGAGATCCCTCCAGCCTTTCAGTTCTTTGAAATACTTTCTCTGTGCTTGCTGCTTTTAGAAATACTGTGGGATTATTCTCACGTGTTGGGAAAAGCTATAGGGATTTGAAGGGGTAGTCTAGCAGTAGTGAAAGATTTGTGACTTTATTCAGCCGTGTCCATCACAGAATTTATTGTGCCAAAGCTACTAGGTGGGTGTTGTCAGGTGTTTTAATTCTAAAGAATCCACTGACATTAAAAATGCTATAAACTAGCACACAGAGAATTAAACTGATTTGTTATGATTCCAGTCTGTTGACAGAAAAAAAAATATGAAAAAACCATCTCTGATTGATTTTTCTACTGACTAACTTCACACACACACTAGGAAAGCTGTGGTGGTGCAGGTACTGGGCATCGGGTTTTCTGCATGGTGTTAACACCACCATGAGTGCTGGGTCCAGTTCTGGGCCCATCACTACCAGAAGGACATGGAGGGCCTGGAGCGTGTCCAGAGAAGGGCAGCCAGGCTGGGGAAGGGGCTGGAGGGCAAATCCTCTGAGGAGCGGCTGAGGGAGCTGGGGGTGTTCAGCCTGGAGAAGAGGAGGCTGAGGGGAGACCTTCTCCCCACCTCCCCTGCCCTGCCAGGAGGGTGCAGAGAGGTGGGCGAGGGTCTCTTCAGCCAGGGGACAGGAGATGGGACAAGGGGCAATGGGCTCAAGCTGCCCCAGGGCAGGGTCAGCTCAGCTGGGAGGGCAAAGTTCTTCCCTGGCAGAGCTGTCAGGGCCTGGCCCAGGCTGCCCAGGGAGGGGGCTGAGTCCCCAGCCCTGGGTGTGTTTAACAGAGGGGAGATGAGGAGCTCAGGGAGATGGTTCAGCACAGGACAGGGACAGTTGGACTCCATGAGCTTAAAGGGCTTTTCCAACCTGGTGATGCTGGGATTCTGTGACATAAACTGCTGTGCTTTTCAGAACTGCAGGAAGCAGGCCTTCTGCCAGAACAGCCAGAGACACCGCGGCGGGAACAGAAACACGGGCGCCACAGCCACCAGGCGACGAGCAAGCCCTGGAAGGAGCACAGGAAGCACAGCAAACATGGCAAGCGTCAGAAAAGGATGGAGGTGTCTCAGGCACACAGATCCAGAGAAGAGAAGCGCAGAAGTGGTAGAGAACTCAGTCACAATTTGGAGGAGGACTTCCCCAGAGGGTGTAAAAGGCAGGTGCAAAAGAGCAGCAGAATCCATCGTAAGTCCATTTTCCAGGCCTTCTCAGGCAGCAAGACTGCATATGTGAAGGAGCCTCTGGAAGGGGCTAAAAGGAAGAAGGTATGGAAGAAACAGAAGGACGCTAGTCCTGATAGGAGTGATAATTTATTCCTCATTAAACAGAGGAGGAAGAAGTCTAAACAGAAATCCTGGTGATGAGGAAGTAGACAGGTAGCACTGGCATTGACTGTCTCTGTCTCTGCCTTCCGTTTATTTTTGTCCCTCTCTTTGCACACTGGATTTGAGTCCATCCAGAAACTGGGCGGG
>VZTU01022186.1:303-11213 GCA_013400835.1 Zapornia atra | reverse complement strand
TGCACTTGTAATTACAGCTTCATGTTGTGCAGCAATTGTTATATCCAGACAGTTCATTAAGGCTTATATGGCAAATTCATTACCGATTTCCCATTCTTTTTAACAGTTTTAAGTCTGTTTCCTTTCCTTTTTCTTACACCTGTACAAACTATTACGTGAGCATCCCTCACAACAGTTTCTCAAACCAATTCCATTAAAACCTTTCTGGCTTCCTGTCTCAGGTGGTGGGAAGCCATCTCACAAGATGCTACATGTATGCTTTCCCAGACTGCATCACATAATGTCATCATCACATCATCACAATATGGTAACTGTAGCATGCAAAATAATTCTTTACTCTGAATGAGAACTTAAAAGGGTAGTAACTGAAATACAAGACTGAAGCTTGACAATAAGTCAATGAAGAACTTTGCCTGCAACTGCAATATAAAAAAGGCTTCCATCAAGTTCAATGAACATAACATTTCAGAAGTAACTGCATGACTTAACCTAACTGAACTAATTTGTAACAAGATTTTGGTTTTATCTTTAAAATTTTAAGAAATAGAACCCTAAACATTTTTTTAAAATTTAAGTAGTAAACATAGTTCTTAAAGAAATATATAGTTAAAAAATTTGAGCTTAGTATCTTAAGACACTGATGGCTCTGAAAACATGACTAAAATTATGTTGAATAAGATAGACTTAGGTACCAGAACATACACAGTACATTAACAAAGTATGGAATATAAAATGTATTCTGAGCATATATAGTAATCTTCAAATATCACTGAGTTTGAATATGTTTTTTTCTACTAAAGTTTTAAACTTCTATTTCCAAATGGAAGAACAAAGAAAGCCACCTTTTTGCCAGGATAAATATACCTTTTTTGAAAAAATGCCATAAGAAAGTCACTATGAACTTAAACAGATGCAGGTGTTACATACTGAGTTATTGGTTTGTATGGGAAAAGAAAATCTTGACAGTAACTTCGACATTCTGTTAAATGTTATTCACAGGTGTCCTCTGTGACCTGTACTACTTACTTTACCTCTGTTCCAATCTTCTCATGTGTAAAACATGAAGGAGGATTGTGAGAAATAATTAATGTTTGCAAAGAGCTTTAAGATCCTTGGATACAAAAAACACAGGGAAAGCACAAAGTATAAAAGTACCGGTATACTATTTTTTTCCAACTTGAGATAACAGGGTTACTTTTATCACAAAAACCTTGAAAGTTTAGTAATACAAGATTATGCAACAAAATGCTTAAAAAACAATCAAGTGCTAAGCATGTTCTGTTACTCTGAATCACCTAGCTCCAAAAGAAACTCTATCAAAAGGAAAGGACATGTTTCTCACCCATTTCAAGTATGCGTTTATGTAGAGGTATAGCAGCAAGAAAGGGTTCATCTTTACAGGACTGTATCTGGGTTCCAACCAAGTCAGAGTTGGTGGCCATAATTCGGGCACTTTCTTCATTAAGGTTAACACCAGCCATAGAGGCAACATCATTGATGTCATCATCATCTCTATAAAGAAAAAAAAAATTAAAAAAAAAATTTCTGCATGTGATAAACTCATTTTGTGTATTATGTGCTTCTCCAAAGTAATCACTGCACAACATGCTTGTGATGGTGCCAACTTGAGGCACAACCAGGAGGTCTCCATTTTCACTGAGTATAATCTAGATGCAGAAATAACTAAATGTTTCTCTAATCACATTAGAAAAAATGGTGTCTGTAACAGAAAGTGTGACAGAAAGGTTCTTTTCTTTATCTGAGAGCTGGTGATATCAATGAAACCAGGATGGTCAGGAAACTAAAGGCAATGATCAACACCAAAGACACAGCATGCGGCTACTCTCTTTATGCTGAAAACTAGGAGTAAAATGATAAAATAAATAAAACTCCACAGACACTAAAAGCAAAGCCATAAATATGGAATCCTGCACAGTTTCACAAGTTCCTATCAAAATAGGTACCAAAGCATTTTCAGCAAATGTCAGGAAAGATTCTTTGACCATGATGAGTTCATAGGTAGTTTGGGTTACAAGTGTCATTTGAATATGCTGAGGTATTTTCTCTGGCAACACATGAAATTTGGTTGAACATGTCAACTAGCTTTAGTAAGAATGAGCTGCATTTGAGAAGATGATAGCAGCACTTCCCAGGCCAGTTTGCCCTACAATAACCTTCCTAATAGCTTGAGGAAGTACTAACAAATCTGAGTTTCCATATTCACATCTCCCAAGCATCTTTTGCCTCCTACTTACATGAGCTATGACTCCTAACTGTGGAAACAACCATCTACTTTTAGCACATTCTGTTTGGGAGCTATTACTGACACAAGCACTGTAATTCAGCATATTCCAGGAGTGATTACACAATCTTTGAGAATATATATAGAGAAAATATCCACATACATCCACATCCAGCCTTAATACTACTGCATAAAGCAAACAAATAAAAACTTAATATAAAAGCTTTTTTTAAAAAAAACACAAATTACATAGATGTTGTCCTGTGCACTCTAGTATACTTTCTGTCACTTGTTACAAGTTTAATGCCTACAGTAAAAACCAAAAGCTACAAGTGAGCTCTAAGAACAAAAGGAAAGAAATCCAGAAATCCATAATCTAGGTCCTCCCTGTCCTCTCATACTCTCCTTGATATCTGCATTAGAGCAGAAAATTTTGGTGCAAGTCTTCTATGGTTTGTTAAGATATCGGATTTGTTTTCTTTTGCAGGGAGACGTTAAGAAGGGATTTTTGTTTGTATAAACCTGAAGCAATGTGCTGAACACTTGAGGCAGAAAATGGAAAATTTTACAACGATTGTCAGAAAAATGCTACACAAATGAGCTTTTATTATTTTCCAGGAGTGCTAAGCACTTGATTTCTTCTCTTAGAATGAAATTCCTGAGGATAGCGTCACAAAATTGAGCTCCTGTCTTGATAGTTTTCATGTTAAGACTAAAAGATTTTCAGTTTTACATTTCTGGTGGTCTATATGTGATACTCATAGGAGGGTCACAAGAGCTACCATGAAGAAACTGGATTCCTATGCAATTCAGTGCACAGATGACCAAACTACTCTTTGGCCTTGTCCAACCACTTGTGAAACTGCCCTCAGATAATCACAGCTGATAAACATACTTGGCCAACTAATGGTGACTTAAATAGTGATGAGTTCAAAAGAATCTAACTACAAATAAAAAACAGCAACTAAAACTGAAAAAAGTAGAAGCCCTAAGATTTTGGGGGGTTAAAAGCCTCAATGCTTGAAATAGAGTGATCATCACCCAATGTAATCTGTTTAGGACTAAAAGGTTCAAATCCAGCAGGCAAGACCAAATTCACATTAAGGTAGTTATCACAACACAAACTCAGAACTATGTGAGAGAGCAGAAGCTACAGGAAAACAAACTCGAGCTCAGAATTTCAAAATAAAGCTACAAACATTAACCAGCTAGTGCAATTAAAAAATCACAAATCCAACAGTGATTCCCAGCGGACCCTTGTGTCTGTGTGGGTGCAAAGGCAGCACTGCTGCCCTGTGGGGTCCAGTCTTGCCTGGGTACCACTGCCTGCTGAGCCGACCTGAGCACATACTCCTATGTTTTCTCTATATCCAGCCCCCATGATCTCACCTGCATTTATATCACACAGTTATGTACAATCTGGCTTGCAGTAGTACTGTCTCAATCCCGTATTTCTAGATCAGGTTGCCAGGACTGAGATGCTTTCGTCTCCTTCAAGCAATAATCCATACAAAAATCAAGATAGCACTCCTGACTTCAAGAACACAATTTTTAAGAGAGGTTTATACTCCTCTCTACTTGTACTTACTAGCTGAAAAAAAGTACAATCTTTTACCTTCTTTCTGCTTAGCATTTTAGCTATTCCACTTTTTATTTAGAGTACAGATGTGTGACCACATTATAAATAAAAAAAATATTGGGTGCAATAAAACCAGATAACAAATACAGGCAAACCCCAGGATTTCTATGAAGTTATCAAAACCAATGCAATAGCACTTGGACAACCACTGCAATTCCTGGACAGAATCAGTTCCTCCCATCTTACTGGCAATCTACTATGTGTGAGTACAATCTTTTTTATTTTTATTTATTTAATGTTACATGGAAGACAGATATGAAATGTTTTCATCATACCTGAGACTGCATTTTTTCAGTCTAATGGGAAAACCACTATCAAAACATCCTTTCTGACTTTGAGGAACTGCATCATGAAAAAGAGCTTGGGTTTGGATACTGAAACGTACACACATTTGTAGATAGAGGGCTGGCATTCTGGCCAAATAATTTCCTATAAAAGTCAACTTTTAAGTCCAGATGAGTGAGTTTTCAGGAGTCATTCTGTGGAACAAAGATGCCATCCAGTGGTCGTCGAGATTGATTATTACTGTCTATCTTTCCCTTTTCAATCCAGTACAGTATTTTAACAATTTCATATGCCTTGGCATATATTACTGTGCTCATACTAACCATACTGTTTCAGTGATTATTTTGGTTTTTTACTCAAATTCTGAGCCTTATGGGATAAATGTAACATTCCAACATTCATGCTGTTTTTAAGATAACAGCATGGGTTCTCAAACTCTTTCCAAACAGAAACCAAAGCGTAAAGTAGTCTAAAAGAGTTTAACTCTTCCTTATGTATTCAAATTCTTCTAACACCTCTCCCTCTCCTGCTCATGAAAAACACTTCTACAATTAAAAAAAAATCCCAAACTTCTCTGAAAATAAAAAGGTATTTGCACAGTTGTCTGTAATAGTTTAACCAAAATGTTTGAAACATAAGAGAAGCCACTACAAAAATCTGGTAGCATTTTATTTAGGAATAGTTTTAACCACACTACTGCATACTGTTTTTCTCTCTCATGCACTTCGTAAGATTTGAGCCAACTATGTCCAAATCTGCGATACTGAACTGCTCCCAAATAAGCTATAAGAATCCATAAAGCAACTGAGATAACATTATATTATTGATTCTCCTTTCTCTCAGAACTGAAATTTCATGTTGTTAGGGCAAAGTCCCTAGACATATGCAAGACTACAGATTCAATCTACAGATTCCACGGATCATAAAATCAGAAATCAGCAACAACACATTGGATATAAAAGATTACTTGGAATTACAGTAACAGCCAGTACTATATTACATTTTATAATGGTGTAAATTCTATTTACACAGATTTATTATAGTGCTCATTCTAACTTTCGAGCTTTAATTTGAAATTTCTCCCTAATACTGCTTTTTCATACAATTCACAGTCTATGTTGTATCTTCCTACTGAGAAGCACAAGGCATGACAGAGCAGACCACATCTGAGGTCAACATTTTTATTTTGAAAAATATGGAAAAAACACACAATCACCTTATACCTTGAAATATTTAGTTAGAAAAAACCAAAGAAACATATAGCTTAAGGTTTTACATCATATACCATTTGGAGATGAAAACTTTGAAATTATCCATTTAACACCTACACTAGCTTTCTGTATCTCCTAAAAGGACAGGCTGCTTTGTCCATTATTCAACGTAACACCATGCATTTTCAGGCATTTCTCCAGAATTATGTAGTTATACTTTTATTTTCAAAAATCAAAATAAAATAACAGGCAACTGATTCTTTTGGAAGAACAGGTCTGTAAACAATTTTTTTTATTCCCAGGTAGACTCTACTTTAAAATGTTGCCGGTCAGTGGCATAAAATACAAATACTCAGGTAAGCTTCAAATGACCTCAGTCACTCACAGAACTGATGATGAAAAAAACCCTCCACACCACATTGGATGTACGAAACTTGGCAGTGACCAGTTCCAAGAGGTTATATATAACTTCGAAATAATATTTCAGAAACAGAAAGGTTACTGTGAAAAGGAGGAAGTATGGCTAGCTTGTACACTATGGCAAACATCTCATCACCACACACACTACAAGTTCTGTCTACTTTCTTGCCTCATTTTACAGGCAATGCCACTGAGCCCTACTCTGTACGTTTAGGAAGTAGTAGTAGGAAAACATAAGAGTACAATTGTGTATCTCCATCCTCAGAGATATGTAGAACTGGACAAGTCCTGGATCTAGCCAAACCTGCTCTAGTTGGAGTAGTTGACCTCCCAGGGTCCCTTCCAACCGCAATTATTCTGACTCAATCTTGGGGTGGGGGACGGAAATCCATTAATTCTTGATATTGGCTACTGTCTGGACTATGGTAACAATTACTTTGAAAGTCTGCTACTTGCACTGTCAACAGTGGTAGGTTATACTAGTGGAAGCGCTGAGGTTGCCCAGCTAGATGATGTACACAGCAGTTGCAGCCAAATACGCATACCACTAGCAGACTTCAGTGGGCCTTCTGCGTCATCTCTCCTCACTACAGAAAACTCTAGCTGGACTATTATGGTACAAATACAGGTTTGGATCTCTACTGTAAAAGAAAAAACAAATAAAAATTAGAAAAAATTCAATTAAAATTTCCATCCTAAGGTATTAGCACAATTGAAAAGTCAATTAAATAGAGCTGTCTCTAGTTCTCTCTGAAAAAATTAGCAACAATAAATTTTAATACCAAAAGTGATTACAGAAAATTTCACAAATACAACAACTTCACACTGTAGAAGTCTTGGGTTGAAAAGTCTGCGTCATAGAAGAGCTACTACGATGTTCAGTGAACTGATGTAAGCAGTCATACAGTTCATTAATAAAAGCTGACATTAAAGGCTAAGCTGTAATTCGCAAAATTCCTATTTGCTACTTCTTTTATATAATTCCTTCCTGTATTTCCCATAGTCCACAACAGAAGAAACTGAAAATAACAAAGTTCACATTTCCATTTGTAGTGACCAACACTTTGCTCACACGAGTGAAAAGCTCAAGTTATTTTACATTCTACTTTCTTTAAAATAATGAAACAAATATGCAGTAATAAAACACTAAGGGCAAAATAAATTTATACGTAACACAACTATTTTTCAAAATTCTTGCTTTGCTTTAGATGCCAGTTTGCCTTCTGGCTAAAAACACATTCTTCACACACGCTGGGAATGTTGAGGAAAACTAGTCAGCATTCAGAGGATTAATACAGATTTCCAGCTCTGTGCCTTTAGGCTTAATAGTCAGACATCTATTTGTCCTCGGGAGAGGTTAGGGGTTGAAATGCAAATATGCAAACAACTGAATTCTTTGTTAAGATATCAAGAAAAAGCTTGATCTTTGCTGCTGTTTAATAAATCCTTGCAATTTTATGGACTTATTTAAATGCAGCTTTGTGTCTTACTATTTTGAAGGAGAAAACAATGCAAGAAACAAACACATTCATTCTGACTAAAATTTGTTCTCTAGAGGAAAAATGACATACACCCTTGACAGCTTATTTACCAAACTCACTAAAGATTTATTGATTTATCAATCAGTGCCTTGAGCATTTGCTTCTCCCCAAGGGAAAATTAACAATTCCAGCTAACCTAATATATTCTATGTATAAACTAAGTGAATGCAAGAATCAATCCTGGCACAGTTTACAACATCCAGTTAAAAAAAATGCTGTCCCTTTTGGTGTATGTAAAATTGAAAGCTATACTAACGAAGAATAAATGCTCATGTTGCTTACAAACATAAAAAATACTTATTAAGACAGTACAATTGAACCCAACAGACATTTTAAATCATTTAAATACTCAGTGGGAGGCAAGAGCATTGGAAAATAAAAAATTGAGTGATTTTGCTTCTAGATTAATACTAAGTACTACCACTATTAGTTGCAATACTGACATGCCTCAAAGCAGAGATATTTCAAAGAGCTACAAATTCTCTTTTACTTCACCTGCAAAAGCATAAGCCTGAAAATTAAGTACTGGTTTGATGATGTCAGAGCAACATAAGAATTCCAGAAGATGAAAATGAAAGTCTAGGAATATTTTTTCATTTCACACACACACAAAATATTAAAACATGTTTAAACAGAAATAAAATGTGCTTTCCTGAGTGGAAAAAAAAATTATGATAGCAAAACCAAAATACTCTAAACATCAGATTAACTTTTCACTACATAAATATCCAATATATAGATATAAAATAGAAGTTTGAATTGCAAAGGAACTGGTATACCAGCTCAATGCTTCCACACTGAACTGAACTCTTGCAGCACATGATTACTTACAGGGCCCACAGAATGCCCCAATCTGTGCTACCTAAGCAAGCATGTGAATAACAGATACAGCAATGTCTTCCCTTTAAAGCCAACAATCCCACACATGCACACAAAACATCCAAAACGATACAGTATGCTCTTTGTGCTGATGAGAGGATAGCTGCAGCCTAGCTGCAGAAGCCTATTGACAGCATACCTTGCTGTCACAATCATATCTTCTCAGCAAGGTATGTTCCATATGAACATTAGAATCCGAAACATAACACCACCCATGTATGTTTTTAAAACTTCATACATATAATTCAATTTACCAGTTACCATAATCCACAAAATCGAGGGCTCTACTGAACACTAAAAAGTGCATTTAGAGAAAAATGTTCAAGATACATCATGACCCCAAGTAAGAAAATTGCCATCCAATCGCAGTAAAAAAAGGCAGGAATTATTGTAAAACACTGCCCTCTGGTGTTAAGCCAACTCTAAATGCTATTTTATATTTAAGCCTCCCCCCAACCATCCCCCTGCAATTTTTTTATTATTTTTTATTTTTTTACCTGAAAGAACCACCTCCAGGGTCATTCAGCTTGTTTTTCTGATTTGCAGAGACCTGAACACCAAAGCCCCCAGGACTTTTGCTGGCTTGTATTGTTGGTGCCTTCCCTACTGTGCCTGAAAAACACCAAGCAATGTTATTATGAGCTGTCTTAGACAATTTACATCAAAGAACCTTCTGTCCAGGAACTAAATTTAACTGTCTGTAAATTGCAAACAAAGGAAGTTATTATATTTAAAGATTACACTGCTGAGGAAGAACAATTTAGAAAACAAATTTTATATTAACATTATAGTTTGTTCAATATTTACAGAATACTGAAGATTCCAAAACCAAAACCCATTGGCCATAACTGGTTATAATACACATAATGGCTGTGTGTTTGCAATTGCCAGTAAATGATTTTTCTAGATAATCTGCACAGAATAGAGCAGCAGAATTTGAAGTGTTCTTAATACAGATGCTTGAAGTCACAGTTACTCTAGGTATTAGCTACATCTTTTACATTTTTATATGGTCACTGGTTTTTGTTGTAGTGAAAAAAATGTATTTTCAGAGTTCAAAACATTATTTTAAGTATTTTTAAATATCTTCTATTAGATGTAAAAGAAAAACCACATTGTAGTATTTGTGATAGCCCCTCCCTTATAAAGGTTGTCTTTTACTTTTTACTTTGGAAACAGTGATTTTTAAGTAATTTGTATCTGTTTTAGACTTTGCAGGCCTGTATGTGGAAATAAAAGCGGGATTTCTAAATGAACCAAAGTATGATGGACATTCAGCATCTTGTGTTGGTAAATGTGAAAAGGGCTATTAAATCCTCTCTGATATTTGGAAAAATCTAACCAAAATAGTTAAAAATTAATGTTGCTAACTAGTAAATCCACAGATTGTACACAGATGTATTATTAAAAACACTGTATCAGTATGCAACTGAAAAAGCATAGGCAAATGAAATTTTGAGTAAGCCCTCCTTCACTGCTAAAGCACATGTTTACTTGGTTACATTTTGTATTTCCTTTAATCCTACCTGTGTTTTGGCATGTGAAAATAATTCCTATGTCTACCTGACTTGAAAAAATCCCACTTTTTTCTTCTATATCACTCTGTTACTGAGCATTACATACATATACTGTTTGAGACTTTGAGAAGTAGTAGAAATTGTTCTTGCATAACTGACTCAATTGCATAGAAATGGCATGGTGTGAACCTTAGTAACATTATTTTTCTTTCATGAATTATTAAAACCTGAAACACAACTATCCAAATAAATCCTTTTAAGAACACTTCTTTACTAAAATTGTAACGCCAAGTCCAGCATTACTTTACTTCAAAGTCTTTATCAACTTTAATATATGATCTTAAAGTGAAACTAATTTGACAGCATTTGTTCAGTTCTTCAGTCTGGATAAACAAACTGTTGTGTGGAGTCTCAGCATTAGCAAATACACAAGATTCAGGAGTTCAGGCTCCAAGCCTGGGGAACAACAATATTTTGTCATCAGAATATTCAAGGTCCATGGGATATCACAGATAAATAGCATTAGTTCGTGGACCAGACAATTCATTTATCAATTTCAGCTGCATTAATTGAAAGGCTTTCTACTAAGTGAGCTGGAAGGAAAGAAATAATACAGTAATAAAAATGAGCAGATTTCTGCTTTCTACCCTTATTGTCTAGAAGATTACAAGTATGTTGACCTTGAAAATTATTGCAATGGCAAAATTAAAGTTGCAGTGGCACTCCTCCAGAATGAATGTTATATTCCTTTAGAACTAGTATCAGTGGTGTGTTTTCTACAGATGATAAATTTTGATCAAACCCCCTTCGCCCCCCACCCAAAAAAAAAAGCTGTAGCAACAGAATAAACTTCTTGGTCTCAGGAAAACACTATGTCTGCACTGGATATGGAAAAATTCAGTCTCATTTTCTTTCATCCCATGTATGTGTAATTCCACTCAAATGGATCTGGCAAAGTAAATGTACGTTTTGGGATGACATACGGTTTTTCTGGTTTAAATCATAATTGTGCATGATTAAACAGTCAGACACAAACTATGGCTAAAACATCAATTCACATTATGAGGCAGATCATATTTTGAAAATTAAAATCACCCGTGGGCCTAGATATTTCATGGGATTGGTAATGACATACAGAGTCTTTCACCACTGGGTCCTTGTTTCAAATTTGAAGTA
>VZTU01022172.1:0-15328 GCA_013400835.1 Zapornia atra | reverse complement strand
GGTTTGGTTTTTTTGTTTGTTTTAAGAGATGATCTGAAAGGGGAAAGGATGCTGAAAGCTAATAACAAAAGACTCAAAAAGTGACACAGCCACAGGCTGGTTTTGACTGATAGGAATTCAAGTGGCTGTGCTTTTTTCCAAGTGAATGGCCAAAGGAAGCTTTCCTGTTTGACATTCTCCCCCGCCTCTCACCTGTACCACACAGACTTTTATTCTCCATCTTCTGTTTGAATAAAATGTATTTCTAGGTCAGGCACATCTCACACTGATAAGGAAGATGCAGTGCTCTCCTACTTTAACTGTAAGGCATGATAAGGTTAATGGAGTGTGGGATCTGTTTACTACAGTCAGATGTGAAAAACAAATGGCAACTATTTTCTTTTTAAAGTAAATGCTACTCCTCACCTGGAAGTAATTTCAGAAGTGATTGAATATTCATAAGATTTTCTTGATAATGGGATAAAAGCTTCTCTATTCTGGTTGTGTTCTTACACATATTGTTCAGAAGAACATGGAAAGATGTCTTGTAGGGTATTGAACACACAAACATATTTTCTGTGTAAGGAGGAAAACCATACTGTGTAAGCTGACAAAAGAGCAGTAAACCTTGAACCCCTACCAGTCAACCCAATGTACACAGTTCTGGAGTTCAGCTCTGACAGCTGCATGAGACTGTTACTGGAACTCACACTTAAGTACTTTTTAAAAAGGCCCTAATGGTCACAGAAAAATCAGGTGCAGTGTGTAATTTAAAAATAAGCCCTTTGCAGCTAAAGATGTCCATTGTATAGCCCTACCCTTGTGTTAGTTAATGCTTATCTAAATCATCTACATGCTTGTCAAAAACGTGTAGCTGAAGTATGTTAGTCTGACCAACAGACATTAAAGAATTGCTGAAGATTGCCAAAGAGGAGGAAACTAGGGAAAAGATAATTTGCTCAGGCGGAGACGGCGATCACTGGCTCATGGACTGCCCATCCTAATTACACCGCTGACTCAAAAGAATGATTAGGCATGTGCACTAATTTACACAGGTGAAGACTTTTTAACCAATCATTCAATGACAAATAATATGTGTATAGTAGAAACATGAATATGTTAATGCCAAGCCTATAATTAGCGAGTGCTTTGGAGTTTGGGTGTGCTGCCTTAGGACAGGAACCCATATCTGTGCAAACATATAATAAAACACCTCCGCTGGGAGTGTGATACTGACACTTTAGACACCAGGCAAACAAGCCCCCAGGTTTGGGACAGCATAACTAGAAGTTGGTGCGATGTTAAAATGTACTTAATTTTACTAGATCCACATAAGAAAGAGAATGGAGAAACCTACATTGAAACTAATGAATGCCCCCTTATTCCAGATAGGTGTGGCAGGCAAGCTGCAAAGAAGGTTGTGAGCCTCTGCCCTTCTTTTTCCTTCCTTCCTATCCATGCTCCATATTCTTTCTTTATGTCCAGCACAACCTGGTGCTCCATGCTGTACCGTCCAGTAGCATTTGACTCCAATTCCCTTTCCTTCTCTGTAATACATAAATGGTGCAATTGCTTTAACGTCTTTTGTAGCCAGCATTTTGAGTCAGGTTGAAAATGGACACAAGAGAAGTACCCAAACCAGGCAAGATTAATTTAAGATATCACACATGCACTAGCTGTTCAAGAAGCGATGTGCTTTCCTGGTTCAGCAAGGAAGGGAGATAAGAATAAAGATTTTTGTGCCAAAGACTTAGATTGTAACTGTTAAAAAAAAGAGAGGTTGGCTTAATTTATGTGTGTGTTTAATGTATGGGACTAAGGGAATGAAACGGAGGAGAGGAAATGTTGGTTTGGAATCTGTGGCATGCAATTGCTACTCTAAAACTCAAGCCTGTCTTTTGCTGTCTTTTAGGCTTAGTAACAATAAAGCATTTCTGATCATTCACCAAATGGTGAAGCATTACTTTAGAGGGTTATTTTATTCCAATCTGGATCAAGCAAGTCTTTTCCTTACAGCTATTTATATACACAGCTGTATATTATTTCAGTCAATAGAGATACATTCATTATAGAATTCCTAATTGTTTGGGTTTTGTTTAATCAACTTTATAAAAGACAACAGTTGGAGGTACAGTTCGCCTGAAAAACAGGAAAAATGATTGCATTTTAAGAAGGGAACAACATATTTTGTGAAGCTTCTGAAGTATACAAAGGGCTTTTCTGCAAATATAGAAATATTACCCTTTTAGGGTAAGATGCTTTAAATGTGCAGGGTTTGAGGCGTGCTTCTTTTTGAACAAGGTGGACTTAGGTGTAGTTTGCACCTATTTAAAATAAATGGTTCAGACCTATAAAAGGCAGTCAGTGCTGTGCTGGCATGAATCGTTCTTGTTTTCAAAGTACTCTTCCCCTCCTTCCCTGTAACTGTGCTGAATGCTAACAGCAGTTCCAGGCCATGTGCTGTCCTGGCTTCCACATATCAAGACAGACACAGTACAGGGGATTTAATTGCTGCTCTTGTAATTCTCAGAATGACCAGGGAAATAATGGAGCAGTTGCCTTATCAAGGAGACTGAAAAGGTTGGTGCTCTTTAGTTCGGAGCAGACGTCTGTGGTAGGATATGACTGAGGCTTATGAAATTGGTGATGAAGGCAAGAGATTAACTGTTACTTGCTAAATCTCACCACATAGAGGAATTCTGCAGGTTGTGGGAGCAGATGCAATATATATGAACAGATGCAAAAAAGGCTGGACAAACTCTGAAGGATGATTGATATGGGAGTAGATAGGGAATATTCAGGGACATG
Source organism: Zapornia atra (assembly GCA_013400835.1). Lineage (NCBI taxonomy): Eukaryota > Metazoa > Chordata > Aves > Gruiformes > Rallidae > Zapornia > Zapornia atra. The sequence continues at coordinate 12,541 of VZTU01022172.1, read as the reverse complement.
CCTTTTAGAATCCATAAATCTAGTTCTTGTAGGTGCTAAAGGAGTACTGGGTGTCCTACTGCTGCTGGGAAAGGTGCTCCATGTACCTGGCCTCGTAAGGTATTTCTTCTGCTCCTAACATGACTGAAAAATTTTATTTAGCAATCAACTCTCTCTCCTTTAGCAGGGAAGTCTAAACTGCATTTTGACTTAATTTGTAGTCTCAGACTTGTACCCTGGCTTGCTTACCTTGGCTGTCAGTACATTTCTGAGCTGAAGCTATGAGGTGCTGGTGTGTGGTTTGAAATCCCAAGCTGAAGATTGTATTGCACATCAAAATTGATGTCAGACACAATGGTGGGTTGCAGCTGTGTGCAAGGGATACCTGCCAGTCCTGTACCTGAGGGTGTCCTGGTGGAATAAAAGCCTGGCTGCATGATGTTTTTTGGTCTCCTGCCCTTTTACTGGGCAGCAGAAGAAACCTTTGCCTTCTCACAGCTGCTGTTCTTCTGCAGCCAAAGAGAGGATGATGAGGAGAGAGGTCCTAGACTCAGATGGAAGGCAAAGCTGCTTTTGCCACCTCCCGGCCCCAGGATATTCTTTTTTCTTTTTTCGGCCATGTGAGTGCACAGCTCGGATCTTTTGCTTTTAGTCAAATCAGAGGGAATAAAGCATGATGGCAGATGAGGTTTTGGGCAAATACCTGCCTCATCTGATGATGCTAAACACAAGCGACTGGAAGTCTCTGCGGAGACCGGTGTCTGCCTGTGTGAGTGCTTTACTGACACGCTAAATTTGATTGCAGTCATTGGTTTGAGTGGAGAAGTTATTGCTGCCAAGAGTGGCTGTCTTTCAACACACCTGACCTTGGCATGTGTCCTAATTTGGAGGCAGAAGGGGCAAAATCAGTATTCTATCTGGTCAAGAATGCAATGTCTACCTACCTGTATGAAAGCTTTGAGGTCTCAGAATGAAAGGTGTGTATAATTCATGAGGTTTAAGCAGTCTGTCTTTATTTTCTGGAAGATGAAATACGCAGTGTGAAATAACTTGCATGGAACTTAGCTGCCTACAGCATGTTTCTCAGTGCCAGAGGGAACCACTCTGCCTCCACATCTGGCCTGAAGAAAGAAATTGCTTAGCCTGTATGATTCTCAAGTCCTTCATCTTAACATTGCAGTGGCATTGAACATACTGTTTATTTAATTTAAAAACATTGAGGTGTCAGTGAAGAAGTATTTGTAAAGTCCAGTAGATTGTTTTTATTATCTGCTGTCATTGTGATTTGTTGACCTGAGTAACACCTTCAAATATGATGTAAAAATAATTACAATGCAGAATATAGCATGTAAGTCATTGAAGGAAAAAGAATTTTTTTTTTTAAATCTGTTTGTTTATTTCACCAGGCTTGCAGAACGTGCTTTTCCAGATATTGGGATGCTGGAATGCATAATTTCTAATTTTTTTTTAAAAAATGCAAACAGCATTGCAGAAAGAGCCCACTCTTTCAGAGACAAGTGCACCCAGCATTGGTGCATCTGTGAAGCAAGTAGGTGGACACTACTCGGGGAAGCTCAGAGATGTTTGCTGGTGGCTGGACTTGGAAAGTCCTTGAAGGAGTCAGTTGTTCCAAAAGGCATTCTTGTCTGTTGCAACTTGCATTTTGGGCAAGGCTTGGCCACTAATTGGTCTGTGTGCATGTGTGCCTTCAGTGATGACAAATAAGAGCTGGACAAGGAGCTGTTCCTAGGCAACCTTCTTACACTCAGAACTAACTTTACAGGCAAAAGTGGTTGTTTTATAGGCCCGAAGACACCTTTATCTGTTCGGATTGTTTGCAACTGAGATATAATCTTCTCATTCAGAATGGTTGTGAGAACTGGATGCTGTTCATGACACCTCATTTAAAAAATAAGGTGAAGTCAGAATCAACAAGGCTGCAGGCAGCGGCTGACACGACAGCACTGTGGATTTTGCATTAGAGCATTAATCCTTATAGCTGGTGGTTCTCTGGGATTTGGTTTCACATTTTAACCACGGGTGCTTCGGGGGTACTCAGCTGTCAGATATCGATATGCGCAGTCCTAAGTAACGGTTTGTGCTGCATCTGTATGACGGGAACTTCTGTTCTTTGCCAGCTAGTTGTCTGGCTGAAATGATTTTGAAATCCCCTTGAGGGTTCTTGAAGTAATATGAAACTTAAGTCTTGTCTCTCTAGTACCCAGGTTAGAAATTATTATTGGACTGCCCAACATTAGGATTCCAGCAAATGGAAGCACTCCTCATATATTTTATTGCTAGAGGCAGCAGCTGTCCGCTTTTCAGCAAGGACTGCCTTAGCAAAGCAGCCCCAATTTTCAGAGGCATTTGTAGTTATAATTGACAAGTTCAGCTTTTGAGCTGGACGCTATCTAGAAAACCTAGAGAGAGCAGTTTTGACAGCATTATATCCATGTTTTAGAAATTCAAGTAGCCACTATTCATACGGGGGCAAGTCCTAGGTGTTTTGGAGACACAGTAGTTGATGTAATTGCACCCCAAACACAGATGTTAGTCTATAGTTTCTGTATTATAGGAGTGAAAGAATGTACAAAATGTATATAGATTCTGATTGTATTGTTTCTGCTTATAGCTTCATGATTTCAAGATTTTGTCAGTTTTCAAGTGTCTCAAAAGCCCAATGCTTTTTGTTTGTCTCCAGTTTTGGGTCAGCCATTGATTTTTGCATATTCCAAACCAATTGTATTCAGACTAACCACAAGTTCTCTTTTTTGGCAGCTTGAATATTGGAGATTTGTTGATAACTGTGGCATTCACTTGACATTGGAGTTCAGTCTAATAAATGTATTATTCCTCATTTTCCATCTTTTCAAAAATGTAGATACTGAGCCACAACATTCTGGGCTGGCAATACATATTTTTAAATTTAAATGTCTTTGAAAATGAAGTTCACAGAAAACATCTGAGAAGTGGTGATCTTCAGAGGTACGCCTATTATGCATGCTGTCCTCATCTTCATAGATGAATATTTAGAAATCATATTTGCAAAATAAGGGTATTATCATAATTTGAAATATTTCAAATACAAAGGTTGTATTGCTGGTGTGAGCAAAGTTTGAAGGGGGTAATAAGTATATCTCAGTTACAGCAGCATGTATGCCATTCAAGATCTGTCAGGAGAAAAAATTATTTACCAGCAGACTAGCAATATGCACGTCCAAAAAGCTGTCTTAAATGTGAGAGCTGCTAGGTGCTGTACAGTGAGAGGAGTTGAAGTAACTTTGAGGTCTTCCCACTTTGACCTCAGATGTAGGCAGTATATGCTAGATTCCTAAAATAACTTTAATATCTACATTAGACTAGTTGTCAGGCTGTGTTCAGCCTCACAGCCTGCTGTGTTTCAACATGACTTGAATAAGCTTTTCGATCGTGGCTTTAATCCTAGAGATTTTGAAGCTGCACCACGTTGTCTTTTAAAATACATGGGTATAGAGCAGCTGTTGAAAATAGAATACCATGGATGAATAGACCTCTTTGTTACAAATATAGGAGTTGCTACCATTTTTCCTTGAAAATACATTTCTGTAATGCACAAGAAATGTGGATTGATTACAATGTGTGACTTAAACTTCCCTGTGAAGAGTAGTAATGGGGCCTGACTGCCTATACATTAGTTTCCAATAATCTTCAATATATCCTTATCACCTGCTCCTAATTGTAGAGCTTTTCCATGTGAATAAGAGCCGCATATGCAATTGGAGTGCAAAAGTGAAGCTCATTTGGGGAAACTAGATCAAGTGGTGCCTCTGTGCTTTGGATCTCTCTAGTTGAGCCTGAAAGCATGCAGGCTAAGGTCCATATTCCCAATGAGACACCCAGAGATCATGGTACTAATAAATTCGGAGTCTTATTTGACAGAAAATAAAATACGGGAACATGGGTGCACAAGCACATGCATTTTCTTACAGGGTTCCTTAGAAATAGTTGCTAATACAACAGCATTTCTACTTAAATAATGAATGATATCTTTAGTCCTCTGCTAGTTTAGCAAATCTCAAATTAATCAAATTGGGGCTAAATCTTTAGGAATTTCTCTAACAAAGGCTTCCCTCACAACCTGGAAGATTAATTATGATTTAAAGAAAGTCGCAGCAAGGGTGGATGAGTAAAGACTGAAGTCTCTGAGACCGGTAGGAAAGCAGAAAGAAAGTCTAAGAGAGTGTGTGACAGCGCTGATTTTCTCACAAGAGCAAAGTGAGGGCAATTATACTTGTTCCTTAAGTTTTGTAGTGAGTGAAATCAATATCCATAGTGTCAGATTTTAAACCACTTGCTTTCATTTATTCTTTCTGCATGTGCAGGTCCCACACACTTACAATGAAAAACTTGCATGTATTTTTAGGGAGCCGTAAGATTTAGGTGTGTTTAACAAATAGGGGCTATTAACAGAGCAGCTCAGCAGAAAATACAAGATTGCTGCTACTCTTGGACTGAGTCAGGGAGCAGCGGCAAGTGGCTGCTGCTGGGATCAAAAGAGTTTCCAGCAAGCCATTGCTTTGGAAGTCCCAACCCCACAGCAGGGCTATCAAGAGCTAACAGCTCTTCCTGGCTCTCTAGGAACTGGAAGTTGCCTACAGAAGGAGATGACATTATTGTGCCTGGAAGGAGGATTTTGTGATCGTGCATCCCCATCCCGTAGGTATTCTGATCTCTGAGCACATACAGGAGGGTGGTCAATTCATCCTGAAGCATTTGAGATTGGCTGCCAAACAAGTCTCACTAACTCTTTTTGATGGCTAGCAGCTCCTGCTGGTTCACCCTGAGGCATGGCTAAGCAAACACCTCTGTTTAACCCCTGCACCTTTGGGTCTGGCCGCCTGCTTCAGCCAGCATGGCTCCGAGTCAGTGGAGTGCTCTGGTGCAGGCTGGGAGCTCCACATTAAATAAAGCGTGCGCTTTCCCCCTAACCCTTCTCCCTCCTGCATCTATCTGTGTAAGTGTGCTCTCATCTTCCTTTGTGTTGCCAGGGAGGATGAGCAAGTCTCAGCTTATGCTATAGCTCTTTCAAAGCAGTGTGTGTGTGCTGGTTGCTGAACTGAGCCAGACAGACTTGAGAACAGAGCTGGGAGCTGTAGTCTTGCCCTCGCCAGAGGCAATGACTTGGGGTTTATCCCCTGCACAGCAGCAGATTTTCTTGGAACTTGTAGGACGTTACTTCTTGTCTGTTCTCTGTCAAATGAAGCTGAAATTTCTTAAGTTCAGAATTGCTGGAGAGATCAGATTAAGGGGAGGCAGGAAGAAGAATAGATCAATAGTTCAATCTTTTAAGTAATCTTTTGCTTAGGACCCAGTCCTTCAATAACCTTTTGTATCTTCACCTCATCTTAAAGACATTCATTCCAGTCTTCAGTCTTGCAACAGGTAGCAAAAAAGCACTTTGAGCCTTCCTGCTGCATACTGAAGGATTGCTTTAGTTGCATGAGTCCTGTGTTTCTCCAAGGAAGCACTCAGTTCTGCTTCTAAATTTCAGGAGTTAAATGAGGTGGGGTAGAAGAGAAGAGGGTGTGTCTCTGTGGACTTATGATGCTAAGTAGCAGCCTTGGGCTCAAAATTATTGATTTCAATGTTAAAATCTGAAAAAAATCATGCTTATTTTCACACAAATTCTTGGATACAGTCCAGCATTTAAACTCTGAAAGGTTTGATTTTTTGCTTATGATTCAAGTTAAATTCTTTAGAAGCAAGCTAGAGATGAACATGTATTAAATTTCAACGTGAAGTAACAGAAAAAGGAAAGAAAAAAGTTTATTTGAAATCAACACTCTTGTGTGTTGTCAAGTTCAAGTACACTTGCAGTATAATAAAGTTCATATTTTTCTTCTTAGTAATATCTTCCTGTATGGTACACACTAAGTTGGCAATGAAAATGTTTTATAACTAAATGATTCTCTTTTTTTGGGTGACTGTTTTTTGATAGATTTTGTCTTCCTACAAAAAAGTTGTAAAACTTCAGCTATTTTAAGAAACATGGTTGATTAGCTGTGTCAATTCAGTAATATCTTTTAGTCCAGCAGTTATATATTTTAAACCATTTAAAATTTATCCAGAAAAGCTTTTCCTGTGTCATCAACTCTTGTTTAAAAGAGCAACAACAACAAAAACCAGGAAGCTTTGTTGATTCAAAACCAAGTGCCTTATTTCTGCTATTAGAAAAAGAGTCAGGTTCAACTTGTAACCATTCTGTGTGTATTTCAAAATCAAGCAGAAGTTCTCTTGGAAGTATGCAGTAAATTGAGCGTGAAACAAGGAAAGCTACAACTCTGTTAGTTCAGCAATCAAGTTTTGTTAGTTACCTTTTAAATAGCTAAGAAGACAGTATGTGGTATGAGGAATAAACAAAGGTCAGCCTTGGGAGAAAATCCCAGGTCACATGTAAGAGCCCATTACATCATCTTTGTTAAATGGAACCAAAGATTTTGCAAACCAGTTGAATAATCCTTGTTTCTGTTTAAACAGAATCAGGAAATATTTTCTCATTCACTGTATTGCTGTTTAATTCATTTAACTCTTTCATGAAATAGGAGCTGGATATATGTGAAAAGACTTAGACATCTTTACAGGGAATTTGTCATGCCTGTGAAGTCTTGTGTACCTGTACATTTGTCCTTGACCAAGAAAATCCTTGAAGCAGTATAAAAAAATCCCTGAAAAATACTTTCATTTGATATTTTGTGTGATGAAATTACTTCAGAAGCATCATCTTAATTATGAAAATCTACTTTTGTATTAAGCAATGCCTCACAATCTAATCATGCAGCAGGTACTAGTTAATGCTGGAAGAGGAACAAGCAATTGGAAGATGGGCAAGCAGTTAGTCAAAGTCAATGAGTAAAAATACAAACTAGCAAAAAACCTTGTTATGAGAGCTCTGTGGTTAGGGATCACTGCTGCTTTACATACTGAGTTACAAATAATGAGGGTTAAAACTGTACAAAGTGTATGTCATCCCAAGTACTCTTGACAGTATGTTCTGAAACTGTAGTAATCAGGGTAGGACCTCACAATGGACTGAAGATTTAGAGTAGGACCCTTCAAAGTATTCTTTCCCTTTTGTAAGTATATATAAAATATATCTAACCTTGGAATGACACCAAGAAATAGTGTATCCTCAGCTAACCTCTATTGATGATAATAGTAAAACATAAGCCTCTTTGTGAATAATGAGCATGCTAATAAGGAGACCACCCCCCAAATATTTGAAATAGAGTAAAATGCATATATGTGATAAGGGTGGGTGAAAGGTGGATAAGGAAGTTGAATACACCTGCATTATGCTACCATAAAAAAAACCAACCCAATACTTGATGCATTTGGTGTGCTAGCTGGTCTTCGATGCCTGGCACCTTACTCCACAAACTAGAAATAAAACCAGCTATCTTGACTCTGTGTGTTGATTAGCTCTTTGCAGAGTGAGTGAAGAATCCTGATTTTGGGACAACACTATGGCCAGGTTGAAATTTGATGGGCACCTTCAACTGATATATGTACAAATGAAAGTCACGCACACAGAAATGACATCACATTTCTAGTTCTGGGTACCTTTATAATCCTTGTGCATGCTGCTGCAGTGATGTGAAGAGAAGGTTAGAGAAGAATCCCCCTGAAGACAAGTAGTAGCAGAGTTATGTCAGGTGTCTGTCACTTGCTCTCAACCAGGTCAGGCCAGAACATTGTGCAGAAATTAACGCTTAATGCAATTTTTCAGGGACTGGAGATTTCTTAAATGGGAGCTGTCAATGAGGAGTTTACAAAGCTTTCTAAATGTCTGTGAACAATTCATGGATTCCACAGAAAATCTTCCCTGACGTGTAAACTATCGTCATAATCTTGTGAGTTTGAAAGAAGACAGAATGAATCAAACCAAAATGTCTTTAGTTGACTTTACTTGGTCTGAAGTAGGCAGGATTACATTTTAAGCTATGAAATATTTGTCAGAAGCTACAAAATAATAGTATTACACCACAGTAAACAGATTAGGTCTGATGTTTTGGATGTTGGTGAAAGTAGTGATCACATTTTGCTCCCTGGAGCAGCTGTACAAAACTGGACTCACTTTACAAAGTAAATTCAGAGGACCTGATGGAGTAGCTGTTGGTCAGCCATACTGAAGTGACCAGATGCCTTAACATAAAACAATAAGGAACTATAAAATAATGTATTTTTTCACTGAGGGAGCTTTTCTCTGGTGGAATGCCAGCTATGAAATACTTGCCTGCCTGATCCTGACTCTGAGCAGTAGCTCAACTTTGTGTAGTTTGTTAGAAGAATCAGATGACCTTTGGGCTTAGTGTCCTGGTCTTGGCTCAAACTAGCAAATATTTTTCAATGCCAGCCTCTCACACTGTACATTCCTTGGGCATTTTCACTGTAAATACAAACTTTGTAAAATTATCTGTTAGGCCAAGGACTGCTGTAGTCATTGATGACTTCAATGTGGAATCAGCTTACTTTGTCCCTTAGAGATCAAACCATGGGGATTCACTCACAGGGAAACTGGGGTTACAGGGAGGAACTAGATATATGGTTCTGATTTTTTTTCCTGTTCTTTGCTATGTTTAATAAACTCATTGCACCATTTATTTATTAAAGAAGCTCATGCCTTAATCCTACTAAATTTAGTAAGAGATAGATTTGTTAGAAAGAAATGTGTGGTGTGTAAGTAATACCAAGTCAGGCCCCTAGTTTCTGAAATCTTAATTTTCTGCTTGCTACAAAAAGTTACACTTACTGCTAGTAGTTCCTATAGAGATAGGAAAGCTAGCTCTCTATGCTTAGAAAAAAATGGTTATCAATGTAATTATCTCAATATAAATAGCTTTTCTTAGGTTTGAATAACCTTATTTAATTTTGTGTACTAGACAATTGAGAAGCTTCTGATTGTCTACTTGGCAATTCTGTTGTCAAAATCAATCTCAAGGACCAAATCAAACCTGTACTGATACCCATTCCATTCTATTGCTACCTTTCTATTTGTTACACATGTACCACTTGGTATGAATCAGAAATGTAGTAACCACAGTTTGTGATGCACATGGAGAGCTATGGCATCACATGTAGTAGTTTTGTTCAGTAAGTATTTTCTCCCACAGAAAAACCAGGCAAGCGTGATTTAAGACAAAAGAGACTGAGACAATGTTTTTTGAGCAGAGTTGTTTTTTTTTAATGTGTGAGGCAGAGCATACAGGGAAAGGAGGAAAAAAATGAAAAGTACTGTGATATTGTTAGCATGAGCAGACAAGCTTTTGAGCAAATCACTTGCCTATGACTGAAGGTCCAACATATGGATTTCTTTTCTGGATACTGAAGGATGAAATACAATATTAATATTGCTATATAAGAGTTTTGCCAGCAAACAAGGAACTGTAGAACAGAAGGAGCAATTAGTGACTTTTTGTACAACTCAGTCTTCAGTAATTAATACAGGTATCTTAATAGTTTTTTTGAGTAACATCTGTCATCATCAGTGTATTTTGTACCTATGCTTACAACATAAAGGCAATTGATAGCTTGAAATTGTCTGAGATGGATAGAAAATATTTCACTTAACTGATGCTCCCATTTTTTGATCCTAGACTGAACTGCATATGCCGCAGAGGGTGGATCAGCATGCCCGTTGTGTATTAGCTTGCAACAGTGAAGTGGGAAGTGACAACTGACTGGAACCCACAGAAGGAATATATTTGTAAACTGTGGGTTTCCAAAGTTAAATTAAGCTGATTTTTAAAAAAACCCAACACTATCTATGACCTGTAAAAGAGCCACGGGACCTTTGACCAGATGAATGGCAGAAAAGATTTGTGAAAAATATCAGGGTGATAGCTGTGCATCACTGCGTTTTTGAATGTTAGAAAAGTTGGCTGAAGATAGATCAGATGTTGGGGAATAAAACCACTTTTTCAAAATGTGGCACCTTATGTGCATTATTAGCTACGTGACAGTTAAATAAAGCAACAGGCATTAGGCTTGAACTCCTGAGAGATCTCCAGAACTGGTGCAGCACCATTACTTTCAGTCAGCTCAATATAGCAAGAAGGTTTTATATAGATCAGGAAATTCTAGTTAGCAAGTGACCTATGCGTCTTAGTAATATCAATTAGGAGAAAGATTAGATTACTGGTTGAACATTCACTCAACCTGTAAATGAAGGTAGATACGATAAAAGCTGAATTACTGGGAGTTAAATATGAAGAGGCTGTTATTTTATTTCAAAATGGAAAGATTCTGAAGGTTCGTTTAAGCAGAAGAGGAGGAGTATAGGGCATTTTCTCTCAAGTTCTAAACCAGGGACCTCTGGAATAGGAAAAAGTAAAACCCCAAAGTATGTTTGGCAATGGGTTACCGAAACAAAATAATAAAAGCTATCTGTGATTGTCCTTTGATGTTGAAGGGGTTACTGTGTTAATATTTTTTTAATTCTCCGTCTCTCTAGCCATTTCTTTGCAAATGGAGTCCCTGCCTTGAAAGGTTTAACATTCATTTTTGTGCAGCTGACTCATTGCACAGTTCTGGTGCAAAGTGAAAGGCCCTGTTTTGAGTGTTGAGGTGATGCATCACTCTTGACCCCTACCCTGTGCACAGAGCAAGCTGCATCTTAATTAAAACAGATTATCTTATTTATTCTGCATTCTTAGAAGAAAAAAAAAGGAGCAAGAGGTATAGGACTGAAGCTACAAATCTACTAGCAGAATAGTAATTGCTAACCATTCCCAAATCTGAAACTTGACATGCTAATTCTCTGCTTAAAATGTGCTATGAATTTGGTGCTGAGTGTTGGACCCAACCTCCATTTTGGAGCATTTTCACAAATATGAAGTAATTAGGGAAAAAATTATTTTAAGTACATGGGTGCTTCGTGTTTTGCTGTGGTTGTGTGTGAAAGCTGGTGGTGACTGTTTTCCTGCAGAGTTGGGACAGCCGGTTAAAGCACAAGGAAATGTTACTCTCAGTAGCCTGTGGATAGAGGAAAGCTTTGGAGTTAAGAGCAGCCCTGCACAGTCTCACTGCTCTTCCTTGCACTCCTGTTTTGATTTTGCCGATGTAGGGTCAGTCGGAATAGCTGAGCCAATGCAATTGAACAGGTACTGTGGATAATCTTGCAGTGCTCCTTCAGGAGAGTAAATAAGGAGCAACTCTAGCTTAGTGTTGAGACATCATCTGGAGTTACGAGTTGAAGACCTGGGCCTTTAAGAAGGGCTTCCAACATGAAAACTTGGTACATTGGCAGCAGATGTGCAGATAAAACAATTCTTGCCAATTACTTGTGCTACACCACACTCAGAGAGATGCTCTGTTATGTAAGTGTCCCAAAGTGGGGGACTGCATGAATATGAACAGATTTGTCCTGTGATGCTTTCAGCTCCTTTAGACAATAGACTTGAATTAAGATTGCTCTATTAATTTCTGCTTTCCTCCCTTTCCTTCTTGTGCCAAGGAGCATTAACATTGTGTTTTTGTTTAATTTAGCTTTAATGTTTATATAGATCTAGAAACATTTGCTGGCTCTCACTGAAAAATGTGCAAGTGCAAATACTGACAATGCAGAAAAATGTCTTTTAGTTAATGCAGCATTGCCTCAACTTGGCAGGAATAGCCGTGTCTAGTGCAAATGTTGAACTCTTCTAGTTGACTCTGGTTTGAGCAGAGGTTTGGACTCAGTGACCTCCAGAGGTCCCTTCTGATGTGAACTGTTCTATGGTTTTAGGTTTTTAACACTTCATCAGGCAGTCCAGGGAGGTTGCAGGCTGGTTTGATATGTATGACATTGTCTAGCTGGATCAGGAAGTTTTGATCTCCCAATTTGATGCAAAAGCAGGACCATGCACTTGGCTTCCAGGCTGGATTTGGGTGTCCTACAATCATGGAATCGTGCAGAGGTAAAGTAGTCCTTGGTTGCAGTGCTAATCATGGTTTCCAATACCTGGTAATTGGCCCTAATGCATTTGCAAGAAATGTTACTTTCAGTGTTTGTTCCTCAATGATGCATCATATCTGCATATGGAAGTTCCTCATCTGCTTTGATACCTTCGATTTTTGGCTTCAGTTCATTGCTGTCACCATTTTCTGTGATTTGATTGTATTCTAGCTGGAGAAAGGTGTTCCTTTCCCCCCCTGATCTCTGGATACTTACTAATATAAATATTCCATTTATCTGTGCTTTCTAAAATCCAGTATTTACTGGAGTATTTCCTGTGATGCTCTTCAGTGAGTGATGTGAAACCTGTGTCCAAGTGAACTATGCACACTGGTAGTGAAGGCCTTCTGGTGCTTTTTTTAAGGGCTACTCATCCTCTGATGTAAGGCCTGTTTTGAACCAATTTTTATTTTATAATACTTTCTGTGCAAAGCACTTAGACTCAGATCAAGACCTTAATATGTTACAAACCCCCCCTTAATTTGTAGGTGAAGAACTAACTGAAGAACAGTATACTATAGTTTTACATGTTTCTATCATATAGATGGTGAGGACAAGAAAAAAATAGCCTTCTAATATTTATATATATAT
>VZTU01022168.1:2286-15888 GCA_013400835.1 Zapornia atra | reverse complement strand
GTGAAGACATCATGGTTTTATGCTACTTGTGAATGAATGATTGAACTGCATAAAGGAAATTACCTTCAATTTATTCTACAAATACTTGAAAGGAGCAGGGATGATATTATTCCATTGGAAATAGAAAGCTACAGGGTTTTTACTGAGAAATTTTCCTGAAAGTTTGAGAATAGTCCATCCCAGAAGTGCACAGAACAAATAAGCAAAATAAGGAGATGTTAACTACTGAGTTATAAAATCACTGAGATAATGTTGAGGTTTAACAAATAACAGTTTATAAAATATTTAAACTTGCTTTTTGGTAACTCACGCATTTGTGTTTTCCAGGCTTTCTTCAGAATTTTATTGTTTTAAAGAATGAAATGCAGTAATTGTGATAAAAATTCAGTAGTTTAGAGTGATGTTGTGAATAGTTTGTCAGAAAAAGAGAATCACACACAAAATGGGACAGTTCCCTCATGTGTGTGGAGTTACCTTAGCCTATCAAACTGTTAATAAATCTATCAGAAGTTGTATACATAAAAAACCCAAACCCCACTTACAATGAGCATGAACGATTCTCAGCAGATGCAGCGAGGCTTCCCTTTTAATTTATTTCTGTCAGAAACAATGCTAGCCCCACTCCCTGTGTCAAAAAAAGGTATCAGCAGACCTTCTGTCTGCAAGAAGTTATAAGGAAGGCTCTACTACTGAAAGCACAGGAATGTCTCATGCTCATGTCTGTAAGCATACCACATTTTATATGATCTCCAAGCACCAGGGGAAGCTATGAACAGCACACGCATTCCTTCAAAGCCAGATGTTATGGTTCTTTCTGTAGAATTATTAACGGCTAAAAATTGCCACGTGTGTATGGTAAAATAGAAAGCTTTTAAAATGCAAAAAAAAAAGTAATCAGCAAACAGAAGGCTTTGCTATGAATTTACTTACACGTAAGAATTAGAGTCATAGGTAAAACAGGGCAACTGTCTGACTGAGTGGTGTGAATTACAGGGTCGTTTCCATCTTGCTATTTACTGACCCTTTGCTATGTAGTGGTGCCTCAAGGATGGTTGTATCTGCATGTCTTAGTAGGAAACAATTTTACAGCACTGCTGAGCAAATGTTGATAACTTTGACCCTTCTGAATAAGGATCCTCTGTATGGAAGACAATTTCCCTTTTGTTCATGCATGGAAGGCATAGGCCTTGTGCCAAATGGTACGCTTTGTAATCCACCACTACACCTGCAAGGGTTTTGGCAGACTTCGAATCTTAAATAAGTATATGATTGCCAGTTAGTTGGAAAGCAGCGTAGTGTAATTAGCTGGCTGTATTGTTTAATAACAGTATAAAATGTATGGGGAAAATAGGCAGAAAGTGTAAAAGCATTATTTTTCATTCAATTTTTATATGCCAGTTTTCAAAAAACCACACTTTGGCTTTTCCCTTCCATTCCTGTTACCTACTTAATTCATACTGAAGGCAGTAGTCGTAAGATTAAGCTTCTTGGCTTTTTTATTTGCAATTTAAGGGTAAAATGAGTTTTTGTTCCAGGAATCAAAGCAATACGTATACCTTCCACAGATGCTTCTGAACAAGGCTCAGACAAGCATGCAAACATATAAAATATGGTATGGTCGACGTGAACTGTGCTGCCCTCATTCAGGAGAGATTAAGTCTAACCTGGATGCTTGTTTAATATATCTTTAGTTTTACAATGACAAAGGCACTGAAGTAGAGCCCTGTTGGCACAGATGCCTATCTACTGTTGGCAGTGGTAGCAAAGTCATGTCTTCAGGCTTGGCTGTAAGACTTTGTCAGTTTTGTCAAAAGCAGATTAAGAGTGAACTTTGAAGGGACTGCTGATAGCTCGTGCTCTAGCAAAGCACAAAATGGGTACAGCTAGCTGTTTGGCCCTTCAGGAAGGTTTAATATTAAAACATGAGTTCCTATTTGCTTACAAATGCAGTTAAACATTATAACGTAATTAAATTGAACCTCCTGAAACTCCTCTTATTTGACGTCATTCCAGCAGGTTATCTAAGCTCTACAATAATATATCGGGTATTAACAGCGGGCTAGAATTTAATTGTTATAGGTGTAACTTTTCAGAATTTTAAGTGGGAAAGATGTAAAAGCCCTGCTATGGTTTAGAGGAAATATCCTGTGACAGGTTTTCCCACAAAACTGATGAATGGTCCCAGGTAGCAAAGCCTTCAAATAATTTTTCAGTGATTGTTTTCAAGAGTGAATCTGGTGTCAGAAATTACAAAGGTCTGTATTTGTTTCTGTAACTGCAGTGCATACTTTGGTATGTGCTTTTGTGTGCAATGGTTTAGTTATCTCTGATTTGAACCAAATGTTTTAGTCAGAACTCAAGGAATCCTCAGAAGACCATCACTAGGTTTATAGAGAAGCAGGTTTCCAGTACTTGCCACATAACTGATTTGCAAAAGCAAAATTTTCATAAGAAAATAATAATCAAAAAATCAAATATATGTATATATATTTTGTATATCTGTATGTGTGTGTGTGTGTGTCTGTGTGTGTGTATAAACATGCAGTGGTGAAAGCAACAATCAGCACAACTCTGCCTCCTTTGTAGATCACCAGCTTCACACTTAATACTAATGGGCACTTCCCACTTCAAAATAAACATCTCTTAGGAAGGTCACCAATGATCTGCAGGAATCATAGAATCACAGAATGGTTTGGGTTGGAAGGGACCTTAAAGATCATCAAGTTCCATCCCCCCTGTCATGGGCAGGGACACCTCTCTGGTGAGAGAAGTGGGCTTTTGTGGAAGTCATTGGCTGACCTCTTCCATCAGGTGCAGAGAAGCAGAGTAAATACTAATTCTGGTCAAGGAGATGATACAGATTTGTCTATAGATACATAAGATACAACCTAGTCTGCAACATGATAGATAGCATCAACTCCAATTGCTATCAGTCTGGCCATGACAGCTTCGTAGACGCGGTAGCATCTGCATTGATGGTTCATCACCCCACTGCTTACCCCTTGCTAGGATCTATAGGCACAATGGAAAAACGCAGCAAAAGCCACCTTTGTTCTTTGGGGTATAACATTTTGGGAGATTTTAAACAGTACAGTTGATGGGGCTCATACCAGAAACCCAGATGCTAGAGGGAGAGGCTACTGAGACCATAAGGTGCAACACAGATGATTAAGATATTTGATGCTGACTTGGTGGATTATATGACGATGCTCAAAAAGAAGCTAAGAAAGCCATTGCTTTTGATTGAAAGCACAAGGAGGGGAAGGCACAGAGGAAAAATGTAGCAAATTAACAGAAAATTGGGGAAAAACAATGGGAAATAAGGGAAGAGGAATTTTCCTTTGGAAAATAGCGCAATTAAAAGCAAAGTCTGGATGAGTCAAACAGCAGCTCTACCTTGAATTTATGACTTAAGTGCAGCTAAAGAGTAAATGTAAACAGTATCGAATACGTTCTTCATGAGGAGTAGAAGAGGCAGGGAATGTATTTTGTACTGGACTGACTCAAGTTCCTGGGAACCATCAGGCCTGTGCAGAGAAAGATAAACACTTCGCAGAGAACATTTATGGCTTCACAAGAGGGGACGGAACAAACGTGCGGTAATGCTGATGGCAATCACAGCTCAGTGATGCAACTGTAATGCAGACAGATAAGACTGTGCCTGGCAGCAGAGAAGATCTCTTCTGCGAGGATGGAGAAGCTTCAATATCTATAGTCAAAGGCAATGATGTCATGCACAACTTACATTATAATGATCAAGGATCCTTTAAGCCTCTAGCAAATTCACAGAAGGACTATTAAGGTAATAGGTGAATCAACAGTTGCACAGGAAGCAAGTGAAAGTGCTGGACATGCTGTACTTGGCAAAATGAAAGACACGAGACNCCCCTTTCCCCCCCCCATTAAAATTATTAGGATGGTAGCACAAGAGAAAGAAAGGTATTCAAAACAGCCAGGAGGAAACTTAGCCTGGAAATGAGCAGGCTTAGAAGAGGGAAATTCTCAACTCATTTCACAATCAGGAGGGAAAAATGTAATGACTATTAAAATAGATTAATATAAAGAGACTAAATGCCAGTGAATACACATCCACAGTGACTTGTTGTCCTGTCCTGTATTCTTCAGACATTTTGCATAAACAGGCTTCCATCACAGTAGGATATAAACCCAGTAAGGATTATGATGTTCACTTATTGACATTTACAGATGAACCTGAACCACAGTTTACTTTCTTGTGAATTCATGCAACATACTACTAAAACAATGGTGTCATCTTTGAGGGAAATAATGCCCATTTTCCTCTTTCCTTCCCAGCATGTTTTGTCCAAAGCATTAATGCATAAAAGACTTTTCAGAGGTATTTTACCTGCAAAGTCTAAAGTGAACCTGATCACCAGTTCACTGTGTCAGCAATTCAATTCACTTCTGTTGTTGATCACTTTTTCCCTGGAGAAAGAAAAAATATGAGCCTGTAGTCAGACACTTGGTGGACATCATACTAGCTTGAGGGCTAACACTGCCTCTTCCCAGCTATCCTGATGGGAGCTGCCTCTCCATCCCCCTCTTTCCAGGTGACAATCTCAGCTCACACCCGTTTCCCTCACTGATGTCACGATCCACATTCAGATAGATTAATTTTAACAAACTCCCTTGTGTTCCAACCAACCTAAGATTGCTCTGAGTGGCTAGGGGAAGCTGGGCTTAACTCCTGAGTGAGGTTCAATTAGGAGTTTTATCCTGACCGGGTCTTGCCCCCTCACACTTTGTCCTTCAGTTGACTCTGGGTCTGGGCACAGGCACAGAGGACTTAGGATACATGCTTCAAGATAATCCTCTTTGAGATAAACAAGATGTACATCCATTCTTGACAGGTGGAATTCCCTTTCTTGTGTGGGTGTCATGGGGTTGAGGTTTTATGGTGATTGAGAGAGGGAAAGAGAGGGGTTAGGGCTAGAGAGAAGGAAGAGAGGGGGCTATGGTTCTGTCAGCAATTGTTAAGGCATATCTCTAGTCCCTTACAACCGATTGCTGTTTCGATCTGCCTGACCCAGGCTAGGTCTCACAAGTAGGACGTCCCACCTTCCTGATATCTGTGGCCTTTACTATCATATCCAAATCACTGAATCTCTTTGTTTGAAGCACACCAAAGCTATAAAAGTACAATTTCAGAGGTTTCTCCTCTAAAAATGTTGCTGTTGAGCACTGCCTTTGTATTTTCCTTACTGAATGAAGCCAGAACTGGCCCTTCTGTCCAGACTCAGCCTCTGGATTTTTCAGGTCTGTGTATACTTCGAAGCCTTTAATCTCTGAAAGAGAAGCAGAAGTAAACTTCTTTGTATTTACACCCCAGCTCCTATTAAATGTTGTGTAGAAGTAATTTACCTTCCAGAATAATGCTATAGCTCTTCAGCCAGCATAAACCACTACCTAAGGGGTATGTGTGTACCTCTGAACTCTCAGTCACTACCCTGTGTCTCTCTCAGCCTCTTTTTCCCTCCCTTCCCATTTGACCCAGCCTTCACATTCAAATGGCCATGGTGTGAATTGGTGAAAGGAACTATTTTTTCTCCTTTTTCCACTACTTCAGCTCACCTTACTGCTGCTCAGCTCCCAGACACAAGTGAAGTGCTAGAAATGAGCAGGTAGGGTGGAAAAAGGGGCAGAACTTCTTCACCTTTTTCAATCTGTGTACTTGTTCATACCTCCATATTGGAAACATTTTTTATTTCTCAGACAGGACTGCTGCTCTCCACCTATCTCTCTCATTTGCTTTGTCATCCTGTTCTTTGTCACCAACTTCTCCTAGCTTTTCAGGCCTCTTAACCACCCCTCTTTGCAAAGCCAACTTCTTTTATTATGGTTGTTTGGAACCAGCAAAATTTCAAGCTGAACAGCAATAAAGTGTCCAATTCTAGCTCCCCATTATAAACCAGATATCAATAAAGTGAAATGAGTCTAGGAAAGGGTGATGCAAATAGCAGTAGCTCAAACATGAGAAGCATGAGAAAAAGCTGGGGGAAGAATGTTTGTTTAGCTGAGTGAGAGCAGGACAAGAGAACTGAAGACTTCCACCACCTGGAAAGGGGCTTATTCAGAAGAGGGCTCCAAACTTTTATCAGAAGTTAAACAGTAGAAGGAAAAAAAACTTTAAAAAAGGGCAAATAGGTAATAGTTGCAGTAAGGAAGCATGGGAATGGTGCAACTCTGGGACAGAGACTGTGCAACCTTCGGCCATTCAGATTTACAAAATTTGGCAACTGGACCGAATCCAGATTAGGTGACTTCCACAGTCTTTCCTTTTCTCATCATTGCCTAGGAGGCAGCAACCTACTACCTAGTACTTTGAAAATAGTGGCCGTTAGTTATCATGACAACCATGAGGTGCAACAAGGTATTTAATTCATATTGCTCTCCTCTAGCAGAGCCATTCTCTAATGGCACGCTATCGTTGATTTCGTCAAGAGGACTGATGCTCATTGGAGCAGAAATGTAGCTGGCAATATCTTTCCAAATGTTACACAGCTCGCAGAACGGCTGCTTTACCTGTTTGGAATCACATAATATAAGAGATTTATGGGTCGTATTCATGCTTACTGAAAGAGAGAATGCTGCTTCCCTTTATCCTCAGTGCTTGATGTCACATATTTGGCAAAAGTCAGTATTTCCAAAACTTCTCAACTTATCCTTCAGTACCTCCTTCCTTTGCAATTTGCTTTGTTTCACCTTAGTTTAATCTCACTTTCTGACTTTATTCTGGATCACTTCTCCTGGAAAAGTTGGGTCCAGTACAGACAACCTACAATTATCAGTGTAATGAAGAGCATGATGGAGAGCATGTTCTCTCAAGGAAGTACATCTGTGACCTTCATATGGCTTGGCTGTTGGAAACTTTGTTCTTTGAATTTTCAAGTGCAAAACACCTCAATGCGTGAAGACTACATTTATGATATGAACATTTTAAGTCTCCCATTGATCTTCAGACTTGTGACATTCAGTAAATGTTGAAAGCAAACATCAGTAGTTTTAAGATTAAATGAGAGCACTTTGAAACTACTTGTTATCCTTAAACACAGAACCTCTGCACATAAACCCGGAGACTCCTACATAGATCTTAGACTTGGGAGGGAGGAGAGGGAAGGCATAAGATTGTGCCAACTTTTCAGGGTTTTAATATTTCACAGCCAAAGACTAGATCAATATCTATCTTTACTGTCTAAGACATACCTGCAAAAGATTGCAGACATCCTGTAATTGCTTAAGTTCTGTGAGCCAGTGAGCTTTAAAATCCTGTTTTGCTGTAAGGCCAATTTTGAGAGCAAGGATACACACACATGCATTCAAGCACTGAGTCCACAGTGGAAGGAGATAAAATCATGACATTTAAATACAGAAATACACATTCAAACTAATTAAAACACAAAGTGCATTAACACAACCAAGTTATTTAGTATTTTTAAAATAGCTAATCCCACCTCAGTAGCTTGCCATCATCACAGCCAATTACTTAAAGCAACTGTTTAATTTATTGTGTAAATTAGAAAATTGGAGTGAAAAGATAAAGCCTTCAGTACAGTCTCAGTATTAAGTCTCTGCCTAATAAGCCAGATTTAGAATTCACAACAAAGTGCCAAATTTGGGAATTTTTAAGAATTAATTTTCTATTTCTCCTGGTTCTGGAAACATGAAGGGTATGAAGAAATTCTAGAGTTACATGCTAATAAAATTTTGACATGCTGGGCACAGCACAAATGCACTAGGTCTTGTAAAAAATTGTCAAAAAGGAAAAAAAAGCAAACTTTCTATTCTGAGATATTTAAGACTTGTGAGCAAAAGTGATAATACACTGTTCTACTCTGAGCAAGTAACAGATAGCATCTGCATTCCAAGTAGAGGAAAAATATGGATACTCATTTGGGAGTTGGTAACACTTAGGCACTTGGGAATTGAATTGCAAGTTGTGAAAAAAAATCTGCACTTCAGCCAAGATTTGGGAAGATTTTATATGGCAATGTATGTCTGTGGTTGAAGAGGCATCTTGAGGAGTTGCTGTTTCCCGTGTCCTTGGTTATCCATTGCTGCTTCCACACCTCATCACCCTATCCAGCATGCCAGCGCACCTATTTGTGCAAAGAAAGAAATTAATTAGTGAGCCGAGCCAGCTGAAAAATAACTAGTGAAGCATCTCTGCTGCCAGGTGTGATAGGCTGGTGTCACAAAGAGCTTTGCAGTGGTAACATGGGCACAGCATGCCACCATCACTGATCAATGCTGCTCACAGCAATGCAAGCACCAGCGATTAGTCAGCTCTTCCCGGGTGATGGCTGAGAAATGAATGGTCAGAATAGCCTTTTTCCTTGAGTAATTTTTCAGTTTAATGAGTTCCCAGCTCTGGTTTACACTGACACTGATGGAGCAGGTGGAAATGGGTGGCTGAAGCACAGCCACAGGCACTGTTCAGGCTGTGTGCTGTGCTGGGTGGTTTGTAGGTTTTGAAGAATCCTTCAGAGGAATGAGCTGAACCCAGAGAAGAGGTAGTGTTTATGAGACTGCTGTTTACTTCATGCTGAAGGTTTTTTTTTTTTTTTTTTTTTAAATAGTAGGAATAGATGTCTGTGGACAGCATCATCATGAGCCCCATCAGATGGTAAGAATACAAACTGGAAGTGGTCCAAACAAACCAGAACACATATGTGTTAATCTGATTTATTCCACATCCACTATCTTAATGTGTGAAGCTGTAGACTTTAAACAGAGTGGACTTTGGAATCACCTCAACTGTAGGCATGTAAAGAAGGAGGTTCTTGGGGAACACCCTTATAGGGAGCAGCATTCTCATGCCTTTTCTGGGCCATTTGTGTAGCCTGATGGAGAGTATGTCTCAAAATGATTGGCTAGTCTTGGAAACACTAGTTTACAAGCTGGGAATTCTGAAATCATCAGAGTCCACTTGCTGAAAAAGCAGGGCTTTGAATTTTTTTTTTCAAACACAAGTACTTTTTTTTTTCTATTTTACTCTTTGGAGCCTTACAGAGAGTGTTGTGTTGCAAACTTGGGATGATTACCATCGAGTGAGGAACTTTTGAATATCTGCCTAGTGGGGGCTGGATTTAGTTCCTCAAAGTAATCTCAGAAAGGTTACTTGCTCATTTGTTTTTTACAAAAAGGAAAACAGACTATCCTCTGCTTGCTGTAGAGATGTTACTTACCTTTCCTTAAAAACCTGCCTTGAACTCATCACAATTCCAAGTGTTGTGCAAGTTTTCACTAAGATGAGTCTCTGTATCACAGAATCACAGAATCATAGGACAGATTGCACAGGTAGGCATCCAGATGGTTCTTGATGGGTCTTTCCAGAGAAGGAAACTCCACATCCCCTGGGCAGCCTGTGCCAGTGCTCTGTCATGCTCACCATGAAAAGGTTCCTCTGCATATTGGTGTGGAACTTCCTGTGCTCGAACTTGAAGCCATTGCCCCTTGTCCTGTCTCCACAGACAACTGAAAAGAGGCTGGCCATTTCCCCGCTGTGCCCCACACTTGAGATATTTATAACCATTAGTAAGATCCCTCCTTATTCTTCTTTTCTCAAGGCTGAACAGCCCCAGTTCATTCAGCCTATCCTTGTAGGGGAGATGCTCCAGGCCCTTAATCATCTTTGTAGCCCTCCACTGGAGTGTCTCTAGGAGAAAGTAGCTGCTCCTCTTTTTAAGGCAACTCTTTGAATCAAAGTAGTGAAAACCAGTTGTGAGTGCAAATCCCAGAAGCCATGGAAGTGAGCAGGTGGGCTAAATTGGTGGGAAAGGAAGAGATGCGGATACAGAAGGCTGCCATTTCACCTCACATGCTGCCAACAGTGCCCTCCTTTAAGAGATTTTATGATTGTGGTAATAACTAATTTCTGTAAGTCCATTTTCAGCCATAAGAAAGAAAAACCGTGCTATCAGCACATTGCAGTGGTTTTGGCAGCATTTCCAGCGAGTAACAGAAGTGCGGAGCTGGCAACATAAACACACCAGGTGTCCTGAGGTAACCCACAGGAATGCATGGCTTCAGCTCGCACTGACGTGCATCCAGATGCTCTCTTATGCCTCCAGCTCAAACCACCCTGCAGGTAGGTCAGATACCCCAACTCGTACCAAAAGGAGGGAGCTGGCCTGTGCTTTAGGGAAGGCTGTGAATGTCTTCTGTAAGAATTGTCTTCCTTGCTATGTGTTGGGATTGTTTACTACATATTTTGTGAGATAGGTGCAAGGGTTATGACCTTTAGAAGGAGGTGCCTTTCTCCTTGTCTGCTTTGTTGATTCAGCTCCCTTATCACTCCATTTTCTTTCCTCCCTCCCTCTCCTTCCTGCTCATGTATTGTTTCCTTTGATCTTTTTCCCCTCACTTTTCTTTGAGTTTCTTCTGCTCTTCTCCCACAGCAATGATTACTTATGGAGAGGGCTGTGTTTCTGCCTCCTCTTTTCCACTGGTTCAAAGGGCTTGAGGGCAACCAATGTACTAGACCCGTCTGATTCTCATGACAAATCAGCCCAAATGCACCCAAAATGTGTGTTTCTGAGCACAGTCCACAGCTGGGGACTGTTGAGATTTTTGCAGCTCTGACAAGCCGATGTATTCCCTATGTCCCACTTCTGCAGTGATAAAAGGAGTGAGGTTGTATTTCTACACTCCCCTAAGCCAATTATGTATCACAAGTGACAGGGATGTGGCCGTTTCAGTAGAGGCGTACTCCGCACAGATCCTCCTGTTCAGTGAGTCTTCATTTTCACACCTCAAATTTAATGCTGCCATAACCTGTCAGTCATATATCACTGAATGAGACACACTCTCTCCAAAGAACATTTGATACTGTTCAGTGCTTTTTCATGGGGGAAAACAAATAATGAAATTTTGGGTTGTTACTTTCTGGTAGTGCAATTTTAGTTATTTCCTCTTGTGTCGTGTCCATCCCGCCATCCTGTTGTGCCCCACCACCCCCACCACCCCAAACTGTGCAATTACAAAGGCAGGCTTTAGACCAGAGAACTCCTGATCTCCACTGCTGTTTCCTTTGATGTAACTCAAAACATCTTGAACCGCTAGTGACAGCTTCGATGTTAATTCCCTGTTGTGCTCTGTTTGCATATGTATCTGATGAAAGTAAGTCATCTCGCAGTGGTAAAGGCAAACCACCATATCTACTGCAGTCTAATTATGTATCTGCATGCAGGATATAGCCTTAAGTCACGCCCCCCACCCCTCCCCAACAGATTTATCGGTTTAATTAAGATTTTGTTTTTAATAAGATGGAAATTAAAATTAATGCTCCAGGTCAAGGCAAGAAAAGGGTGACTGTTTCAGTGTGCCTTCAGCCATGACTTCAGAAAAACATGGTCATGGTGGGAGTGTTTTATCTTCTGCTGTAAGTGAAATAAATTGAGAATCAAATTGTTTCATAGTGATAATGGAAGCATATATTCATTTTAATGTTTTCAGATTACTTTCCTAGTTGTCATCTCTTAAACAGCAACTGAAAAGATGGTAATATTCTTTAAAAAAGCAAAAATCACTGATAACTGCAGTCATTTTATCTTTCCCACTAACCAGAAATCCTCCTTTCTCAACCTATATTTCTATACAGTGTTGGCACCTTTTCACCCTGCAATGTTTCCAACCTGACAACTGGCATCATGTAAATAGTGTGAGGCACTGCACAAACATGAGGTTAAAAAAATACCCTTAAGCAGGATAAAAGACTTTAGCAGCATGTAGTATGTAACTGAGAGTAAGACGATCCCAGTCAGAGAGCTGTATTTATAACCAACAGTCCTAAAATACGGCTTATCTAAGTTGGAGTTCTCTTCCACCTTCACGCTCTTTGGGACTGCAGAAAAGCACACGCCATGAAGCTGACACTGTTAGATCCTACTGCCCAGCAGGAAGTTTGTTTTACCTGAGACTGAATCCATGATACTGGGTTATTTTTAGTAATACGATGCAGATGTTGCACCAAGAATATACCAATGTCCTTTAGCTGCAAAGGGGAATGCGTATTTGAGTCAGGCAGAAGAAGTAGGTAGGAAAGAAGATCAAACCAGATGGAGGTGGGTCTTAAATAAAGAAGCTCATAAAACAGGACAGAGAGAGAAATTCTGTAATAAAAATAAAATTGAAAAGGACAAAGCTAGGATACAAAAGGTCTGAATTTTTCTTTGGCTTTAGTTCACAATAACTAGGCAGATAATGTTTGGGATACATAAGTTGCGCATGGTTGTTTGAGAAATCTCAGTAGATGGCTACAAAATGTGTCCAAGATTTTGGGCTATATGGTAGATTTTTATTTCATTTTTTTTCCCCTTTGTATGACTTCCTGTATATTTCAGCTAGTAAAGATCCTGTTTGTACTCTGCTTGCCAAGTTTCTTAGTATGAAATGGGACAGATGTTAGTGATATCTTAAAAGCATCTGATTCATATTATCAGGGTTGCTTAGGATGTGCATGAGTATGCTGTTTTTTTAAATCTCTAAAATGCAAGGAAAGATTCTTGTTAACAAAGCAAGCTTTGGCTTGGGACCTTTGTGATAGGCTTCTTGAAAATTTCCCTATATTATAACCTCAGTTTCTACATAGGATCTAGTCTTCACTGTAGCACATTTCTCCTTGTAGCAGAAATGACAAAAATTAATTTGCTGGCCAATTTGCTGGCCTTGTGTGCCTGCAGAGCCTTGGCTTGCTGCAGTTTTGAATGTCATCAGCTTATAGCCCACCCACTTCTTAAAGACTGAACCTGAAATGAGATTTTGTGGAAAGCCATGAGTTGGGTTATATGACTTAATCCTGCTGGTTGGGTATGGACCCAACAGTGAAATATTTCTTTTGAATAAGAAAAACAACCTAAGGTATCCCTGGAAAGAACCACATTAACAAGAACAACCAGCCAACAGGCCCACGAATCTCAAACTGTATCTCAAAGTAAGCATCAGCTGGGGAGGTGGGATTGTGGTGGAGGAGTTCCCTTTGCCCATCCACTGTGGGGTAGGGACTGGGTGGGCACAAAGATGCTCACCACACCATTCAGAAGTCACATCAGCAGCCAGGGAAATTTGTTTCTGGGACAGCAGCTGGACTGTGTGGTTACTGGGTGTGTTAAAAATGACACTACAGTTATGCTAAGAACCCTTTCAATGTCATGAAACAAATTCTGTGACCCTGTGAAACCACTGCAGCTCAATTTTGAGAATGAATGCTGTGTGATATTGTAACATGTAGCTCACTCATATGATCAAAGCTTTGTGAAACATAATCCCTCATCAAAAAAAAATATTAGGAGCTCACATGAAAAGGCAGAGAAAAGTGGTGAACATGCAAATCATCTGGTTGTTTTACAATGGTGGTGTTGGGGAGGTTGGATCTCTGTCCTTTTCATTATTATCTGTGCTCCAGTCTGAGTAGTCTGAAGCTTCCTGCTTTGGCAGATGTGAAGTTTTATGCAATCTGAGAAGAGGCTGTTTACCCCTTCATGCAAAGCCTTGCAAAAACTTGCCTACAGCTCTCCTGCAGAGCCTTGTTCAGTTCCCAGCAGCACCAGGTGCACACATCAACATTACTGGGTGCAGGAATCT
>VZTU01022166.1:550-13410 GCA_013400835.1 Zapornia atra | reverse complement strand
GTGATTGGCAGAACCTGCTCACCCTTTAATACTCCCATATGGCCAATGCAGTAGTCTAATGGAGAGTGGAGGCTGACAGTGGACTACTGTAGCCTGAATGAAG
This sequence comes from Zapornia atra, assembly GCA_013400835.1. Taxonomy (NCBI): domain Eukaryota; kingdom Metazoa; phylum Chordata; class Aves; order Gruiformes; family Rallidae; genus Zapornia; species Zapornia atra. The sequence continues at coordinate 13,307 of VZTU01022166.1, read as the reverse complement.
TCACGCCACCTGTTAAGTGTTGCTGTGCAGGACATGAGAGAACTCCAGTGTGAACTGGAGTCATAAGCAGCCAGGTGGTACTTTACAACTGATATCGCTAATGCATTTTTCTTGATCTATTTCACAAGTGATTTGAACTGAAGCCCAGCTCCTCCCGACACCCTACCAGTGGTGCTGGACTGCATGTTCAAAGGGATGGGCTTCTTTACTTGTCAGGCAACTGATGCTATGTGGAGTAGGTGGGTCACACTGATAAAACAGTGGGCTAGCATTGGAATCTCCAGACCCCCAAGAATTCTGGAAGTGGTCATGTGCTGGCCAGGTATTATGCTCAGTACCAAAGAGGGCTAGCTGGGGGCATATAGTTTGGGGATGGTCTGAATTGTGTGGGGTTTTTCTGGTGAGAAATTGGATTGTGTATCACCAATTGTATATTCCAAGTCCTGTAGTTGTCATTTCCTCATCCCCTTGCTTTCCCAAAAAACGGTCCTTATCCCAACCCCTGAGGTTTGAGTTTGTTTCCTCATTTTCCTCCCCATCCTGCTGTTGAGGAGAGTGAGAGGCCATGTGGTGCTCAGCTGCCAGCTGTGGCTGAACCACACCACTTGTTAGTACTGCAGGACTTCCTGGTAAAGGTAGTGAACAAGATTCTAAGTGGACAGTCGGTTTGGTGTGCCCAGACGCTGTAGCTTTTGTTAGAGCTTATTGCTTTTGGTGTTTAAAAAAAAATAAAAAAAAGCTTTTTCTTGGCTGTGTTTAAATTCCAATCTGAAATATGAGGAGCACTGACAGGCTCAGGTCAGTAAGTAAAGTAATTTTAAATATAAAAGACCAAGTGAAGGAGAGAACAATTTCAGAGGAAATCTCTGAAGACACTAATAAGATATCCTGGTCAGAGTTTGACAGTCATTTCTTTTTGCAGTGGTGTCAGCATAATTAGTTCTTCATATTGCTTTCTGCCACCTCAGGGAACTGATGTGGGTTAAGATTTTTGTGGGTTATTTTTAATTCAGCTCAGATCCTCAGTCTGTTTAACTGTATCTACTATCACAGAGAGGCTTAGGAAAGCATTTTCTCTGAAAAGGAACTCTAACAATATATCTGAAATATATTTTCACCAAACTACAGCCTTGCTGCATTAGTAACCAAGTTGTGACGGAATTGTAGGTTATTTAGTTAGGCCTGGCTCCTGATGTTGTGTGATTCATTTAAAACCAATGTAGCAGATACACATGGGAAGTGACACTGTGAACTATCAGAATAGCAATTGTAATTGGCACCTCTGTAATAGGGAATAAGAATCAACTCTGGAAAACAAAATGTCAGCCACATCTGTGGAATTTAACTATTGTATTTTGCATGCAATTTTCTGGTCATTGTCCTCTGTCCCCCATGCCTGCGCAGTTCCTAATTTCAAGGGCTCTCATATCTGGTTGATTGTTTCACTTCCTTTACTCCAAAGCTCACAATTAATTCTTTATGACCTATTTAAATGAATACGGACATAAAAATATGAGAAACAAAGAAATCCCAAGGCCAACTAGCCATTGTCTGAGCAATGATAGCTCTGAACAAAATTCACTGATCCTTCCTATACTTGTTTCAGAGGGACATAAACATTTCTGGAGGAGTTTTCCATTGAAACTCTTAATTTAATCACAACTGATTTCATAAATTATGTGTGGGAAAACTGATATCTTGTGTCCTCAGTATTTCTCAATATGCTCAATGCTTTAATTTTGAGTATATCATCAAGTGTCAGCTGATTGGAAGGAAACACTGATATGTAGGTACTTTCTAACACAGTTCAATGTGTTACTGCAAATCACAGTGTAAGGGTTATTTTTTTTTTTAGATCTTCCAGTTGTATGCCATTTTTCTTCAGTTTTATTTTCTAAATTGCTAGGAGGCAATATGAGGTATTTGAAAGACAAATGATGTAATTGGAAGGGAAAGCTTGAGACTTTGGGAAAGTTAAAAAATTTATAAAATCGAGGTGTTTCTCTTGGTGTTTCTAAATGAAATGAGTGGCCTTCTGTTGTCTGGAAGGCATGACTCTACAAGTCAGTATTTTGGAAAGATTTTAATTTATATTGATCCAATATATGGGTCTGAGGCTTCAAAGTTTTCACTTTTTTTGTGGGCATTGCTTTAGGTGGCTGTAAATGTAAAATGAAATAGTTACTGCATGATACGTGAGAGAGGAATTCAGAAAGTATCACAAATTTACATCTTTACCCAGGAATATCTCTTACTTTTAAATTGTATTGCAGCTTCTAGCAACTGTAATTAGAACTGTTACCTTTTCCAGTCTCTTATGATATAATTTCCTTGGGCAAGTGGGAAAAACGATCCACTCTTTATTCTGATACAATTGTGGGACATTTTTCTGTGATCTGTTCCTTGAAAAATGCTGGAATGCTGTTGAACCTATGACCTGCTCTCCTTATTAACATTGCAATACAGAAACAGATGTGTTCTTCCAAGCCCAAAGGCTTCTCAGCCCATACTGGAGTACCTGAAAAGGCTTCTTTATTTTAAAAGATGTACTGGAATTTGGGTGTGAGTTACAAATTTCTTTCATTCCGACAATTGCTCTGGCTAAGTTGACAAATTTCTGTTTAGAAATGGAGTATTTTTCTAGTTTTCCAGTTTCATGACTTATGTAGGTCATTCCAAACGTGAACATAATTTTTTTATTTTTCTAACCTACTAAAAGAGGTGGTCTTTATGAAAACTAAACCCCAAAATAGCAGAACCAAAGCAAGTTTAATGAAGGCTAGATGACCTACTGTATTTTGAAGCTGTGTTGCCTATTTCAGTCAACACATACCACATATTATTTTTCATTGTTTTACCTTTTTGACATGCCTCACCCTACATTGCACCTTTATTATCTTTTCCTTGTGTATTATGTAGCTTTAAAGCACACCTGAATTTAAGAAAAATGTTTTTAGTTACTTAATTTTTTGATACCTAACATGTAACGTTAGCTACATTTCAAAACCAAAACCTGAGATAAAACTATTTCTTAAGCAACTCACCTAACAAATATCATACGTTCATTCTGACCAAAAGTGGCATCCTGAAATCCTGTGTCCAGATGCAGCAAGAACTATGGTGAAATGCTATGTGCAGCCACATAATTAGAATTTGATTTTATCTGAGTATTTCTGTATGTAAAAATTCAGCCTTTGTAGGGAAACAACAAGGGCTGACTAGTTAACAGAAGAGCTGCAATGCAGAGACAGTAGAGGCAGTAGGACCTGTGAGCTTTTGAGAAGGCTGCTGGACAAGGTATCACAGTCACAAGTCTCTCTTGCAAAAAAGGAAGACTGCCATCTGCCCTAGGCATGGTAGCTTAAACTCTACACTCAGCACAAAAGGCTTTTATTAACTTAGCATTTACAAGTGATCTATAAAAAAACCCCATGCCTCCAAACTTGTATAAGCTTTGCTTTCTGAAGTTTCAGACAGATTTTTAGCCCAGAAGACTTATCTGCCTCTTCTCATTTGTGTCACTTCAAGATAGAAATTAGCCAGCTGTCTTTCAACAAATCTTTATATTAAAAAGTAGTACAATCTGGGCAGCAGGAAGGAAATTTACTCTGAATCTCCATGGTACCATCTTTATGGGAAGGAAATTTCCATTTTAATTTTATAGCAGGCTGCACTTGTGTTTAGAAAGTGTAGCAACTACACATACTGGAAGAAATTTCCAGGATTTAGTACAGTTCTTCTGTCTTTTGTAATGTATAAATGGGACATTTACTACTGTAGCCATATCACACACACAGACACTGAGTGAGGAGTGCTAAGAGTGTGGGCAGGACCATTTCCAGCTCAGCCGGATGCAGGCTGCTCATGGTTTGTAGGAGACATCAAGGAAGCATAGAGGCTGACTGTAAGGGCAGGCATTGAGAGAACTGGTGTATCTGGGTAACCTCTGTGGTGATAAGAATACTTCCTGCTTCTACTCTACCCCTTGACTTCTCTCCTTCTCTGCCATAGGAGGCTGTCTACCTGTCCCTAGCCACCTTGCCACATTCACAGAGATCCAGCTAACTAGCTCACTCAGTAATCCTGAAGTCTACTGTTTTATCTTGCTTGTTGTGTCTCTACAACATGCACTGGTAGTGGCGCAGGCCAGGCAGAGAAGGTTGCTGTCACCTGAGTTTGTTACCATTTCATGTCCTTTGCTTGTCTGGCTGGAGAAAATACGTATGTCCAGGACTCACATGCAGCCACTGAAAGTGGCATCACAAATGTTAGGTGTATTGCTCTCTGCTTCATCCTTGTGATTTGTGCTATCGCCTAGAGGTATACAAATATGTGTTGCGTACTTTTATTATTCCTTATATCACAACTACTTGAGAGAGGCTTTGATCAAATTATTAGGAATCATGTTTAATAAGTACACTGTACAGCATAGAGATTTTCCTCCTCAGTATTACAGCTACTGAAGATTACTGTAATGTCTAGCACTTTAATTTAAAGCCTTGTCATACTCTAGATGTAGAAAGGCTTATTAGAAAGGAAGCTACCCAGCACTGGGGTGATTAGTCTGATTCCATATAATGCATGCCTTGGAAGTCAGTGGCACTTTGCCAATGAAGAAGAGTTCCCAAGATCTGCTTTGACTTCTGAAGTTATAGTAGAAATTTTCGGGAAATTACATGCACTCATATACATTAATTTCTTTTGCATTAACGAGCCTTATGCTAGATACTTGTCTGCATTTTAATGTCCGTCCAGATTAGTTTTGTTAAAGAAAATAGCATGAATTTTATGTTCACATAAATTTTTTTTTAATCAGGTATTTGTAGTAGAACTGTTGAAGGAAGAAGTCTACAGCAGTGAGTACACTGTAGCAATGAAAGTGATTGAAAGGGATTATTCTACAACATAAATAAGTTTAAGGTATCTAGATGAAACATCCATCACTGTGGAACAGACTATGAAATGCACTGTGTGGGTGCATAAGTAGGGCTTTTCTTCTCACTCAGAATTTTTATATAAACTGTCAAAATTAAAACTAAGTGTAAATTCACAGTGTTGTGGTTACATTGCTGGGAACTGATCAGATGATTTTGAACAGTTCTGAAGCTGGACAAATATTTCACTTTCCCTTCAGCTTACATATTTGCTACTGTTGTGTCCTGGTTCATGTGTATGGGATAATGTCTTTAGATTCATAAGACAGGAATATAGGTTCTTGCTGGGTTCATAGTGATTGTAAATCCCAAGGTGAGTAGCCTGTGACTGATTTCTAGCCAAACTATCTAACAAACCCCACTGCTCTACAAATGGGTCTCCTCTGTGTTTTCTTGCTTCTGTACAATGTCTCTCACACTGTTAATGCCATCTTTTGTTAGAACAGTTGGAGGTACCAGTCTTGGTGACTTTTCTTCCGTGAGGTTTTCGAAACTTGCTGATTTAACTTGAATGCTGACACTTGTTTTTAAAAAAGTGAACAACCAGCTGCTCCCTCTCCTCCCCACCCCAGTTATGTGGAAAAGATTTTACAAAACCCGTAGTGTCATAGCATAAATGCAGGAGACTACAGTGTGCTATTTAGTATAGCTGTAATGTAATATACAATGCAGCCTGTCTCACTACATGGGTGTACAAATTTCATAAGGTTATGATACTGCTTTTCTTGAGATCTTTAAAAACTTTAATTATTTCCTTTGGTTCAACCATACCTTTTAGAGCAGATCTATTTTCATTTTTCTGCTAAGTCTACAGGTGTTTTCAGAACATTTTTAGCTGTTTTAGAAATTATTATTTTTTCTTGCCATTTGTGATGTTGGAAATGTAGCTCTTTCTCACAGTTTATATTTTGATATTATTAATACATAAACAACTTGTTAATATATTTGGTTAAAAGTTCTGCTGATATGAAAAGAAAACAGAGAATTAAATGGGTGGATAATGGCAGAAAAATTGTTCTATTTATCTGTAGTCAGCAATTACTGTTTTCTAGTTTGGCTGTCTATTGAACTTGACTTCCTTTTCAGCGTTTTTGTAAACCAGTCAAATGATTTTTTTTTTAAATAAAAAGTCCTCTGAGATGTCATCCCAAACTTAGAAGTGAGACTCTGCTGTTCTGCAAAATGTCAGATGATGATAATTTTCAGGTCATATTTCAGATAATAAATATCCGTAATTTTTCATTCATTTTTAATACAGAGGAAGATTTCAGAAGTAAAATATTTGTTTTCCTTTTCTCCAGAAAACAGCAAGCTGTTTCAGAAATTGAATGAAGTGCATCTCGCTTGTTATTTCTGGAAGACCTTTATAGTTTTTGCTCTACAGGCAGTATGGTGTTTTGACGTACAGGACTGGAAGACATATTGTTCAAGTCCAGGCCTACTTTGCTCATGACTATGTTTATAACACTCTCTCTTGCAAACTGGCAGGTTGCAGCTGAGAATTTCAGGAACTCTTTTCCTTAGCCTTTTCCCAAGTTCATATGTTATCTGTGCTCTCAACTGCTGTTGTCAAGCCTTTTTGTTCTAGTGATTAGCAGTCTCCTTCTTCCTGTTTACTACTGTCCAGCCAGTATTTGCTTGGTCCTGCACCAGGGTTGGTATAAGATTTTTTTCTGTCTTTTTACATCATTCTCTAATGCATACTGGCAGGAATATTGCTCCTTCTTAAGCCATACTCGTTCTCTCTAATAAGATCTGTTGCTTTCCCTTAGTGGTATTTGCACTGCTCTTAGGTGCTTTACTCTGTACAATTTTTTAAAATCCCTTTTCTTTCCTCTTTTGCATTAGTGACTAAACCAGCAAGTTGAATTACACATATGTTTCAGCACTGCTGTGTGCAGCAACATTAATGTTTGGCCAGGTACCAACACAAAAATGTGTTGGTTCTCTATGTCTCTCCTGCACTGGAGACTCATCATTATGCTATTGTTTACTGAAAAATCTGATTTTTCTGATTATGTTGGAAATGATTGAAAGAATCCACATAACTCCATTTTAACCAATTGCTTACCTTGCAGAACCAGTGTTAGTTATCTATCATCTTGATTTCAGCTTTCCATAAAGTACTTCAGCCATTTGTTTGCAATGAAGCAAAATGAATGGTTTTCATTTTGAAGGAGGTATTTTTGCCTTAGGAAAAGTTTTATGAAAAAAAAAAAGGAGACTATTGCAATGAATCTTAAATTACTGTTCATGTTTATTATGTTCTCCTTATGTAATATTCCACCTTAAAATGAGATGATACTGTTAAATTTGAATTATGTTCAAAGGTAAGTCCTTGTGCTTTCTCATAATCCTGTAAAGAGTTTATGTGGGTGTTTTAAAATGTTTCTTGAACCTTAAACATATGCCTTTTCCCACACTCAAAACAGAAAAAGTTCAAAATGAAACTTCTTATAATCTCTTTAAATATATTTATTTATTTAATGTATGGTCATAGATGTACATAGTTGTTTCATTTGTCTCATTAAATAATCCTTTATGAAATTTTCAAACACACTTTTCACCAGGGAAATAAAAAGGAAAAAGAAGGGGAAAAGTATTTTCAAGTTTTTCGGGATAATATTTTAATTGGACAAAATGAACAATAGAGAGGAGATATTAAAGTAAATGGACTGTGTAAAAATAATTTTAAATTATAGAATGAGTGTGGCTGGGTTGAGCTCAGATGGCAGTAAAAGACCCACCCAGCTTCTCAGCCTTGCAGAACAGGGAGAAAATAGAAGGAAGGTAAGAAGACTCATGGATAGCGACGACAGTTTAATAAGAAAAACAAAATTTGCATGTTTAAGGAAAGTAAAATGAGGAATTCATGCAGACGTGAAAGAAGCTTCTCCCTGGTAAGCAGGGCCTCAGCAAGTGCAATGGTTGCTTGGCAAACAAATACCAGAACGACAAAGGTCCCTCGTTTCTGCTCTCTTGAAGCTTTTGTTGCCAAACAAGATGTCATGCTTCAGCTACGAGATACTACTGGCTACTTCAGGGCAGCTGTCTTGGCTATGTGCCTTCCCACCCTCTTTCCCTCCCCCAGCCTGCTCAGAGAGGATGAAGAAAGAAATCCTTAATGCTATGCAAACAGACATTGTTCAGCTATAGCCAAAACACAGGAATGTTGCCAGCACTGTCCTAGCAACGAATGCAGAACACAGCAGCCTACAAGCTGCTACATAGAATGTAAATTTCATCTTGGCCTCAGATATTAGGTGAGTTTGTGTTCTCTACAGGTGACCTGTTTATATTAATTTAATAAACAGGAGCTTCTGCTCTAGATGTACAACAGCTAGATGGTGAACATCAGGATTATTATGTTTAGGAAGAGCTCTTATAACTGTGCTAATGAACTTAACAGTTGATAAAAATAGCTCAAGTTAGGAAAGATCTGAGAGATCTTAAATCACTCTACTTTCATCAAAGGAAAGCCTATCCTATTTCAGCCACCATTGAAATGCTTCTTGTAGGCTGGAGAGAAGTCATCCTTAACACACACATATGGAGCTGTGCACTGCACTTGTGAGGCTGGCTCTGGCTTTCTATATCACATCCCACTGTGAGGTTTTTGGTGTAGTTTGCCTTGTCTTCATTTTGTATGGTCTAGTGTTTATATTCTAAACATTAAGAAACATTCTTAATTGATAATGCAAGGCCTGCAAATTCATAGTTGAAGATATACTTCCATCAGTGAATGCACTGCAGTTTCTTAATGTTAGTTCAGAGAATATCAGCTAGGTAAAATTGTCTTCTCTCAGTCTTTACTGTTCATATTGTTTATGTTGTTCAGAAAGGATAAGTCATTGGTCACAGCCAATGAGGGTTCAGGAGGGGAAGGTCCTGTTTATCTAACTTGATTTCCTTTTGCAACAAGGTCACCTGGCTGGATGATCAAGGGAAACCAATTGATGTTATTTTTTTTTTATTTCAANTACTAGTTTGGGTTTCAGCAAGCCTTTTGATACTGTGTCTCACAGCATCTTGTTGGACAAAAAGTCCAACCTACAATTAGACAAAGCCATAATGTGTTGGGTGGGCAATTGGGTGACAGGTGGGGCCCAGAGTGTAACCATAAATGGTGCTATGTCTCACTGGCAGCCAGTCACGAGTGGGGTTCCCCAGGGCTCCGTTTTAGGGCCAGTTCTTTTTAAAGTTTTCATAAATGATTTGGACACAGGACTAGAGTGTGAGGAGCTGTTGACTCAGTTGAGGGTGGAGAAGCCTTGCTCAGAGACCTGGACAGATCAGAGAGCTGGGCAATTGCCAATAGCATGAAGTTTAACAAGGGCAAGTGCTGGATTCTGCAACTTTGAAGGGGCAACCCTGACTGCACATCCAGCCTGGGGGATCAGGCACTGGAGGCCAGCTATGCTGAGAGGAATTTGGGTGGTCTTGGTTGACAGCAAGTTAAATATGAGCCAGTAATGTGCCCAGGCAGACAGGAGGGCCAAATGTACCCTGGGGTGCATCAAACATGGCAGGATCTGCTGGTCCAGGAAGGGGATTGTCCTGCTCTACAGTCTGCCGGGGCAGCCTCACCTCGAGTATCGTGTGCAGTTTTGGGTGCCACAGGTCAAGAGGGACATAAAACTATTGGACAGTGTCCAGAGGAGGATGGGGACGGTGAAAGTTCTGAAAGGGAAGTCCTATGAGGAGACACTGAAGTCCCTTGGTTTCTTCAGCCTGGAGAAGCGGAGGCTGAGGGGAGACCTTATTGCTGCCTACAATAACTTGAAAGGAGGTTGTAGAGAGTTCTATGGCTTCCTGATGAGGGGGAGCAAAGGGACAGGCACCGATCTCTTTGGTGACTAGTGATAGAACTCAAGGGTTCTATGAAGCTGTGGCAGGAAAGGTTTAGGTTGGGTATTAGGAAGGGTTTCTTTACTGAGAGGGTGGTCAGGCACTGAAACAGGCTTCCTAGGGACTGGCCTGCTCAACCTCAGTAGAATTCTCTACGGAAAATTTTCCCAGCTGATAAAAAGAGACACAATTTGACTGCTTGTCCAAACAGCCCTTAATTCGTACATACAGTAACTACTGCAGAATATTCTCAGGTACAAAACTGAGAAGTGGCATGTGAGACTTCAGACACTGATAATATACCTCTGTTCACTGGTTAAAAACAGGACATGCTGCTTCTGGAGATTGTCCTAAAACTTAAAGTGCTTTTAATAATGTGTTCTTAATTCTTATTGTTTATTGCTGTGTTGTGGGTTCTCAATTCAGCTTATAAACTCTTTAGTTCTGAGTAGCACGTAAGTGTGTTTAAACACAGTAAGGCCAATCACTCACACAACTTGCTTATCTTTACAACTTTATTCCACCATGAAGGCGGAAAAAGTAACTTTCCCATTTCATTTAAAAATGGAAAGGTTGTGATTTAGAGTTCCTAGATTTGGGTTAGGTTCCTACATAGGTTAGTACTTGTGCTGTCCCTGTTATACATTACAGTCAAGGCCTGGATTGCTACATGTTAGAGTTGTGGAAGTGTTCTTTCTTTCGTGCAGCAGCCTGATGCTGCTACTGACGTCATGTACTTATTAAGGACAGTATCTTCTGCAGTATGAAAAGCAATAGGAAATAGTAGCAATATCAAAAGCGATAGGAAGGCCCACTTCTCTGTCTTGTCCATGTCCCTCTGGATGACATCCCATCCCTCTGGAACATTACCTTCACCATTCAGCTTGGTGTTAGCCAATTTGCCGAGGATGCACTTAATACCACTGTCAATATCATCAATAAAGATATTAAACAACCTTGGTCCCAACACAGAGCCTTGAGGAATTCTGCTTGTTACTGTCTTCCCTGGAGCCATTGACTACTTGATTCAGAGCCGTTGACTTGGAGCCATTGACGACTACCCTCTGGATGTGACCATCCAGTCAATTCCTTATCCACTGAACGGTCAACCCATCAAATCCATATCTCTCCAACTTAGAGAGAAGGATGTTGTGGGAGACTGTGTCAAAGGTGGCTATAAGAAATCTGGGGAAGAACTGTTCACAAGGGCATGTAGCAGTAGGAAAAGGGGTAACCGTTTTAAACTCGAAAAGAGGAGATTTAGGTTGGATATTAGGAAAAAGTTTTCCAGTATGACTGTGGTAGATCACTGGGACAGGTTGCCCAGAGAAGCAGTGGAGGGCCCATCCCTGGAGATATTCAAGGTCAGGCATGATGGGGCTCTGATCAGCTTGATCTAGTGAAGAGGTCCTTGCTTACTACAGGGAGCTTGGACTAGATGGCCTCTAAAGGTCCCTTCCAACCTACATTTCTTCCAAACATTTATATCTGATTCTATAAATGTTTACAGCTTTCAATTAGCATAGCAGCTAAGTCATGATGCCATTGTTAGTGTCATTATGCAAACTGCAGGGTTTGTATGCCATTGTATGCAAGTTTTTTGGGACAAGAAGAGAGATTATTTATTTTTTTTAAATTCAGTTCTTGATTTTATTATTATTTTTAAACCAACTTGAATTAAAGGAAAGCAAGGGCCAAATATTTTATATCAGCTTTCAAATGAGTGTGAAAGTAGGTTTTAGCACTTCTGCTGAATTTACGGTACCAACTCTCCAATTGGTAGGATTATTTGCTATAGTGAAAACATGAGTTAGTAAATGCTAGTATGAGGCCAGTGGGAAAAGAAGATGTAACAGAATTTAGCAACCGGGATCAAAAGATATTTCTTGGATTCTTCCTTCTATTAAAAAAAAAAATAATCCTTTCCAACTCAGTACTGATATAAAGATTATCTTATATGATATATGGTCCACATCCTCTGTTTTAATATGGACTTTTGTATCATTCCTTTGTTTTAGAAAAAGGCTTCTTGTAACACAACAGGTAAGAAACAGCCTTTATAGAGTAAATAAACAATATTAACCTGACACTACATTGTTAATTGACATGATAATGTCATTTCAGTTGTCCTCAGACATATTTCAGCTACATAAACAGACATAATCCTGTGGGTTTATTTAGGCTTTTGCATAGCAAACAAATAAACAAGCAAACAAAAGAACAAAATGACAGACATCTTTATTGCCTAAGTACACCCAAGAAATTTCAATGGAAAAGTAAGAAGCATTAATGGTAAAGGAAAAGCTGCTTTTCTAATGCTGGGAATCCCTGTATCTTCTGTGACATAATGTATTAAGTGCCAGCAAAGGTTAATTGTCATCTTTCATTCAGGGAAATCTTTCCCTGTTCTCTCAGCTCCCTGTTCTGATGAACAAATAGAGAGTATACGCGTATTTCTTATTTTTTTTTTCCTATCTCATGTGTGGCATGCTTTCTTTCTTTTTACTAGATGGTTTAAGAAGTGTCTGTAAAATCTGACACATTTATATGACTTTATTTATTCCCATTTCCTGCTTGACATTGAAGGGCAGCATCAATTACAGAATCACAGAATCACAGAATCACAAGGTTGGAAAAGACCTTTGAAAATCATCAAGTCCAACCAATCCCATCTTAAGCTAAACCATATCCCTAAGTACTTCATCTACCCTTTTTTTAAACACATCCAGAGAAGGTGACTCTACCACCTCCCTGGGCAGACTGTTTCAGGCCCTCACAACACTTTCGGTAAAAATTTTTTTCTAATGGCCAATCTAAACCTGCCCCGGCAGAGCTTCTTGCCATTTGCCCTTGTCCTATCTTCTGTCACCTGGCTGAAGAGACCATCACCCACCTCTCTACAACCTCCATTCAGGTAGCTGTAGGTGGTGATAAGGTCTCCCCTTAGCCTCCTCTTCTCCATGCTAAACATCCCA
>VZTU01022164.1:0-10734 GCA_013400835.1 Zapornia atra | reverse complement strand
TGATTCTGTGATTCTGTTTCCCTTTCAAGCTGTAAACAAAGCACCAGCACAAGATGCTGCCCAGACCCATATCAAAGATATTTTAGCACCTTCCTACCATAGTAGTAAACACACCTTGACATATAGTCCTTAAACACAAAGTTACCATCACTACTCCACACCAGGCTAATTTGCTTCATAAACCAACTCTATCTTAGGCATTTCTTCCTGAGTTTGTATCAGCATCCCTGATGGTGTGTTAAAATGCTTGTACTGTCAAATCTGCAGAAAGCCAAGGGGAATAAATTAATATCTAAATTTTATTTATAATACCCCTTTTAACTACCTGATCTAAAATTACAGTTACAAGTCTTAAAACCTACACTAGAACTTAGCCTAAAATATGTTCTAGAAAGCTTAAACAGTGTATTAAAAAGCAGTACACATAATACAACTGTGAAGCTGCACCAGTGTCTGACACACATGGAAGTATAAATGCCCAAAGTGGTAACCCAGTTCTGCCAGTAGCATCCTCTTCTGCAGGACAAGAGCTGAATATTTTGCATTTTATTTTGCTCAACTCATGTAGCACAAGGCCTGAAAGAATTAGGTAAAAGTTCCAGCACTTTGCAGTTGTTGGACACAGACGTGCTGGTTTGTTGGACACAAACCCTGGGAGAGTCAGAATAACAAAGAGAGCTGGTTGATAAGGGATGAAAGAATGTTGGGTGACTAGACATCTTGACACCAGAAGTGCATAACAGGACCTGGTCAGCCTTGAAAGGGAGAATGAAACATGCTTTAAGAAACAAAACCAGAATATGTGTAAAGGTTGTGTGATTAGGCCTAAGCTGCTTTTTCTAATAATGTTCGTAAGTGGTTTTGAACCAATCAGCAAATAGTAAATGTAAGAATGGCTTCTGCCCTCCAATGAAACTAAGGCACACGTGGGCTTTGCAAAGTATATATACACTTGTGATTTGCCACAATAAAACGACAATTAGCTTGCATCAAGCTGTGTCCTGTCTCTTAATCGCAGCAAACTCATTCCACTCATTGCTTTGATCGTTCATAATTAAGGACTGGTGAGACACTGGCACGGGTTCCCCAGAGAGGTGGTGGAGGCCCCATCCCTGGAGACATTCAAGGTCAGGCTTGATGGGGCTCTGAGTGACCTGGCCTAGTGAAGATGTCCCTGCTCACTGCAGGGGGGTTGCAATAGGTGGTCTTTAGAGGTCCCTTCCAACCTAAGGCATTCTGTGATTCTATGATCTGACTGGGAGCTGAAGAGGCGGGAGAATTTTATGCCCTTTCACGTGAAGATCTGAGTACCTTGAGGCAGGCACAACCACCCCTACACACACAAGAAACATGAAAACACATGTCTGACAAGAAACAATAGAACTACTATCGTGGAGTTTTAAAGAGCCTTTTGAAAGATGAGGCAAGGGCAACTTCACAAGCGAACAGGGAAATCTGCAGAGTTCTTGCTGTAGTATTAGCAGGAGCATAACAGCTATCATACAAGAAAACAAGAGGAATCATGAAAAAGATCTTTTAAAAGTAAAAGTACTACTAAGTACAAAACCATAGAAGACGAAGATTCTTTTCAAAAACATAAGCATGAGACAAAAAGAGAAGACAGGTTTAAGTGGGAGGAATGGTTACATGACAGATTCTATTAAGATGGATAGAAATGCACTTCTCTAGTTGTTAACTTCTACAGAAGTAAATAAATGAAGGTTTCTTTTCATTCACTAATAAAAAGCATATGTATGATTTTCTATTTTAACATGTTTCTATGTACGTCCACACCACCGTTTAGCTTTGATGAGCACTGCATATATTTTGCATCCAAGTGAGCAGCACAGTTAATAAGACTAAGTAATTCTACAGCAGCTTCTTTATTTAATCAGCCCGTATTAGGTTTCAATAAGCCTCATTTGCTGAAAAGCACTTTAAGGCACACATACAACCCAGGATCTGATGGACATGCAATTAAATAAATTAGACTTTCAGAATAGTAGAATAACTCCAAATGTTAAGAAATGCATTTTAAAAAATAATAATAAATAGCCTTCCAGAAAAAAATACGCCTTGCACAGGCATTTTCAATCACACATCAAAAAGAACATCTGAAAGTCAGTTGATTTGCATCAACTAAAAGCCCTTTCACTCAAGTAAGTGGCAATATTATGGTCCTTCCTGCCTCACTCTTGTCAGCTTTTTATAAATAATCTTTAAAAAAAGAAACTCTGACAAGCACTTTGCCTTATTCTTCCAGGATCTGGACTAGGTGAAGGACTTCTGCAAACATCTTTTGAGATATAAGAGGAGAAAAAGTGGAACCAGACATCTAATAAAAGGAATTAAAGTTATCTTATCTTATGGCTCTTCCCTTCATGGCCTGTATCAGGTTGAATTTATTGGGTTTGCTCTGTTATTTGAAAATAAATACTGTATTCTATTTTCAGTACTCAGAGTCCTACTTAAGACAAGCAAAATCCCTAGACAAAGCTCAAGAGAAGAATGTTCGAGACTGCTGAACACGAAGTCGGTTCAAAGCTACTTTGATAAAGTAAGTCTGTGGTTTCTTATTACCACATATAGATGCACAAACTTATGCTACTGTCACATTTGATCCCCCCTACCACCCCCTACAGCGATTAGCATATCTGGAAAGGATTGAGGCCTATGTGTAGGAAGGAGAGAGTCTAGATTCCAAGTAGTAACTACAGTGAATTATAACTTAACCAAGATTTTTATGCTTTATGACACACAATTTTCATTATCGATGAATCAAATGTAGGTCTCTTGTTATGAATTTCATGCTTCCTCCTTCTTGAATTTGGGTTACTTATCCTATACACAGGGCATACAATGAAAGACAACACTAAACACATGGCAATGTATTTAGGACAGTCATGATCCAGAAATGAATTATGAAAAAAGAAGTATATGCACACTGTATCAGAATTAAAATTAATCTTCACTATCTCCAGAAAGCAACTATCAAGACAAATGACATCCAAATGGGTAAGACATTCGTACTCCTTAATTCTTTCTGACAGTACTGAAGGCTCCTTGGAGTGAAGATTTAAGCTTTTTATAGCCTATCGAAGATTATAAATTCACAGTTATCAAAGAAAGGGACTCCAGTTCCCATATGAACGGCTCAGCGAAACAGAAAGCGCAGCTGCCATTTAAAACAAACTCCATCTAAGCAAACAAAACCAAAGGACTGGAGGATAACAGGGAATGCACAGATACCATTCTGTAATTTCTCAGTGTAGCCGCCTTTAGAATAATACTACATACTGTAAATCTCTTAATTCTGACATGAGAGTGAACTCAAAGAAAAGCCACACAGTAGATCCAACACGGAGACTGAAAAGGGTTAGAAGAATCCCAGGCATAGATACAGACTGGGAGAAGAGCTTCTTGAGAGTAGCCCTGCTGAGAAGGACTTGGGGATTGTGGTGGATGAGAGACTTACCATGAGCCAGCAGTGCGCTCTTGCAGCTCTCAAGGCCAATGGGATCCTGGGCTCCATCAGAAGAGCGGTGGCCAGCAGGGACAGGGAGGGGATTGTCCCTCTCTACTCTGCCCTCCTGAGGCCCCATCTGGAGTACTGTGTCCAGATCTGGGGCCCCCAATACAAGAAAGATGTGGAACTGTTGGAGAGGGTTCAGAGGAGGGTCACAAGGATGATTAGAGGGCTGGAGCACCTGCCCTACAAAGAGAGGCTGAGGGAGCTGGGCTTGTTCAGCCTGGAGAAGAGAAGGCTGCGGGGGGACCTCATTGCAGCCTTCCAGTACCTGAAGGGAGCTTATAAGCAGGAGGGGATTCAACTTTTTAAAAGGGCAGATAATGGCAGGACAAGGGGGAATGGATTAAAACTAAAGGAAGGAAGGTTTAGATTAGATATTAGGGGGAAGTTTTTTTACAGAGAGAGTGGTGAGGTGCTGGAACAGGCTGCCCAGAGAAGTAGTGGATGCCCCGTCCCTGGAGGTGTTCAAGGCCAGGTTGGATGGGGCCCCGGGCAATCTTGTGTAGATCCAGGCCTGGAGGTTGGTGGCCCTGCCTGTGGCAGGGGGGTTGGATCTCTATGATCCTTGGGGTCCCTTCCAACCCAGACCATTCTATGATTCTATGAAAAGAATTAGAATGGTTTCCATAAATGAGGAATAAGAGCAAACAGGAACACTCTATTATCTTATTTAGGAGTTTTAAGTCTCTGCTGTGTGCCTGTGGATGGTTACTAGATACCCATCGGTTGTCCATGCAGAAGGCAGCAGTCAGTATAAGTCAGCAAAATAAATGGCAAACAGTAGAAACTATTACATGCTGCAGAAGACTTCAGCAGTAATTGCCAAAGTTAGTCAATGTCAGAACTCAGAAGGGACTGACGTTAATGGGCTCACCACAGCTAATGAAATATAGGGGCCAACCGGCAAAGCAGAATTCAGGAGGGGAGAGCACAGTCATATCCCACACCGACCCTATTCAGCCCTGTGGCTTTTTGCTTGTTTTCCCATCTGAGGTGAGCTCAGTGGTTGGTTTTTATTTCTTCTTTTAAAGGTCTGGTAGTGAATACAGCTACCCAGCTGTGATTTAGACAGACCAGAGGATTTCACCCAGCATGGCAAGTCTAACTTTTCCATATACTTTGCTCTGTTCTAGGGTCCAACTTGCCAACAACGTAATTCACAAACATCCATCAACCAAGCTGAGTATACAACATTAGAAAGCCCTCAAATTAGAAGGAGGCCACTAAAAGCATACACTATACAGCAAGTCTGCTTTGCACAACACCAAATCACAAAATAGCATCAGTTGCACAGGACCTCTGGAAGTCACTTAAATCTAAACACCTGCCCAGAGCCAGTTTGATCAGATAGCAGTGAGCAGTGTCCACTCATTAACATTTCCAAGGACAGAGACTCCATTGCTGCATGTGACAGCCCAACCCAGTATTTCAACCACTCATGTGGTTAAGAAAAATCCCTCAGTGTTTCCTAGTCCCAGGCTGCAACACCTCATATGCCTAATTAGCTGCTTAGTCCCTTCAGAGGTCCAAGGCCCCATGTTGCAGCCCCAGTAGTCACCCCTGTGTCACCTGCTCCCCTGACACCACCAACTGGTCTCAGATAAGGCCACCCCACCAGCAGGCAGCACCAGGTCCAAGGCTATCATGGCACCACACTGCTGCCCCAGAGGCCTCTCCACTCCTGCACCCCTGTCTCATCACCCTCAAGATCTCCCTGACTGCCCAAGGGCTATGGCCACCCACACACAATCCCTACAGCACCTCTCCAGCTGCCCTTGAAACCCTCCTCCCCATCCCTAGCAGCTCTGGGGCACAGACCTCCCAACACCCCCCCAATCTGAGATACCTTCCCTTCTCACCAACCTATGAGCTCACCCAAAAGCTTTGCTACTCACTTTATGTGCACCCATGGGACCAAGGTGGCTCCACATTCCCCCCAAGTCCCCACCTCAGCACACCCAACCACTTCACACGGATTCCAGGAATCTTTTCTTTTTCACTGGATAGCAATCTTTAAATACAGTTAATGTACATAGTAACAACAGCAGCACCTGTGCAAAGCAAGGGAGAAGCACCTTCCATGGCCAGACCTCTGCAAGCAGTGACGGAAGCCACAGAAAGGACCGAGTTGTCTAGAAGAGCTGATGGAGAGATGGAAGACACAAAATAGACTTGCTGAAGTTGGCCCAGGCAGGAACAAAAGGGGATGGCCAGCACAGGCGTTTGAGCTAAACACTGTATTGAGACCAAAAAGAAGAAGAAAAAACACATCTTGCTTACAAGCAGGAACGGGGCATATATGTATATATGCATATATGTAACCAGACACCTATTAGCCAGAAGCTTGGGAGTTTGAAAGTGCACAGGATCATATTTTTCTGGTAAGTATGAGAAGAGGGGCTTTGAGAATGCTTTAATCACAGAACAGTTAGCATTGGAAGGGACCTCAAGAATCATCTGGCTCCAACACCCTGCCAGAGGCAGGGACACCCTACACTAGCCTCAACCAACCTGGCCTTCAATGCTGCCAGGAAGGGGCAGCCACAACCTCTCTGGGCAGCCTGTGCCAGGGCCTCACCGCCCTCATCCTTTTCTCACTGATGTACCTGTAAAAACTTTTCCTGTTTCCCTTGACATCCCTGATTGGATTTAGTTCTGTCAGGGCTTTAGCTTTTCTAACCTGACCCCTGGCTGCTCAGACAGTTTCCCTGTATTCCTCCCAGGCTGCCTGCCCTTTCCTACCCTTGGGAGGCTTTCTTTTTCTTTTTTTTTTTCTTTGAGTTTGCCCAAGAGCTCCTTGTTCATCCATGCAGGCCTCTGGGTGTTTTTCCCTAATTTCCTCTTTGCTGGGATGCATCACCCCTGAGCTCAGAGGAGGTGACCCTTGAATACTAGCCAGCTGGTTTGGGCCCCTCTTCCCTCCAGGGCTTTGTCCCATGGTACTCTACCCAGTAGGTCCCTGAAGAGGCTGAAGCCTGCTGTCCTGAAGTCCAGGCTAGCAAGCTTGCTGTGCACCCTCCTCACTGCTCTGAGGATCCAGAACTGCACCATTTCATAGTTTCTGCACCCAAGGCTGCCCTTGATTTTCACATCCCCCACCAGCCCCTCCTTGTTAGTGAGAACAAGGTCCAGCATGCTATCTCTCCTTGCTGGCTCCTCTGGCTCCTTGAGGAAATTATCAACACATTCCAGGAACCTCCTGGACTGCTTGCACCCACATGTGTTTTGGGGCAACGTGGGCCCTGGGCAGGCAGCAGACCTCTTGAAAGGGAGGGTCTGCCCTGCATTTCAGGCCTTCCGTTCCCCTCACGTGGAAGTCCCCTGCAACTATAACATGCCTTTTCTTCTTGGCAGAGGTGGTCACAAGATGGAGTGCAGGCCTTTCTGCCCTTGGCACTACCTCTGGTGAAGCTGGACTATCACAAATGCCCTTCAGTGAATGGCCTTCCATATCCAGAGTCCTGTACCTGTTGCACAGAGGCACTTGGAAGGGCAAGGTGGGCAGCGAGGAGGAGGTTCACCTGCCTCGCCGAGCACAGACTCACCTCTGTTCTTCCTCTCTTTTTGAGCCACTGCCTTCTGCCTGGGAGGGGGAGGATACAAGGTGCCCTCCACCTTGGGGTTTGATTGGCAGTTGTTTCTGCTTTCCTTTACAGGAGGACAGAGCTTGAGCCCACCAGTCTATTTCTCCCTGATGCTCCTCAACCTGTCCACTTCTTGCAGTTCCATCAGGCTGATCAGATCATCTACCTGCTCACACCTCACATGGCTATTGCTCCCCACCACCAGAGCCAGGCTCTGGCAGTCCCTACAGCCCGAGGTCTGGGTGTTCGCAATGCTTCTGAGGCAGTACTGGCTGGGTCTCCAGAGTCCTTCTGGCAAGCAGAGAGGTCTGGGCCCTTGGCTAGGTGGATGCCATGGCTAGGCCCAACGTGCTGATGACCACTGATGGGTTCACCTGCTGAGGCAGTAGGGTGCCTATGCCCTCCTTGCACAGCCTCCCTGTGTGAACTGCCATGCCACGTCCTTCTGACATGACGTGCCCTGTGTTGCCATGCTCCACGTCACTCGCACTCGCTGTGGGCTGCTCTTGTATGGGAGGGGGTTTGGTCACCTTTGCTCTTGTCCCTGCC
The DNA here is from genome assembly GCA_013400835.1 of Zapornia atra. Lineage (NCBI taxonomy): Eukaryota > Metazoa > Chordata > Aves > Gruiformes > Rallidae > Zapornia > Zapornia atra. Next base: position 3,072 of record VZTU01022164.1, on the reverse strand, counting down.
CACGCTGAGTCAGAGGCGCCAGTCATTAGGAGCAACCTCTTACCTAGGGGTGGGGGGTGTGAATTAAAAAGAGGAGGTGGAAAAAAAGGGGAGGCAGGGGAAGTACAACATACCAAACTAAACCAAAGAGACATAAATAGAGACATAAATTAAGACGTTATTTCAGTACGAAAGTTGATTTACAGTGCCACCCATTAAACACAGCACTCCAAAAACAACTCAAACTTTATATTCTTTGTAGAAAAGAATATAGTCTTTTTTTTTTTTTTCCCCGAGGTTGGAAGGGACCCATAAGGATCATCCAGTCCAGCTCCTGGCTCCACACAGGGCCAGCCAAGTCAGAGCATGGGACTGAGTGCATCGTCCAGACACTTCTTGAACTCAGCCAAGCTCAGCGCTGTGACCCCTTCCCTGGGGAGCGTGTGCCAGTGCCTGGCCACCCTCTCAGTAAAGAACCTCTTCCTAATATTACTTCCCATTCTGAGGTTTGCTTGTGTGCCCAGAAGCAGCCTATTTGTCCTGTACTGACAGTTTATTTCATTCACACTAGGATAATCCAGATTTGGGACCACAGACATTTCTGTAAGAGAAATAAATGAGAGAAAATAACGTGTGTGTCTTTATCAGCTCAGGCTAAGACAAGAGAGGGAAAAAAGGACATATTTTAAGTTCATGGGGAGTGTATAGGTTCCTATATTCAGGTCTCAGGAAAGTCAAAACCATACCAATCTGAGAAAGCAAATGGAACGCTTCCAGGTGCCAGGAAGTTCTTACAAGAGTTTTGCCTGGGTGCAAAAAACCTTTACTTCCTTCAGTCATCAAAAGCAGCCACAGCTCTATAGTAAATAAACAGTTAGATTGATCCTACAACCCATTACTAGTTGATTCAAGCTGATATTCATATTGCCTTAAGCAGGTCACTCCCTCCCCCATCTGTATAAGGAGTCTGAACAAAGTGTTGCCCTTTCCAAATTACCAGTGCCTTATACTAAGGATACACTAAACGTTTTTCCAGCACAACTATAGGCTGCCACAAATGAGAGGGAATTACACTGACGTTTACTGCCCCAGAGAACCAGTCCACCGAAATTCCTTACAGCTACAGGCAAACACGATACAACTACAGTATTCCAACTATGTCATTCGATCGAGCAATCCCGACACGTGAAAACACTGCAGGATAAAACTAAAAAAGCTTCTTCTGTGATGGGTATTTTATTATAGAACAGGTCAAACAATGAGATCTTCTCAAAGACTCCTGTAACAGCATCCTTAACATTTCAAGGATCTGAATTAACACCTTGTAGAACTGAAGTGCTAATGAGGCAACAGTTTGAGAGATGTCAACTACTATAATAAACTGCTGTGGGCACGAGGGGCTTTGATTAGTCTTACTCTCCATATGCTTATACATGAAATTAATTTATGATGTCTTTCAAATAAAAGCCTGCTACATTTCAATAATCTTCCAGCTAAACATTTTTAAATGGCACAATATTTTTCTGAATGGTAGATTTGGAGCTGATATTAATAGATTTTATCACCAAAAAAAAAAAGGTTTACTGTTCCATTACTAAGGGTAGTGCCTTAACTTTCTTACATAAGGAATCCTTATGATATGACTAAAATAAATCTGTGATTTTCTAAAATGCACTTTTTTTCCCCCACTACTTACTCTAGCTTCCCAGCAGGTCAACCTCTCAGCTGTACTGGTACTTGGGGTTATTTTTCCCAAGGTGCAGGACCCTGCACTTGAAGCTGTCCAGGTGGACGACAAGCACTCCATGAGCCAGCAGTTGTGCCCTCATGGCCATGAAGGCCCCTGGTATCCTGAGGTTATCCTCCCCCTCTGCTCTGCCCTGTGGGGGGCCATGTCTGGGGCACTGTGTCCAGTTCTGGGCTCCCCAGTTCACGACAGACAGGAAACTACTGGAGAGAGTCCAGTGGAGGGCTACAAAGATTATGAGTGGACTGTAGCATCTCTCTTATGAGGAAAGGCAGAGAGAGATGGGTCTGTTTAGCCTGGAGAAGACTGAGAGGGGATCTCATCAATACTTACAAACAAGTATCTGAAGGGTGGGTGCTAAGGGGATGGAGCCAGGTGGTTGCCCACTGACAGGACAAGGAGCAACGGGCACAAAGTGGGACACACAAAGTTCTGTTTGAATATGAGGAAAAAGTTCACAGTGAGGGTGACAGAGCCCTGGAACAGGCTGCCCAGAGAGGTTGTGGAGACACCTTCTCTAACGATACTGAAGATCCACCTGGATGCAATTCTGTGCAGCCCACTCTAGGTGATCCTCCTTTAGCAGGGGAGTTGGACTATATGAGCTCCAGAGGTCACTTCCTACCCCTACCTATATGTGGTTCTGTAACACCTTCTTATTCTTAATTCCAAATGTATTTCTTAACTATTAAATTGTTCCAAATTTATTACCTACTGCATCAACTCACTTCCCACCGAGATGGTTTTAAAAACAATTCCATTTAGTAATGTCAGTTCCACCAGGAATGGACATCAATATTGACACAAAGACAACTGCTAATACCATCACCTTCTATTATTTTCATTTTATTTTATAACATAGAAGTGTCTTAAGATGTAGTAAAGGAAAAGATTTACCAGAGCTTTGCTTTTCTGCAAGTACACTGTGCACATCTACCTTATAAATCCAGAATATTATTTGGCCAAATTGCTTTCCCATGTACTCTATCCAAAGAAAAGTCCCTCTCAAATATTGTTTTATATGTTTAAATTACATTTAATTTAAATTAAATCTTTAAAGCAACAACGTTTTTAACATAAACATTGCTGGTCTTACTAAAAATTCACTAGCTAGAAATACAGCTGGGGTTCCACAGACGTGTAGGAAAATAATGCAAATGTGGTTTATGCATAATAGTGCCTCCCCTGGAAACCCTCTCCGCAGCATTCAGTGATTCAAGCACTTCTGGCACCTTTGTATAGCTCCCAATGAGTTTTCTTTCCATGCCTTTGTCTAGCCACTTCTTAGAGGCTGGTTTCAAAACAAGAGATGCCCAAGGTACATTAGGGCTACAAAGATGATTAGG
>VZTU01022161.1:9545-23387 GCA_013400835.1 Zapornia atra | reverse complement strand
GGGCTAAACCACCACACCTGGTATCTTAGATAACAACAACATGAAGAAATCCTGGAGATGGAAGGCATAGCACTAAATAACAGGGGAAACACAGATAATTATCAGAAAATATTCCACTATTTCCAAGAATAAATATTCCTTGCCTTTTGTTATAGACAAAAAATGTCACAATATTGTAAAGGTCAGCTGACATTTTTCAGTGATATGAAGTATTCTTTATACAGGACTTGGTACTTTTGTGCCAATGTCTACCAAATAAAGCATCACATGCCACAGTGACTCAAATCCACTTCCCATTTATGGCCATGCAAAAATCGACCCAAATCCTTCTCAAGTGCAAAGAATTAAATACAATTTCAAAATAAGTCTGCTGTTAAAAGTGAGATTATGGACCTGCTTGAAAATCTGCATTATAACCTGAGAGAAAGAATTATTCTAAATACCTCTTACATGGTTTTTGGACAGCTGTTTAATAACAACATAAAAATCCTGCAAGTGGAGTTATATTTTATTTTCTAGTTGAGCTTCCAGCTGGCTGATGCCTCGTCTTAGGGGAACAGAGACAAGAGCCAAAGTTACACATTGCTCTGTGGAAGGATCAGAAAAAGGAAAGGCTGAGAGCCAAATCATCTCTGCTTCTAGATTCCTTGGGGTGGAATTTGCACTAAGACTGACAAGAACTGTCCTGGAATTCTATGAAATGGCCTGGAATTCTATGTAGGTGCAGATGTTGTACTCCTACACATGTGGTCCAAGACCACTGCAATTTCTTTGTGGCCCTTAGGTCTTAACTCTCTGATGGATGGCCAACCTCCCTCTGGAGATGAGGCACTTCATCAGAGAGTTTTTGACTTCCCTGGCAAAAATGGACCTGAAGCACCTCATAGGAAACCTGGACCCTGAGCCTATAATAGGAAAATGTTTTGATATATAAAAGTTAATTCACATTTAGATATACATAAAGGAAAAATACATAACATCATAGGGCTGGGTTAAACAATTTGAAATGGAAACTTTGATTCACACAGCTTGTTGGAAAAACATCATTGGAAGCATGTTTTATTTGAATATGCAGATCTTCTGAAGTCAGAAGATTTCACATGAATGCCATCTTTTTATTTCAGGAGGAAGCAGGGGAAAAAAAGTTGAAACATATGCCACTATAAGAATAAAACTTTTTTATGTTTAAAATACTAAACATTTTTTCTTCATGAAGAATTGTGAAACACTAGTATTTTGTTCCACTCTCTAAAGTAGCCAGACGTCAAAATTTTTAAATCTTCTAGTAAAAGAAACTCTCCCTTTGCACAGTCACCAAATGTAGGTTAACAGTTCCTTAGGTGTTTTACGGTCTATGTCTTGTAACTTCAATAGAGGAGAAACAGGACTGTAAGTATGCCTCATGCCTTATTTCTTGGCCCAGTCTTGCAGCATATATTGGCTTTCATTTCTAATAATAGTGCTGCCACATGACAGAATTCAATATCAGTTCAATCCCTTGGCTTCTTTTAGACATAATCCTTGCAATATTGAAGACACAGAGAGATAACAAACAGAAGCAGCACAGGGCAAAACCTTTATCTCACTCAACTAAACTATGCATACAATTTAATTACATCTCTTAGCAGTACTGATATATTAAACCTCAAAATTATTTTTTCCTGCCCATGAATAAGAGTTTGTGTAGAGATTAAGGATGTCTAGCAGCTGATAGCACAGGAGCTCTGTGCATGAAACTCTTCTTTTCCCTTTGCTCACCACACTGATTTATTCAGAATTCTGTCTGAATGCATTTGCCTGATGCTGAGTCTCTGCATGACGCCTTCATCTTTAATGAATGCTCTACAGAACCTGCTTTCCTGTCTTGTCATCAACTAGAAAGGGGTTTCCAGTAAAATGAGAAAATTCGTCAAATAAGCATTTAATATAAATCAGGTGTGATTTTATATCCTTCATATGGAAAGCTTCTCATTGATTTGAATATGTGCCAGATCAGGCCCTTTGAATATTGTGTTTCAGAAGCCACGTACCTGGGTATGAGTCACTGAATGTGCTGCAGACTGCAGCGGCACCTCTCAGAAATAGTTGCTCCAAGAATCAGTCAAGGTGAATTCATGCCATGCCATGCGTGCTTATCATAACTGCCTATGTTGCCAGTTTAACTTTTTATATAGAATTATTGCTGCTCATTTGTAGGATAATTCTAACTAAGATTTTGCAGGAACAACTGGAGTCATCACAGTTCAGACAAAAAGTCATGGGTCTTTTCATAATTTTTTCTTGCTTCAAAATATATTTTACTGCTAATGGAAGAATTTTACAACATACTCAATAGCTCCTACAAGCAATTTTTATCTAATTGAACTGTTTCTTAGTATTTGCATTTCACAGTCAGTTTTTGCATATTTACTTCAAGGGAAGTAAATTTTCTTCTAGATCAGTTTTAGCCCTAAAAACCCCTAACAGAACTCAATGTACAATGCAACACAGGGATGGGCACGTTGATCTGAGGATACTAACACATGCCAAGTTTTTACAAGATTTATCATGTTCTTCAGGAAAGACACCAAGAAACACTCCAAGTTGGGATGCAAGCAAAACATTCATCCCTCTCTACCAGTCAGTCTGATATCATGTGGGACAGTTTACTACAACTTCAAAAGTTATTCCTGAATTTAGCTCATTCTATCCATATACAAGGTCCTGGGTAGTAGCTATACAATTACCTTATCGTAATTTGATTCACCCTGCTAGCAACAAAAATATCAGTGGAACTCCTCCTTGCAAAATTAAGATGAAAGCTAAAACTTAATTTTGTTTTCTTCATGAGGACAAATTATTCTCATAGTTTTTCTACAAAGCAGGCTCTGTTAACATCCCTGGTTTGCACAAATCTCTGTCACCCTGCAACATAATTAATTCTCTGTTGATATTCAATGGGAGATAAATACATGAAGCTCTAACTAATGCTTTTCTACTTTCAGAAAATCTACTTCCTACATTTATGTGCACCTGAAGAAACACACTTCCTTCTCTTACAGACATAAAAAGAAAGATAAATAAGAAAAAACAGAAGTTAGGTATTAGGTATAAAATTATACCATAGGTATGTGCAGTTGAAGTGTTGACAACTGCTAGCTTCCTCACCCAACAGAAAGTGTTACTAATGGTATGATTTGCCAGGCAAAGTTCTATGCTAAGTTAAGCAAGACATCAGTTTAGAATATCAAAGTGATCTTCACTTAAAATCCCTAATTCCATATAAACTCTCCCCTTTCTGCTCACATTCCAGACTTTTAAAAATGCTAGCTGAGGTAGCATCTAATGTGAAACCCAGTGGTTAAAAGGAAGATGACTATAACTGTGGTAGTTTCAATTTTCAATAGTACACAAGGGGAAAAACACCAAACAAGCAGCAATCACCAGTATAGGTTTACAAGCATTTTTATGAGATTTAAGCTTGGTTTGTGTTTCCCTATGGGTTAAGGCAGCATCTGAAGGCAGCATTCCTATGGGTTTAACCTGGCATTATCGTGAACACAAGCCAGCAGTGTGCCAATGGCATCCTGGCCTGCATCAGGCATAGTGTAGTCAGCAGGACCAGGGAGGTGATCATCCCCGGGTACTCAGCTCTGGTGAGGCCACACCTTGAATGTGTTCAGTTTTGGGCCCCTACTCAGCTCTGGTGAGGCCACACCTTGAATGTATTCAGTTTTGGGCCCCTACTCAGCTCTGGTGAGGCCACACCTTGAATGTATTCAGTTTTGGGCCCCTACTCAGCTCTGGTGAGGCCACACCTTGAATGTATTCAGTTTTGGGCCCCTACTCAGCTCTGGTGAGGCCACACCTTGAATGTGTTCAGTTTTGGGCCCCTCACGGCAAGAAAGACATCGAGGCCCTGGAGCACATTCAGAGAAGGGCAATGAAGCTGGAGAAGGGTCCGGAAAAACAGGTCTTCCAAGGAGCAGCTGAGAGAACTGGGATTGTTTAGCCTGGAGAAGAGGAGGCTCAGGAGAGAGTTTATTGCTCTCTCCAGCTCCCTGAAAGGAGGTTGTGGTGAGCTGGGGGTCAGCTTCTTCTCGCACATAAATAGCGACAGGATGAGAGGAAATGGCTGCAAGTTGCGCCAGGGGAGGCTCAGGTTAGAAATTAGGAGACATTTCTTCTCTGAAAGAGTGGCTGGGCATTGGAATGGGCTGCCCAGGAAGGTGGTTGGAGTCACTGTCCGTTGGGGTGGTCAAGGACAGATTGGATGAGGTACTTAGGGACATGGTGTAGTTAGTAACATAGGTTGTAGGGGGACAGTTGGAGGCCTTTTCCAACCTTAATGATTCTGTGATCTTTCTGAGGACTGTTATCAATGAGCATAAGAAGAAGCAACAGGGTATGTGAAACATGATTGTTACTGAGATCATATCTAAGAGGCATTGTAGATTTTATAGGGAGCATCCTATATGACTTTGGCATAAGCAGCATAGAGTACACATCAATTCTGGATTTAGAGGAGGACAAGTAAACAACCAAGGCAGTATAAAAAGTTGAAGATGATTGTGTCATTTTCTTTCTTTGATAATCAGCAAAACCCCCTGACAACATTAAAGGTGTCACAGCAGTAAAAAAATAAGAAAGCAAACAGCATAATAGCTTTTCTTAGATAAGGCAGGAAAAAAAACTACCCACAATTGAATTTGGGATTATAGAAGAAAATATGAAGGACAAATCTAATTTGCTTGCACTGCAGTCAATAAACAAATTTGCAAGCATCTGCTGATTCATATAAGCTGGGTGGGTGCATGCAGTGCACCTGAACCATTATGCAATAGAGGTCTACACTTCTTTTAGGCCTGTGGCAGAAGCTCTCATGCTTAAAAGCATCTGCAAAGCGCACATGCACACCTGGTGATCCAGCAACACAGGTCTGTTCAGAACGATTTTCCACTCTAATTTTCTAGTCTCAGCATGCCAAGTGTCTGTGTCAGAACCTTTCTTCTCATCACACAGAGGAATAGGCACAAGGAACCAAATTTCACAAGTCAGAACTTGTCTTCTGCTCATACATGTACAGAAGGGAGTTCTGAAGGAGCCCATCAGCCGCCTGGCACACCACCATCAAAACTGTCCTCCTCTCCCAGTCTTTTTAAAACATACTGCACCTTTTTTTCCAGTGTGTTTTTGCTACGTTGGTGCAAAAGCACAAAGAAGGTCATTATTATGAGCACTGTGCTGATAAATGGGTCCTAGACAAGTGAAATGCTATAATGACAGCCTCTTCAGATGATGAAGTGTGAAAGCAGAAAACTCCCTGCAAGGCAGCCTTATTTGGAAAGCTCATTTGTTCCCCTGCAATGCCTTTGGCACGAATAGTTATGAACCATATAGTTATGGGGGAAAATGAATCAGCCTCACAAGAAACTGTAGCAATTTGCTGAAGACCAAGAGAAAAACGTAGCTACAGGATAACAATGTAGACTGAGCATCTTATGTTCTCCGACTTTTGTTTAGGTAACAACCACAAAACCGTTTGCTTTGTCAGGGAACGCAACTGGCCAGGAACTCACATTTATTGAAAATTCCTCCACAATTTCCCTCCCTGCACTCTGGGTTATTTAGAGCATAAGCATCATCTTTGTGTTCAGCTTATACCTGCGGAAAATGCAACCCTAACATTTGTGGGTTTATGGTTATTTTGCTCCAAATAAACCTCAGCAGTTAAAACCTGACACTTCCTTTTTAGACACAGATCAAGCAGAAACATTTTTTTAATAGTACATTTTTTTCTGTTTGCAGTTTATTCACCGAATGTTTCTGGTATCAAAGCAGCAGCTCCACATTTTTGATAAACACGTTGTGCTAAACAAGATTTTCTGTGAGGGTGGAGGCATGCAAAACACCAACCCCAACACACCCAACCCCTCCAAGAGACTGATACCGAACACTTCATGAGGAAGTAAGGACTGGAAGGTGTAAATCAGTGAAGCTGCTTGGATGGAATTCAAGAAAACTCCAGGTAGTATCCCCTAGTTTCTAGTTCTCCTAACAGTAACACATGCAGAGCTATTCTTTTTGAACACAGCAGGTATGAAATCAATACAATTTTATAGGAATTAGAAAGATTCCATAATCACATAGCATTTCTAAGAACATGGTCTTTTTCTATACAAGTCGCAAACCACCACACAGATGTTAGGACAGGATATTTTATTTGTACAGAATTCCCTAGGACCTCTCCTAGTAGGACCTCAAATTCCCCATTTTATGAACTCTGGAGAATGGCAGAAACAGAAAGCTATCAGTGTGCCAACTCCTGCTCCCATTTCAAAGTAACTCCTTGGCACACTACCAACTAGCGTTCCTTCACAAAGCCTGCTCAGTTCTGCTGAGATTATCTATTTTGATCATCAAGAAAGATTTATCCTGGAAATGGATGGAGTGCTGCTTTTTGTATGTCTGTTTCAGGCTCAACAGCTCAATGTTGGGTCTGTGTTTAATGCAGCTAAAATGATTTCAGCTCTGATTTTTAAAACTATTCTACATTACCGAGACCTGTGAGGGACAATTTTGGTCAGGCAACTCCTGACCAAAATTCAGAGATAATTTTAAGGTCTGGGGATGGAGAAATTAATTTGGGACTGACTATGGGTGCTGTATCTTTAAGAACAATCTCTCCTTGCACAGACATCCTGTGAACTCCATATCCTTCTCCTGCCAGTCTACACATGATTTAATTTCCATGGGAAGGAACCCTGAACCTTCACAGCTGAAGACAGCAGTGGTGTATGCATTAGCTACATCCTCAGCATGAGGCATAAAACAAGCACAACCTTGGAGTACTGGAGTACTCCTTCCCAATGGTTTAGACATACCTGCTTATCACAGATGCCCATGTTTTAAACACACGAAGAGATACAAAACTATACAAACATTGTCAGTGTGGCAGAGGTGGTCTTATATGTCCTAACTGGAGTAGCATTATGACCCTGTGAAAAAGCTGAGGTCTCCTACTTAAACAACATCTTTCTTTTTTCTGATGGAGTTGTATGGCTTCAGAGGAATTGAACTTTGGTTGCCATGAGATACGAATTTTGCTATTTCATAATGTTTTTTACAATTCAAAGCACTCTAGTGACTTCTATTTAAGAAACATCCTGTATATGCTCTAGCAGACAGACTACTGGCTCCTTTATTCTCTCAATGCTATTTTTCTCAGCCCAGTTTAAACAGGGGCTGTATAGCATTTATCTTAACTTCTCTATTTATTAATTTAATCAGAAAATTATGAGTTAAAAAAATCAGAATGCATTAGTTTTTATTTTCTTTCAGTTGTATTCTGCTTTTGAAAAATATCTGACGTTCTGCTTAGATTTAAGGTATTCTGCCTTCATCAGACAGAATCAGTTTATGTAGAATAGAAGGTGCTTGAAGGAGGGTGTATTTGACTGCTATAGACATTGGCAGATAATGACGACTTTCACAAAAGATTTGTCAAATTCAAGGTGGCACTTGTTAAAGTTTGTTGTTCCTGTGAACCTTCTAGAATAACAGAATTCCTAGTTGTCAAAACCCCACACATCTCTTTTCATCTAATTGGGTCCTTCAGATTCAGGGAAAAAAAATAATCAAAGCAGTTATCACTCTTGCAGTCAAAATTTTTTCCTTTCATACTTCTAACACATCATTGTTTTTCCTCCTTAAGTCAAGAAAAGGGTAGGAGAGGAGGTGGGGTAGCCATCTATGTCAGAGAATGCTTTAACAGTCTGGAGCTGGAGTATGCTGAAGACAGGGTTGAGTGTCTCTGGGGAAAAATCAGAGAAGCATGAAATCATATAAGATATAGTGATGGGAGTCTGCTATAGACCACCTGGCCAGGAGGAGGAAGCTGATGAGTTGTATTTTAAACAGCTGGGAGAAGTCTTGCAATCACCAGCCCTCGTCCTTATTGGGGACTTCAACTCACCAGATGTCTCCTGGAGGTACCACACAGCAGGGAGCAAGCAGTCTGGCAGGTTCCTGGAGTGCTGGGAAGACAACTTCCTGACCCAGCTGGTGAGTGAACCAACCAGGGAAGGTGCCCTGCTGGACTTGTTTGTAAATGGAGGTGGCCTAGTGGGGCATGTGAAGGTTGGAGGAAGCCTGGGGCACAGTCATCATAAGCTGATAGAATTCTTAGTATTGGGAGAAGTGAGGAAGGGAGACAGCAGAACAAACACCTCAGAGGGTGAACAACTGAGTCCAGTTCTGTTCAACATCTTTATCAATGACCTTGATGAAGGGATTGAATGTTCCCCCAATAAGTTTGCAGATGACACTATACTGGGAGGAAGTGTTGATCTGCCTGAGGGTAGGGAGGCTCTTCAGAGGGATCTGAACATACTGGACCGATGGGCTGAGACCAATGGGATGAGGTTTAACAAGGCCAAGTGTAGAGTGCTGCACATGGTCTGTCCTTGTGTGTGTACTGACCCTCAAATCTCTCTTTCCTCTCCACATTCTAATTCTGAAGAGTTAGATGTTTTTCTCTTTGAAAGTCAAGTCATGTTTGTAAAGGAAAGCTTTTAGGGCCAGAGCTCTAGAAAGTAGTCCTCAAGTCTGTAAGACAACTCAGATAGGAGGGTTTTGAATGTTCCCTAGGGACAGATGCATAGTCATAAGCCAGGTACCTGCAGTCAGAGGCAACCATCCCTACAGAACAGGAAAAAACTCTCTTCGTGCCTATAACAGACTTCTGACCTTCAGCAAAAACAACCAGAGGCTTTAAAACCTAAAATGTTCCCATTGAGATGGAAACCAGAGAGATCAAGGGCATTGCCCATGATCCTACAACATCTTATAGTTGATTTAAGAATTTAGCTGAATTAAAGTAGTAAATTGAGCTGAAAAAACATTTGTTAACTTTTTCTGTTAAATATACTTGAAGTAACTATAATGGAGAGGAAAATTCACGTTTAAGAATGAGTTAGCTAAATGCTGTCAACTTAAAACTTGGCCACAACTAGATTAAATTCTCTCCCTTCATTCACATGTACCTTAGTGCCAGAGCTTGTTGGACCAATGAAACTTTTATTGAGTAAAGAGCTCCTTTAAGAAGTTGTTTGCGCTGTTAGTACAAGCCATCCTTATCTACTTAATTTATGAGCCCATTTGGAAAGCTCCTGAAAAAGTCAGTGCATTCTCAATATTCAATTTGAAATGCTCATAACTCAGTTCAATGTAAACCAATTTTCTCTAGAGAACTCAAAAGTCTTTCTTCTTGGTGAGAGCAATTTTCAAGCCATATTTCAAGTCTTCGCTCCCAGTAGTATTGGATGTAAAAGTGTTTGAAAAGTCACTCTCTCTATAAATATAAATGCTTATAAGCTATAGACATATATACTTTACTTTGGTATAGAGTTTGGTTTTTTTAACCCCTCAGTTTCACCAGATTCAGGAAGACCTTCACTCAAGACTTCCTAGGCAAAATAAAAATATGACCAGTTTCAGGAAGAGACAGGGTGGAATATTTGAGAATCAAAGGTGAAACTTCAGAAACTGAAATTTTATACTTGTTTGTACTCCTTTTTCTGTGGCCTAACAGACAGCTCTCCCCTTCCAATGCTTTTGGTCAGATGCTATGGAAACACGTCAATGCTTATCTGAAGTCATACAGGCCAAAAATACATTTCCATAAATACCTGATAAAAAGCATGTCATATTTATATTATGCTATATGCACACACAGTCTACACTGTGCATGTTAGCTAATCTGTAGCATGCATCTAGTCTCAAGAACATGGTGTAGCATATATAACCCACAAATAGATGGGCTTGCTCTGTGCAGCCATGTTGATTTTGTCTCCTGTGAGCAGGAAGTGACACAACCACAGTGGGTTAGTGCAATACAGATCTGCAGTTCTGTAACAGAATCTTCTACTCCCAACCCCATCATCCTTTTAGGACTTAGAGAGAAGCTTTGATGGGCAGAGAATAAGGCTTGGAACAAAGTTAACAATGAACCCTTTCTGCCAGCTCCTAAGAATCCTCACAGAACCAAGCCTCTGGCCTACTCCAAACCCCAAAAGTGATAATAGCAAAGGCATAACATTCTAGGTACACAGTTGTTTGCAGCCCACGCTTTTTCTTGGCAAACATGAGATTTGCTTGCTATAACAGCATGTTACACAGAGCAGTCTACAGGTAATCAATTTCACCTCAGTCTTTTCTAGGAATTAAATACTTCCATTTTCCTTACTAATAGCAAAGATGAACAGTCACGTTGAGGCCTGGATTGTAAAAAATTACTGGATTGAGGATGTTAATAAATGGCTAATTTGTCACAGCTTGACCTCTACTGTCCCCTAATTCTTAATAAACACTAATCCACCATTTGATCAGCTGAAAAGGAAGGAATACTCTTAAAAGTGGGCTCTAATAATAATTTGCCAGTGACAACCCCAGGTGACGGATGCAAAGATGGGCCTGGAGCTGTTATTTCGTCTGTCTCTGGGCGCAGACCACTGTGCAGTTGAGAAGGGCTGCTAGGTCACACTCCCATGCATCAGCGTATGGCAGCCGGTACGTAAAATCAGGGGATTACTTGCTAGTGTATGACAGGGTATTTAGAAATCCTACCCTGAGCTCAAGGCTCACTCTGTAGGAAGGCATTTTAAGAAATAATTCCTCCTCAGTGACAACCTAAACATATGTGGCTCATGGTGAGAAGGAACAGAAGCGAAATTGAGATCCAAATGATTCATCCAACTCCATGTAATTTTACAGTTTAGCCACAAATAAAATTGAAGCCTCAAGACTAATTTTCCTATATCCTAAGTCAACATAATGCCCTTTCTCCCTTGGTGTTTGTTTGTATAGCAAGCTTTCGGGTACTTCTAAGTGTTACACTTTTTGCTGATAGAATATCAAGTGCTTTCATGTCTTACGCTTCAGTTGTTTGCCTCCTTATCCAAGGTGCACTTTTATTTGTTTGCTATCTAGCAGTAATGGGTACATACAGACACAGCCACCTGATCTTGAAAAATGTTTTGCTTCATTTTTGGAAAGCTAAGGGAGCTCAGGTCCATTGCCTATCTTATTATAATAAACAAGATCTGAGGGAGAGATCAGACCCCATGCAGATGATTCCCAGCATTTAGATACTGCACTAGAGTAGGAAGAAAAACAATGTTCGTCATCTGAATGTTTTCAGAGATACACTGTTTTTTCCACACTTAATCTACAGAAAGTTGAAACTCAAACTGTTGCAAGCTAAAAACTCTCACATGCTCTTTGAGTAATCTGAAAATTTTGAGTTTGAACTCTACCATCATAAACATACCACTGTTTCCATTAAAATTACTTAACATGTCAAAACAAGAACTTAGTCAAATTAAAAAAATAAACCAAAACAAAACCAAAAAACAAACCCACTCCACACTGTCTTCCATACTGGAGATTGCAGGCACATTGTTCTGACAAATTCAAATTCTTCTGATTAAAAAAAAAATTATATATCCTTTCTCTTTTCACTCCTTTTCTCTTAGCTTCACTTTCAGCAAATTTACATTTGATATCAAAAGACAGGTAGACAATTCTCAACCAGTTGAAAACTAAGACTAGTAAGTGCTGGAGGCCACGAGGCCCTTTGGAATTACTGGAGGTGGTGGTGCTATTTCCACACAAGTTGTCATCTACATAAAAGCAGGCTTAGTCCTACATATATACACACACGCATGCACGAGTGATGTCTGTTTACTTCCAAGTCCTCTGTCTTATATGCAACATATATTCCCAGACAAGACCATGTATTCTAAAGAGTCTGCAAATGCTTTCTTCGATTAGACACGCTGTGACATCACTTGTAGCATTCTGCTAGCTGTTCCAGTTTACTGGAACACAACACTGCACCCATATTTCTCAAAGTGCAGACTGAAAAGGCAATGATATTGCAGTTTTATTTAAATTGAGCATGTACGTGTAAGATAACTGTTGCAACAGCATCCCCAAATTAAACAGTTGTGCCCCTCTGTCAGAGATTCTGTGATGGTGGTTTTTACCTTGCAGTTCATTGCTGATGTGTGGGCATGAAGTCCTCCTGTAGCTTTCCTTGATCTGGCAATTTAACGGGTTCTTCAGGTTATTTCAGTGTCTTTTGCGTATAATAGCAACTGCTGCATGAAGACACTGGGTTAACGACCAAGTCTTGATTTTACATCTGAAAAACAATGGCAAGTGTTCATGAGCTATGCCCCATAAGGTGTAATAAACTAACAGCTTGGTTTACGTATTCCTATAACCTCCTACAGGGTCTGTGTTCACTTTGACAGTTTATGAAATATTAGCCTAAGCAAAATACATCACTATTCACATGTTTGAGAAAGGAAATTTATCAGAACTGCACTAAACCCCAGCTGGGAATAAGAAGGATGTCATTCTCTTAGAGGTCATTATAAATTGAAAGTTAAAATTGAGAGTTTTAGCACAAGTAGAATTTACTTTGGATCACATTATTTTTGGTGTGAGTGAACCAGAATCATTCAGTTGGAATAGAATTTTATCAAATTATATCAACAAATAGTTTAACCATTGGGATTAAGCCCGCAGAATTCAAAACTGCTCACATTCAAAACTAAATGTTGGAATATTTGATTTGGTCATCCTTACATTTTATAAACTTGCAGTGTCTCAGTCTCTTGGATGCAAAACCATGCAAGCATCAACTACATACAGCAGACTAAGCTAAAGACAGACTTCACTGAAAAATATACAGCATAGCTGTAAAATCTTGCATTACAGCTGGAAATGAGTATTTCTCAGAGACCTAACTAGCACACCAAAATTAGCAGTCATGACTGTAGTAGCATCAAAGAATTAATTCCACCAGTATAACTCTTATTATTTCCTACAGACACGATAAAAACATTCTGTGTGTAGAGTGACAGCGTTTCACAGATAACAACTTGCTAGAAAAAGATTTAAAATGTTTCAGAAACATTTTGTTCTTTTCAGTTCTGCGTTTTTTTGTTGTTTGTTTGGTTTTTTTCTCCTTCTGATTATTTGTGAAGTTTTCTAATGTTTTCTGGTTTAATACTTACCCAGAATGTATTCAATCAGAAAACAGTACTGTGCACGTGCAAATCAGTAGAAAAACGTTACACAGACATGAAAACATTGTCCGTGCACTACAGACAATTATCTATGATTCAGCTTCAGTTAAAAAGATGTATTGTATGTATGATGATGTTATGTTTCTTGCTACAGAGCTAAGGCTTGCTGGCATTTCCACCTACAAATTGCCAGGTGATGGTTGTGGAATTACATCAGCAATGCAGTCTCACGCAGGGCAAACCCACTCACATGCAGTTTTTTTCCCCAGTAAGATACTGTTGGGAGGTACCACCAATGAGATTATCTTATCTAGAAATAAATGTGTCACACAGCCCAGCTGGACTTAAATACAGATGAAGGAGAAAAGGATCTGCAGCGGACCACAAGAGCTAAAGATATGGGTTGGAGGTAAGTAGAAAGAATACAAGAGTGTTAAAAGTAAAATGAGCTTTAGAGCCACATGCTTCTCTCCCCACAGAATGTGCCCAAAAATTGCTCTTCTCCCAAATACTGCTCTATGCTATGGGTGATAAATATTGGTAATTTCTTTTCAATGGCAAGCATCATATATACAGCTAAGCTGTAAAATTGTCTGGGTGATACTTTCAAAGGCAGATTTATTCACCTTGATTAAAGAATTTTCAGGCAAGTTTCTGTTTTCATGTCTAACAGACTGAGCAGCAAAATTTGGAACATTGATTTTATAGAGGTAGCTCCTTTTTGCTTCCAAAGCTGTGAAGCTTCTGTCTACATATAAGAAATGAT
>VZTU01022158.1:22087-34057 GCA_013400835.1 Zapornia atra | reverse complement strand
AAGGGCAGAGACTGGCAGGACAAGGGGGATGGGGTGAAGCTGGAGGAGGGAAGGGTTAGAGGAGATCTTAGGGGGAAGCTCTTTGCAGAGAGAGTGGTGAGGGGCTGGAACAGGCTGCCCAGAGAGGGGGTGGGTGCCCCATCCCTGGGGGTGTTCAAGGCCAGGTTGGATGGGGCCCTGGGCAACCTTGTGTAGCTCCAGGCCTGGAGGTTGGTGTCCCTGCCTGTGGCAGGGGGTTGGTGCTCTGTGACCCTTGGGGTCCCTTCCAACCCAGACCAGTCTGGGATTCTATGATCATTGGAGCTGGTGTGTCAGAATTTACTGGGTGAGGATGCTATGCTCCTCAGTGCCTGTGTACTGTGACCTGACCAATATGAGTGCTGCTTGGTCTCCTCCTGAGCCCACTGACTTGGATTTGGTGTTTCACTTTGATAAGACCTGTTCTGTCAGCTTGAATGCCTAATGCTCTGCCTCAGTTATCAAAGTCCTTTCAGTGTATCTGTTACAGCTCTCTTAGTGAAGGGTCCTTCCCCAAGAAGCAGCAGAAGGCAAGGTTAGCTGGCTTCAACACAGGAAAAGAATAACCTGGGAAGACAGGCTCATGCTGGGAAGCAGCATAAGATCTGCTGTTTTTCAAAAGAATTTGATTCTTGTCACCATAGATCCATCAGTGACAGGCAGTGGCTAGCTGGGACAGGAGAGGTTCAAGGTAATAAAACCCTTTCTCTGAAGAAGGACAATGAATCAAAGAAATAATTTAAAATAATGAGGTAGAGCAGAATTGAATGCCCATCCCCTCCCAGGGGCACTGGGGGTGCCAGTGGTAGGGTAACAGTTGGCAAGTTGCTGGTATCTGCTCAGTGTAGAAGCTGCTCCCAAGCTGCTTTAGCTGGGCTTCAGTGGAAGTGATGACTGTACAATGAGCCTTAACGAGGGGATGGAGGATTGTTTCAGCACATGAAAGGGAGCTAGGAAGGCACGTTAATGAGAAGTAAGAGGTGACAGATGGCCTTGCAAGAGGGGCTGATGAGTCTCAGTTCATTCAAGTGGGTGATTGCCCACTGAAAGGCTGATCTCTAAATAATGACCGGGTTTGAGGGCTTTCAGAGCTCCCCAGGCCACAGTGGTAAAGATGTATAAATGTCTGCAAAAGCTAAATGTTTCTTAGAATGAGACTTGAGGAGGGATCCAGACAATCTGCTGGATCAGACCAGGTCCATGTTAAGAGTGTGTTCAGCAGGTCGAAGGAAGTGATCCTCCCCCTCTGCTCTGCCCTGGGCAGGCCCCACCTGGAGTGTTGTGTCCAGTGCTGGGCTCCCTGGGATAAAAAAGACAGGGATCTCCTGGAGAGAGTCCAGAGGAGGCTGAGGAGATGCTGAAGGGCCTGGAGCATCTCCCCTGTGAGGAAAGGCTGAGTGAGCTGGGGCTGTTCAGCCTGGAGAGAAGAAGACTCAGGGGGGACCTGATTAATGTTTCTCAATATCTGAAGGATGGGATGCAGGGGGAATGGGCAGCCCCTTGTCAGTGTCTGTGGGGACAGGACAAGGGGCAATGGCTGCAAGTCAGAGCAGAGGAAGTTCCCCCCCAAGATGGGGCAGAACTTTTCCCCAGTGAGGGTGAGGGAGCCCTGGGACAGGCTGCCCAGGGGGTGTGGAGTCTCCATCACTGGAGAGATTCCAGCCCTGTCTGGACGCCGCCCTGTGCAATATGAGCTGGGGAGCTGCTTTGGCAGGGGGTTGGACCCCAGGAGCTCTCCAGGGCCCTTCCAACCCCTGGGATTCTGTGATTCTGTGATGTTTTCCTTCCTGGTGAGGAACATGCTGTTTGGAGCAGTGGCTTGTGCAAGACCACATTCTCCAAAGCACTGTGCTTGGTCTGATACTGAGGTTTGGGCGTGGGGTGGCGGGGGTGTGTGCTGCTCCTGTATTTGTCAGGAAGCTCTATCACAGTAATAGCACTTCCTAATTACTGAGGTGGCATCACCAGTCAAAGAATAACCTCTAGATACAAAACCTTTCCCTGTGCCAGAAGGCCTGGGTCCTGCTGTGCTGCTGGCTGCAAGGCAGCTTCCCCGGGCTCCTGCACTCTTTACTGAGCACAACCTGGTATGATGTGGGCAGGGATGTTTGCATTTTCACCCTTGGTAACTAGTGTAGGAAAAGAAAAGTCCCAGTCAAATGCCTAAAGCCAAAAGATGGGCAAGTGAAGGACCCCTCTGGTAACTGCCAGCTTTGGGGTTTGTGTTTTTCCTGAGGTGAGGGGATCCACTAGCAATGAGCACTTAAAAGTTCAAGGTTAAAATTACTATTTAGCTTCTGTGGCATGATCTGTATTGGTTTATGGTCAGTGTTTTGTCTTCTGATCCTTAAACCACAAACTCTCAATGGGCTTATCACCTCTCAAAGGCAGAGTGCAGCACATGCAGGCTGCTCCTTTGCAGAGGGAGGAACTCCTCACCCTCACCTCCCAGCCTGCCCCTTCTGAGTGCCTACAGCCCCCTAGTGCAACCCTCCAGCCATGCCAACTGTCTCCCAGTATTTCTGTAATCCCTGTGGGGGTCAAAGCTGTGCACCTTTGAATTCCTCCTGTTTTCTTTCCTATGATGTATGTGCTTGCTTCAGGCTCTTGAGATGGGGCCCCAGAGCTTCTGGTTCACTCTTCACAGTGCTCCCATTTCTTGTCAGGCTATCACCATCATCATCATCATTCCCTGACAGATCTAGTTTGAAGCCTGTTAGTAAAGATTCCTCTGCCCTGCTTTTTCAGATGGATCTTCTCTCTCTCCCATAGTCTTTGTTCCTCAACAGAAGAGGAACAAACCCCACAGCATTGCAGTCACTTTTAGTCAAGCATGACTATAGCCACCTTCCAATTTAAATCATAAAACTGGAGATGAATTTAGGGTGAGGTATTTAATAGGAGTTCAGCATGATTTTTTTAAACTTTACTTGTCAAGCTAGGTAACTAACAATCACAAACTTCTGAAAGATCTCTGGCACATCAGTAATTTGGTTTTGATAATGCTTTCCTTAAGGAAAGGGGTGATCTTTGCTGAAGAATTAGGAAAAATGTTAATAATTTGGTAGCTCACACTAGCTGGGAGCAGGGAACTGCATTACAGGAGCCTGGGGTTTCATGCACTGTTGCCAAGTCATCCAGCTACAAAAGGTAAATGAATCCAAACTACACTGAACCAGGCTCCAGGTTTACAAATGCTTTGCCAGTAGTATCACACCTTGCAGGGTGATTGGACCAGCTGACCTTTGAAGGTCCCTTCCAACCCAAACCATTCTGTGATAGGAAGCATCATGTTCTATTCCTAAAGAACAGCTCCAGGTAGGTTGGTACTTCATGCTCTCATGAACTTTAGCTGTGCACCCTCAAGATTCTGTTCACTTACCTTTCTGTTGCACCTAGCAGGCTTCCTCTTATTAAGAGTACTGTCACATTCCCTGTTCAGGCTCTGCAGGTTTTCTCCTCATCCTTGTCTCACCCCTGCTGAATGAATGGCAACACTCTAATATGAAAAACAATGCCCTTGTGTGCATGTAGCAAGAGCTAATCTCAGCTGCTTTGTTCTACAACAAAGCAAGAAATAGCTGCTGAAATTAATAAGCAAGGTGAAGATGAGGTGGTTAAATCCAACATTAAATTGGTTCACATTAGGTGTACTGAAGAGCAGTAGGATTACCACTGTTCTCTAGTAAATCACTAGGAAGAGAAGAAAACACAGAAGGAAATGTGGGTTTCCCCTGTGGAGATGAAAAGGTTGTACACAGGCAGATGTCTGGAGAGATGTTTGGGGTTGGGAGGATGTCTGAGAACAGAATCACAGAATCCCAGCCTGGTCTGGGTTGGGAGGGACCCCAAGGGTCACAGAGCTCCAACCCCCTGCCACAGGCAGGGACACCAACCTCCAGGCCTGGAGCTACACAAGGTTGCCCAGGGCCCCAGCCAACGTGGCCTTGAACACCCCCAGGGACGGGGCACCCACCCCCTCTCTGGGCAGCCTGTTCCAGCCCCTCACCACTCTCTCTGCAAAGAACTTCCCCCTAAGATCTAATGTAACCCTTCCCTCCTCCAGCTTCACTCCATCCCCCTTGTCCTGCCAGTCTCTGCCCTTTAACAAGCTGATCCCCTCCTGTGTCTCTGCTCCCTTCAGGGACTGGCAGGCTGCAGTGAGGTCCCCCCACAGCCTTCTCTTCTCCAGGCTGACCCAGCCCAGCTCCCTCAGCCTCTCTCCGTAGGGCAGCTGCTCCAGCCCTCTGAGCATCTCCGTGGCTCCTCTGACCCCTCTCCAACAGCCCCACATCTTCCTTGTGTTGGGCCCCAGAAAGAAATAGCTTATGCACAGATTGAAATGTTAGCATCTGAACAAAAAAGTCAGCAGGCTGCAGTTGTTGCCCTGTTGTTCTTTCATACTCACCATCCCCATCCTGTTTCCCCCATTTCTTTCCCTTTCCTTCCTGCATCACAGTAACCACATCACCTGCCAGCTGGCTCCCAGGCACAAATCCTTTGCATTCAAAACACCCCTCATGTTTTCTCCACAGTTTTCCCAACAAAATTTTGAGGTGAACTTAAAAAAAAACAAACTGGGATGTTTCAAATTCTAAAATACTGCATTGTTTTGGGGTGGGGTTTTCCTGGTTTTGAGCCTTTTGAGACTGGCTGCTCTGCTGTCTGCAGGGGCAGAGTTGTCTTTGCTCTCCTGATTTCAGCAACTTGAATACTCAGCATCTCTGCCCTGGGGAGGCCCCAGCTGGAGTCCCGTGTCCAGAGCTGGGGCCCAGCACAAGGAAGATGTGGGGCTGTTGGAGAGGGGTCAGAGGAGCCCCGGAGATGCTCAGAGGGCTGGAGCAGCTCCCCTACGGAGAGAGGCTGAGGGAGCTGGGCTGGGTCAGCCTGGAGAAGAGAAGGCTGTGGGGGGACCTCACTGCAGCCTGCCAGTCCCTGAAGGGAGCAGAGACACAGGAGGGAATCAGCTTGTTAAAGGGCAGAGACTGGCAGGACAAGGGGGATGAAGGGGAGCTGGAGGAGGGGAGGGGTAGAGGAGGTATTGGGGGGGAGGTCTTTCCAAAGAGAGTGGTGAGGGGCTGGAACAGGCTGCCCAGAGAGGGGTTGGGTGCCCCGTCCCTGGGGGTGTTCAAGGCCAGGGTGGATGGGGGCCTGGGCAACCTTGTGTAGCTCCAGGCCTGGAGGTTGGTGGCCCTGCCTGTGGCAGGGGGTTGGAGCTCTGTGATCCTTGGGGTCCCTTCCAACCCAGACCAGTCTGGGGGTCTATGATTCTATGATAATGTACAGGACTGGCAATCAAGAACCATGTGGCTTCTTCAGGTCCCAAACCACAGGCCCTAAGGCAAACACCAAGTTGGTGGCAGAGCTGGTTGTCTGTGTGTCTGCTGCTGAAGGATATTTTCCATGGTGGCATGTTGGCCTCTGTTTAAAAACAAGCAAACAAACAAACAAACAAACAACACACCCCCAGGCCCAGGCACATAGCTTTGTGTGTTTTGCTTGTAGATGTGATTGCATGCTGTTCAGTAATCCTTCTCTTCAAAGAATTATAAAAAATAGTCAATAAATGACAAGACATTTCTCAGGTTCTGCTTCTGTAGAGCTTTCTGTAAGAAGGTTTTCAAACCAGCTCCTGTTCATCCTGCTGACAGAACTCACAACTCATGTTTTCCTTGTCTGGAGAGCATTAGGTTCTGCTGGATGAAAGCATTGCCAAATAGTGATGTGTTTTGTTTTATTGCTGTTTTCCTAAGGCTTTCATAGTCAGATAGGAGGTAGAAAGCCATCTGCTTTGCCAACTTAAGGTAGGCTGAGATGCAGAATACCTGTGTCATGCTCAAACTCCATTCTGCATAAAACCCATGTTTGTCCTCAGTGCATCCAGCGTGCTGGGGGAGACAGGCAGCTCCTGCTGCAGGGGACAGAAAATGGGCAGGAGAAAGGTGCAGTTGATTGTAAATGTAGCTGAAACTGAATTGTTTGAAAAGCCTGATTTGTACTAGATTGTCAACAAAAGGATTCTTTCTTTGCTGTTGCTACTGACTGCATATGAACCATTTGTTCATGTGTCACAAGGCAAGGTGCCTGCTAGGGAAAGCAGGTGACATAACTGGTGACTAAGCTCAACTGAACCCTTCTGCTAAAAGATATGGACACATTCTGGAGTGAAAAAGAGTTCTGACTTGATAGAAGGAAATCTCCCTTTGGGTAGTCAGGTATTGGAACAGGCTGCCCTGACAGGTCAGTCAGTCTCTCTCCTTGGAGGACTGTGAGACCCAGCTAGCTCCAGCCTGTGCACCGTGGTCCCGTCTCATTGCTGGTCCTACTTTGAGCAGG
The DNA here is from genome assembly GCA_013400835.1 of Zapornia atra. Taxonomy (NCBI): domain Eukaryota; kingdom Metazoa; phylum Chordata; class Aves; order Gruiformes; family Rallidae; genus Zapornia; species Zapornia atra. The sequence goes on along the minus strand of VZTU01022158.1, from coordinate 27,703 downwards.
AAGTTGGGCTGGGGACTTGTGCAGGTCCTTTGGAGTGGGGGTTGTTCTGGAGCCTAAGCTTAGGACAAAGTCCTGCCTTGCTGCCTGTTTCACTAGGCTGTCTGCTGTGAGTTTGCAAAGTGATTAATTTGATTACTCGTGAAAGGGCAGATGTACATCTAGAAAAGGCTGCATAATATATGACACAGAGGAGGAAAGGTTCCATCTCAGCAGAGCTCTGTCTGCCTCTAATGCAGGATTTTCAGCCTCAGTGATCTCCAGTGTCCTGAAAGGCCTGGGAGCCCCCTCTGACAGAGCAGGCTGGTTCTGGGTTTGCGTTAAGTGGCACTTTAATTGTGTTAATTTGACACTGTGGTTCCCCAGTACATGCTGCCACTTCATTTGGGGAACGTTTGCTTGTAGAGTAAGACACGTGCAGTGTTTGCCTGCAGCCTTCCAGTCCTGCTTGCTTCCTGGAGAGACTGAACAGGAAGCTTAAATGTTGGCTCCCTCCCCTACAGCATCCTGAGGCACTCAGACCGTGACCCAGAGTGAGCTGGGGCTGTTCAGCCTGGAGAGAAGAAGACTCAGGGGGGACCTGATTAATGTTTCTCAATCTCTGAAGGATGGGATGCAGGGGAAATGGGCAGCCCCTTGTCAGTGTCTGTGGGGACAGGACAAGGGGCAATGGCTGCAAGTCAGAGCAGAGGAAGTTCCCCCCCAAGATGGGGCAGAACTTTTCCCCAGTGAGGGTGAGGGAGCCCTGGGACAGGCTGCCCAGGGGGTGTGGAGTCTCCATCTCTGGAGAGATTCCAGCCCTGTCTGGACGCCGCCCTGTGCAATATGAGCTGGGGAGCTGCTTTGGCAGGGGGTTGGACCCCAGGAGCTCTCCAGGGCCCTTCCAACCCCTCTGAGTGTGATTTTCAGTGTGAGAAGTGAGGTGGGGACGTCTGGCTGATTTCCCAGGCAGCGTGTTACCTGGGTACACACTCTGACCCTGCTGGGCACACAGAACCTCCCCTGGTTCAATTATGACCTTTTTTTTTTTTAATAAAACAGTTTAAATGCTGAAACTTTGTATCCTCATTGTAGGTTTGAGTGCCCTCAACTGTTGCTGTGGGACCATCCATCAGTTACTTGCCTGGGTAAGGTGGCAGCGTTTGTAATTCCGTTGCTTTCACCTCTTGCAGGAAGCAGCAAACATGCTGCGCCTCATGCAGAACAGGCTGAAGGAGGAGGAGCAGCGCCTGCTCAAGAGTGGAAGTAAGTGGGGTTCCTTCACCTCTTGCATTAGCAGAGACATCAGACATAGATACAGCCTGGGAGAAGAGCTTCTTCAGAGCAGCCCTGCTGAGAAGGACCTGGGGATTCTGGGGGGTGAGAAGCTCCCCCTGAGCCAGCAGTGGCTCTGGCAGCTGGGAAGGGCGATGGGATCCTGGGCTCCATCAGCAGAGGGGTGGCAGCAGGGACAGGGAGGGGATTGTCCCTCTCTGCTCTGCCCTGGGGAGGCCCCAGCTGGAGTCCTGTGTCCAGAGCTGGGGCCCAACACAAGAAAGATGTGGGGCTGTTGGAGAGGGGTCAGAGGAGCCATGGAGATGCTCAGAGGGCTGGAGCAGCTCCCCTACGGAGAGAGGCTGAGGGAGCTGGGCTGGGTCAGCCTGGAGAAGAGAAGGCTGTGGGGGGACCTCACTGCAGCCTGCCAGTCCCTGAAGGGAGCAGAGACACAGGAGGGAATCAGCTTGTTAAAGGGCAGAGACTGGCAGGACAAGGGGGATGGAGTGAAGCTGGAGGAGGGAAGGGTTAGATGAGATCTTAGGGGGAAGTTCTTTGCAGAGAGAGTGGTGANTGTGTAGCTCCAGGCCTGGAGGTGGGTGCCCCTGCCTGTGGCAGGGGGTTGGAGCTCTGTGACCCTTGGGGTCCCTTCCAACCCATGCCATTCTATGATTCTATGATCATCAAGTCCTGTCCCCTTTATGTATAAGTATCCACTTGCAAGTGGAGGGGATGTGAGATGGATGACAGAACAGTATTAGGAAAAGTGGAATGATAATAACTTGAAAAGGACAGTAGTGAAATAGGGAACCTGACCTCTGGGAAACGCTCCTCTGCCTTGTGACTTTTACCTGCAGCACCCAGGGATGGAACCAGCACCCACCAAACATGCTGTGCAATCACAGAGAGCAGATTTTCAGGCTTCACTTCACTGTTCTCCCAGCCCCTCTGGGTTGGCTGTGGACACGATGGGATTGCTGGTTGAAGGGTGGTTTGGGAACAAGTTGGGTTAGAGGATTCTAACCAGCAAAAAGCTTTTGCCTGTAGGTGAGTTGTGCCACTGCCCAGCTGCCTTGTTACACACGTGCTGGTGTGCCTTCCAAAACTGGAGTATAACTCCTGTCCTCAGTAGTGAGCCAGCCACGTTGCATGGCAAGGAGTTCAGCTATGTGTTCAGATTCATTCCTTGTGATGTGTCTTTCAGCTCATAACTTTCCCAGATGAAAAACACTCAGCTGGAAATGCTCTTCAGTATCATTCATCTTCCAAGTGGGGTCCACATTTGGCTGCTTGTGTTTGCTTGCTTTTAGTCTACCTGCAAAATGTGAATGCAATTAAAATCAGGCTTATTTTTTCTTCCCCCCCAACATACTCTTAATTAATTAGAATTCTAGCTGAGGATCAGAAGGGAATAATAACCTCTTGAGATTTTGCAGAAAGCTAACAAACCAGATTTTGCTCCTTTTGAGCCAAGCATCAGCAAGAACTTCCTCATTAATTACCCCTGTGAATTTAATATTGCAGTATGTGCATTTTTATATGGGAGTGGGAGAAAATAGAAGGGAAGTTAATTCTCAGGATCAGAGGGAGAGTTCATGGAAGCTGAAATTGAGTAAGGACATGAAAGTTGAGCTTCACAGTTTGTTTGCTGGCAGAGATTTTCAGAACGAGCTATGAAAGGGCAAATTCACTCATTTCTGCCCATCTTTGATCTCATTTTCTTATGCCAGTTCCAGTAAAAAATGAAGTTTTAGCTGAAACACAGAATTTGTACTCTAAGTTACAAGAATACAGAATTGTTTCAGGGATTTACTTGAGTGAAAAAGTCCAGGCCCTGCTCTCAGGCAGCTTCCAGGGCAAATGAGCTCAAGAGGAGGAGAACATCTCTGATCAGTACTTAGCAGGGTTTAGTATAACTTGGAAATTTAGTGATCTGTTTTCTCCTTGTCTATGGAAAACTCTTCAGTCATTTTGCATCTCTGAAATAATGTGAACCTTTTAGTGAGTGATATAACAGCCACCTAACAACCTCACATTATGACTTCTAATGACTTAAGAGTATTACTGCAATATATCTTTATTCAAGGGCTTAATTGTCATAATTAGTAATTATTCTAGTGATGCCTTGGAAAGCTGGCATCAGAACTCCCCAGCCTTGGTGCCTAGGAAGCAGGATCCTTTACTGCAGCACTGGGCACACAGGGGATCGATGGCTCCTCCCAGTGTGTGCCCCATTAAAGCCAAATGTCTCATAGTGATACAGATTAATTATACACATTCATTATCATTTCTAGGAAAAGGCAGGGTTATGCAAATTATTCCCAGGAAGTCACTTCCATTCACTCCTCCCAGACAGAGCATGCTCAGGGACACTCAGGGGGTCTCCTGGTGTCTGCAGGGATGAAGGCTGGACGTCTTCCTCTCTCTCAGCCCATGCTCTTTACGTTTCTTCTCCATGCTTACCTGGGCTCCAACACCTGCACTGACTGGTTAGTTTCTCACTGAAAACAAGATAGACTCTGTCTTTTAATGGGTTGTTAGTCTCATTATTTAGGACTCCTCTATCTCCTCCTTCCTCTGGTTTCCAGGCTGTTGCACTCTGATGGTGAAGTTTTGTAGCTGCTTTCATGAAACAGCTGATGTGATGGCAGCCAAATTCTGCCAAAATTCAAAACTGATCTATTCCTCAAAACACCCCAATTCTTACTTCTTTACCTTCAAGGCTGTGACTGCTGCATTGTTATGGTTCAGTTTTGCAGCTGCTCTCCCAAGCAGCTTCCACAGTTACAGCTTTCTCTTCAACTAGTCTATTCTTAAAACTATGCAAATTCTTATGTTAAAGTTATATTGTCTCTTAAGCTGCACCTCTATTAAGCTATTCAGCATGATTACTTTTCACTGAATCACTGGTGGTAAGAGCACCCAGGTCCTGCTCTGCAGTGCTGGCTCGTTTTTTGACTGTCCCATAACCTTGGAAAACCAAGTCAGCTTTGTCAGCTCCCTGCTTTGAGCTGCACTGGCATGGAAGGCTGCAGAGCTGCAGGGGTGTCACTGAGACCACACATTTGGCTCCCAGTGGCTGTTTTCCCCAGTCCCAGCACGGCTTCCTTACTGCTGTAAGGTTAATCTATGGAATGCTGTAAAGCTCTCTGAGACCACGCTTTACTAACATGTAATGATCAGGTGCCAGGCTGTGCTTTCCCCCTAGACCAGACCCCACTCTCCTCCTCTCATTATTAGTTAAATGATGCCCCTTTACACAATTCACAGCCAAGAGATTTGCTCTGATGACAGAACTGGCCTAGCACTGCCTTAGAGGAAGGGTTACAGAATGGTTGTGTTAATCCCAGCGTCCTGGTCACAAGAAAAACAGGGATTTTGCACCAGAGGAATCACAGAGGCAGCAGCACTGAAGAGCTTTGCCCAAATGGCTCCATGGGTTAACTGTGAAATTCATACTAGAAATAGAAGGGATGGGGTTGCTGCCCTCCCAAGCACAGCCTGTGGTGTATCAAGGAGCACTGGGAGCATTGTGTGTATCATGGGGAAATGGTGTTAAGTGCTCACACAGCACTGAAACCTTTCACCTGTGCTTGGGGATTCTGCAGGCTGTATCCTGCTTCTGAGGTAGGACCAGCCCTGTTAATGAGGTGGACACAAGGAAGGCTAAAGAAGGGCTTCTTCACCATCAGCAACATCTTTCTGAAGTAGGGTTGGGGAGGAAACAAACGCTTGCTTATTCCTGTTGTAATTTTTGAGTAATCCCTCCCACACAAAGTGCTTCTATCCTAAATTGTCTTTGTCTTCAGCTTGGCAAAACCTGTAGGTCTTTGTTGTCTGGGCCTTCAGCCCAGCAAGTGCCTCGTGCCTGCCCGCAGCACTGTTCAAGCAGACCCTTGGTCTTGCTCATGCCACAGGTTCTGGAGATGAAGGGATCTCCTTTTCCCTCTGTGGTGGTTTTGGCCCTGGCTAGAGGCCACCAAGCCGCTCGCTCACTGCCCCCTTCAGCCAGAAAGGGGAGAAAATAGATATTGGGAGGCTCAGGACTTGAGATAAGGCCAGAGGGATCACTCTGCAATGAGTGCAATGGGCAAGACAGACACAGCACAGAATAAAGAAAAGTGATTTATTACTACTTACTACAACTACTACACCCAGTGAACCAGAATGAGATAAGAAGCGGCCAGGTCTTCAAGCACCTTCCCCCCACCCCTCCCTTCTTAGCAAACTTAAACCTCATCACGATTTTACTCCCTTCTTCCCCCCCAACATGGCACAGGGAGGGGCAGGGAATGGGCAGTGGGGTTCCAGCGATCCCTCACAAGCTGCTTTTCTTCCCAGATCTCAACACTTCCACTCCCCCCC
>VZTU01022158.1:1534-21826 GCA_013400835.1 Zapornia atra | reverse complement strand
TGGCAAACCTGCTGAGGCGTGGATCAATCTTCACAGGGCATAGTGGTCTCTGCTCCCCATCCTCATCCATGGGCTTCGGGGGGACACCCGTTTCCCCATGGGCTCCACCACGAGCTGCAGGGGAAACTTTCTCTTCACATTCTTCATCCCCCCCTCCTTTGGGCCTGGCCTTGTGTCTGTGCAGCTTGTTCCATCTCCTCACTCCCGCTCCAGTGGCAAAGTGCCCCTGCCAGCAGGTTTTGTCTCCTCTGTGATTCCCAGAGGTGCTGTGACCAGCTCTGATGGGCTCAGCCTTGAATCTGACCTTGAACTGACCAGTGCTTACAAAATCTGGGGCTTCAGAAAGCTGTAACTGCAGCTTGCAAAAGCCCCTGAAGCAGCACAGCTACACCAAACTGCAACACCCCCTCTGCTCAGTGGGAGGTGGGCAGGCTGTCCTGGTGGCTCCCAGATCCCAAGACTCTCTGGTCAAATCTTGAAGGTCCAGGCTTGTGGAGTGAGCTTTGTTTGGACAGACTCAATGCAAATGGATAGCATGGAGCCATTGCCTCCTGCAAGGGAAGGGGAAAGTTCTCTAACTCTCATTACACTTTGCCCCTGGGAGCTGCGAAACACTTAATGAGGCTCTTCTGAAAGCACAGGCTGGAATGTGGTGATAAATTTGTTACCATTAACTGATAAAAGTCAGCATCCATTCTGCCCCTGCAAGCACTCTTACCTTTTCGTCCCTTCCTAATTGATGCAGTTCTCTTATGTCTGGATCCTTTGACCTTATCTCCCAGTAATTTGCTAAGAAGAGTTGCAAATTAAGTTTGTTTCTCTGCATCAGAGTCACAGGCATCCTGAGCAGCTCTCAGTTGAGTTTCAGGCTGAACTAACACCAGAGAAACCTAAATCAGTTTATTTGTAACAAAAGCACTGTGAAATGTAGGTTGAATTCTGCAAGTCTGCTTATGGAAAGCCCATGGATATACCATCATGCAAGTAAGAGTATGGAAAGCCCATGGATATACCATCATGCAAGTAAGAGTATGGAAAGCCCATGGATATACCATCATGCAAGTAAGAGTATGGAAAGCCCATGGATATATCATCATGCTCACATCAAATTTGCAATAATGTTTAGTGTAATTCAGCAGTAACCTGGTATTTTCCTCTTTTGCCAGTGTACATTGTGAATTATCCTTTGGTTTTGACAGAGAAACCCCATAAACCACTACACTAAAAAGCAAACTAAAAGGTGGCACTAAGTCATATGGAACCCCCATTCTTAAATTCTGTGAGGGTGTTGAACTCCAGACACAGATCAGGCTTTGAGTGTTATTTGCATGATGAAAACATAGGCAATTGAGCATTTGCAGCAGCACAGGAATGGGTTTTTTTGTGACAAACAGCAAGTAAATTGCTGTTATTTTTCTAATCTTTATTTCACACAAGATGCTTTTAGAGAAACCCATGGCCAGTGTGGTGGTTTTCACACCCCATGCTGCCCCTGTGGCACTGCCAAGGTTGGTGCAAAGATTGACTGCAACTCGGGGCAGGGTCTCCTTGTGCCTAATGGAACGCTGACGTACAATGTTACATTAGACACTGCTTGGATGGGCACTGTGAAGGCTGTTGATAGAGCCGTTGTCAGGTGTAGATACGTGAAGAGTTGCTCTGATAATGGTTTGGAGTGAGAGGAAAGGGCTGGGGAAGGTCACTGACCCTGGCAGAAATTCAAGATGGGCTTTTTTGGGTTCATCCCAGGTCGAAAGAACATGTTTGCTGAGCACAAAGTAACAAGTGAAAATGTTTCTAGACTGAAATACAGATTTATAACAGCAACAGGATTAACTGATGCTCCCTGAGAGCTTCAGTTCTGCTCCATACACAGCCAAAGCTCTTCCTTGGCCAGTTCTACTTGCCAATGTAACTCTTCCTTTTCTGACAGCCAAGCAGAATGTGCTTAGCTCGATTGTCTTGCTCAATTAAACTGAGCAAATAGATGTGCTTTGGACAAATTGTGTGACACTGTTGCAGTTTGGTGCTGTGCTGAATCTCTTCTACCCTTCCTACTCCAGAATTAATGCTTTAACATCTGACAGCAGGTACATGAAGAGCCATCTCACAAGAACTGCAGCATTTTAAGTGTAGCAGTGAGTCACTGGGTAATTCCCACAAGGTGAGATCCCTGGGTGATACTGCTAATGCTCAGCACTGTCCCCAGCTGGATCACAGAATCACACAGACTCACAGGGGTTGGAAGGGCCCTGGAGAGCTCCTGGGGTCCAACCCCCTGCCAAAGCAGCTCCCCAGCTCATATTGCACAGGGCGACTGGAATCTCTCCAGAGATGGAGACTCCACACCCCCTGGGCAGCCTGTCCCAGGGCTCATCCTATTCCAAGATGCTCAGACCATCCATCTTCTAGCAGATGCTTGGAACTTGTCCACAATAGTCTGGTGTTTTGCTTGTTGAATAATTGCAAATTCATGTTCTAATTTAATAGTACTTTGATGGATTCTTGGCTTTTGAGATCATTAGAAATACTTAGGTCACTGAATATAACCTCTCTATAAAACAGGCCAAAAAATAACTTAGCTACTTACTCCTGTGCCAAGACTACAAATCCCAGTTTAAATGGAGCTTGTCTGCAGGAGTTATTTTTAATTATTTCAAGTAGCAGAGACCTGTTGCTTCCCTGGGCAGCAGTTAATCATCCTTACTGTTAAAAATGTGAGTTTGGATTGCTATAGCAATAGACCATTTTACACTGATCCAGCGTGGTCTGGACCTGCACTGAGCTCTGCCTCTGCCACAGACTGGTCGCTGGGCTGTGTAGGGTATCACCCAGTTTTAGTATGATCAGGTCTTAACATCCACACTGGCTGGAGGAGTTGGTAGGAGCCACAAGTGCCTGGACCAAGATCAGGAGCGCTCAGCACCACAATGGATTTTGCTAGAGCTCAGAGGAAGGATCTCAGCTTTGTGCTAAGGACAAGGGATGCTCCCTACTAAAAATTAGATATCAAAGCATTTCTTTCTGTTGGAATTGAAGAGCTGTGAACATATAGATGTCTTTGGGCTGATAGACAGCTGATATATAGCCTGATGCTCTTGAGTCTGGTGAGACAAGAGTATGGAGTTGGTAGAACCGAGGTTTCAAGTGGGCCCTGAACTTTGCTCTCCTTTCATAGAATCATAGAATCCAGACTGGTCTGGGTTGGAAGGGACCCCAAGGATCATAGAGCTCCAACCCCCTGCCACAGGCAGGGCCACCAACCTCCAGGCCTGGAGCTACACAAGGTTGCCCAGGGCCCCATCCAACCTGGCCTTGAACACCCCCAGGGACGGGGCACCCCCCCCCTCTCTGGGCAGCCTGTTCCAGCCCCTCACCACTCTCTCTGCAAAGAACTTCCCCCTAAGATCTCCTCTCACCCTTCCCTCCTCCAGCTTCCCTCCATCCCCCTTGTCCTGCCAGTCTCTGCCCTTTAACAAGCTGATTCCCTCCTGTGTCTCTGCTCCCTTCAGGGACTGGCAGGCTGCAGTGAGGTCGCCCCACAGCCTTCTCTTCTCCAGGCTGACCCCGCCCAGCTCTCTCAGCCTCTCTTTGTAGGGCAGCTGCTCCAGCCCTTTCCACCACATTAAATTCCTACCCCCCCTTTCCTTCTGTTCTAAAATTTCATCCTATTTATTAAATGGGTTTTGTTTTGGATCAAGGGGCTGTCAGTTGCCCACTTGAGTTTTCTCATGATGTTTTTTTCACCAATCCTGCTGAATCCAGTAATTGCTGTAGACCCAGTGCCCCTGTTTTCAAAGCAGCAGTTTTTATTATAAAATTGAACATGCTGAACAACACTTACATCTAATTCTAAAGCATATCAATAAAAGATGTCCTTTGTGCTCATTATCCTCACCACAGTACCTTCTTATTTTACAGTTGGATACATTTACTTGAATATTTATGCAAACTAACAAATCTGTAATGAAATCAGTAGTAAGTTATTAAATTATGCTGCTTTTCCTTCAAGCATTGCAAATTACCAAAAATTAAATCATTTAAATATACTATTATCAGCCCAGGTATCTGCTCTGGAACAAATAAGGCATCTTCTGAGAGCACTGGGGTTCAGTTGTAACCAGGATGTACTTTTTGTGGCTGGGCTGCTTTAAATGAAACTAATTTAGTTGATTGAAACCCACCTTTATGGAATGGAAATGTTGAAAGGAAGGGGAGTTTAAAATCCCAGTGTATTCTCTCTCAGGTTGGCTGATAGTTTGCCAGTATTCTCTGTTCAGTAGAGTAAATCACAGCAGTAGGGAAATGGGCCAGACACAGTGTGTAGAGCTGCTCTGTTGATTACCTTTTCATAATAAAGTGACAGGATGTTGTTAGAATACCAGCCTTAAGCTCCAGTAAGCTGCCAGTCTTGGCCTAACTTTGGGCACATGGATTACTGAATAGCAGTTTGTCATGAAGTCAAATAATCTTCACATAAATCCATGTAAATCCCATAAACCACCTCCATCAGAATGTGTTCTGTACCCCACGTACAGGTACATGGGCATTTGTAGCAGCATGCTGTGTTATCTTCATTGCTTTCTGCTGGTACTAAGAAAAGTAATCTACATTTTTCTGGGTAAAGAATGTTCCTGCCTCCCTGGAATTGATGCATCATCCTTTCTGTTACATGGTGTCACACAGACATGGTTGTGACTTCTCCTGGCTGTTTCTTTCTGTGTGTTGGGAAATGAAACTTTCTGGATTGTCACCTTTCTGTGAATACCAAGAACATGTTGTTCAAAACTGGACGTGCTGGGCAAGAACAATGAGGAATGGGGATGGTGAACCCTGCAGAGCTCTAGCTAGGACAGGGAGCACACAGCACTAGACTTGTCTGCTGTTTAATCCTGCTAAGAAACCTGGTCGCAGCTTGTCTTTAGCTTATGCATTTAAATAAATTATCAGCTATGCTTTGCCTCCCTGTCCTTGGGATTGTGGCTCAGCACGATTCTGCTCAGCTGATCACAGAATCCCAGACTGGGCTGGGCTGGGAGGGACCCCAAAGATCATAGAGCTCCAACCCCCTGCCACAGGCAGGGACACCAACCTCCAGGCCTGGAGCAACACAAGGTTGCCCAGGGCCCCATCCAACCTGGCCTTGAACACCCCCAGGGATGGGGCACCCACCCCCTCTCTGGGCAGCCTGTTCCAGCCCCTCACCACTCTCTCTGCAAAGAACTTCCCCCTAATATCTAATCTAAACCTCTCCTCCTCCAGCTTCACTCCATCCCCCTTGTCCTGCCAGTCTCTGCCCTTTAACAAGCTGATTCCCTCCTGTGTCTCTGCTCCCTTCAGGGACTGGCAGGCTGCAGTGAGGTCCCCCCACAGCCTTCTCTTCTCCAGGCTGACTCAGCCCAGCTCCCTCAGCCTCTCTCCATAGGGGAGCTGCTCCAGCCCTCTGAGCATCTCCATGGCTCCTCTGACCCCTCTCCAACAGCCCCACATCTTCCTTGTGTTGGGCCCCAGCTCTGGACACAGGACTCTAGCTGGGGCCTCCCCAGGGCAGAGCAGAGAGGGACAATCCCCTCCCTGTCCCTGCTGCCACCCCTGTGCTGATGGAGCCCAGGATCCCATCGCCCTTCCCAGCTGCCAGAGCCACTGCTGGCTCAGGGGGAGTTTCTCACCCACCAGAATCCCCAGGTCCTGCTCAGCAGGGCTGCTCTCCAGGGGCTCTTCTCCCAGTCTGTACCTATGGCTGGGATTCCTCTGGCCCAAGTGCAACCCCTGACCCTTGGCAGTGTTAATGATAAGTTGGGCTGTAACCAGACAGAGCTGGGCTGGGTGGTAGCAGCCATTGAGCTGCGTTACAGCAATACATTTCTTTCTTTGTAGGTGGGGAAAAAGGTGCTCACTGTCTTTCCAGGTGGTGGGCAGAAGGCTTGGGGGAGGAATTTCACTGTTGCTGAATCCCATTTGCAGCTGCCATGAGCCAGCAGTGTGCACTGGGGGCTGAGAGGGACAATGGGATCCTGGGGGGCATCAAGAGGAGTGTGGGCAGCAGGTCACAGGAGGGGATCCTCCCCCTCTGCTCTGCCCTGGGCAGGCCCCACCTGGAGTGTTGTGTCCAGTGCTGGGCTCCCTGGGATCAAACAGCCAGGGATCTCCTGGAGAGAGTCCAGAGGAGCTAAGGAGATGCTGAAGGGCCTGGAGCATCTCCCCTGGGAGGAAAGGCTGAGTGAGCTGGGGCTGTTCAGCCTGGAGAGAAGAAGACTCAGGGGGGACCTGATTAATGTTTCTCAATATCTGAAGGCTGGGATGCAGGGGAAATGGGCAGCCCCTTGTCAGTGTCTGTGGGGACAGGACAAGGGGCAGTGGCTGCAAGTCAGAGCAGAGGAAGTTCCCCCCCAAGATGGGGCAGAACTTTTCCCCAGTGAGGGTGAGGGAGCCCTGGGACAGGCTGCCCAGGGGGTGTGGAGTCTCCATCTCTGGAGAGATTCCAGCCCCGTCTGGACGCTGCCCTGTGCAATATGAGCTGGGGAGCTGCTTTGGCAGGGGGTTGGACCCCAGGAGCTCTCCAGGGCCCTTCCAACCCCTGGGATTCTCTGATCCTGCAGCGTGTTCACTTACAGCACTGCTTGTGCTAGGGTATGTGCATCAGGCTTCCAGCTGGACTGTTCAAAGGAAATCCATATTCTTGATGTAGATCTCTAACAAGTTTTGTTCCATACTCACAGCTGTGTAGGAAAAGTGATGTTCTGTGTTTATATACCAATAATTCACCTGTTGAATCTTTCTGTTCATTTGTGTTAGAAGGTAATCCAGGTCTTCTAAAGCTGTAAATGAAAGATAGGGGTAGAGTTGCCCCTGGCTTGGCTTGTCCAGTACTGAAAGATGAGGTAGCAACGATGCAGCAGGCTTTTCTGGGGCTTGCCAGAGATACCCCATGGCATCCACACATGGGTTGGATGGCAGGAAACTGTGACTTCATCGCTGACAGGCCAGAGTTACAGCATCTGAGTTAGTGGAGAAGAAGGATAAAAGAAGTAGTGTGAGGAGAATGGGACTGAGGAGAAGCAGAGAACCTGAGGCAAAGAAGAAAAGGGCTGAGTGAAGGGGGCAGAAAACCTGTGTTTAAGGCATTTCCTTTCATAAAGCAGCAGCTTGAGGCCCTCCAGCCACTGGTTCTCTCTCCACAGTAGCTGTCACTTCTATCACAAGGCAACTACTGTGGGATCTTCCTGCAGGTCCTGCTTTCCAACAGAAAGATGCTGTGGGGAACTGCATGATGAAATGAGCTTCCTTTCTTGCAAATGGAAGTGGGTCAGTAATGGCCAGAGTGCAGGAGTGTGCTGCAGGGTGCTGCAGGGTGCTGGGAGGGTTCACAGACTCACAGGACATCAGGAGTTGGAAGGGACCTCGAAAGCTCATCTAGTCCAACCCCCCTGCCAGAGCAGCATCCCCGAGTCTAAGTTGCACAGAAATGCATCCAGAAGGGTTTGAATGTCTCCAGAGCAGGAGACTCCCCAGCCTCTCTGGGCAGCCTGTCCCAGGGCTCTGTCACCCTCACAGAGAAAAAGTTCCTCCTGCCATTCCCATGGAACCTCCTCTGCTCCAGCTGCACCCGCTGCCCCTTGTCCTGTGGCTGCCACCCCTGAGCAGAGCCTGGCTCCAGCCTCCTGACTCTCACCCTGTACATGTCTATAGACATTGATGAGGTCACCCCTCAGTCTCCTCTTCTCCAAGCTAAAGTTCATGTGGTTCAGGAGGGCATTAGGCCATGGGTGTGGGTAGCTAGGAAAGAGCAGTTCTGTGTGCATGTCCTGTGTGCATTTTATACCTTGGACCTGGGGGTCTGTTACCACAGGAGGTGGGGCTTTTAAAAAGAAAAGGTTTCCAGAAAAGTGAACTGTAAAATTGATGGGTGGTGGTGGTGTTACAGCCATGCCCCTACCCAGAGCAGGCTCACAGCGCTGTGTGGCTCTGCCCTAAGGCCTGTCCCAAAGGGAGTTAGCTGGGTTTGCCACTTTGGGTTGTCAGCAGAGAGCACTGGCTCCATTAGTCCCCATCTCAGCTGGCAGCTGGTGCTCAGGAGATCCCAGAGAGAAGCAGAAAGTGCTAATGGAGGTGAGAGGGAAATGGTCTGGCAAAGGAATCGTGAGGGCTCTCTGCAGCTTGCTCAGCTCTGGGCAGTGGTGCTGTGTAACAGGGGAGCACAGGTGACAAAACCTGGAAGGGAGGAATTGCTGCCCAAAATATAGATAAAAAGAAGGCAGGAAAAAACCCACAAAATAAGCACAAGGGCATTTTAATAGTAGCAGTGAGAGCCATCACAGATGAGATCATAGAATCCCAGACTGGTCTGGCTTGGAAGGGACCCCAAGGGTCACAGAGCTCCAACCCCCTGCCACAGGCAGGGCCACCAACCTCAGGCCTGGAGCTACACAAGGTTGCCCAGGGCCCCATCCAACCTGGCCTTGAACACCCCCAGGGACAGGGCACCCACCCCCTCTCTGGGCAGCCTGTTCCAGCCCCTCACCACTCTCTCTGCAAAGAACTTCCCCATAATATCTCCTCTAACCCTTCCCTCCTCCAGCTTCACTCCATCCCCCTTGTCCTGCCAGTCTCTGCCCTTTAACAAGCTGATTCCCTCCTGTGTCTCTGCTCCCTTCAGGGACTGGCAGGCTGCAGTGAGGTCCCCCCACAGCCTTCTCTTCTCCAGGCTGATCCAGCCCAGCTCCCTCCTTAGGGCAGCTGCTCCAGCCCTCTGAGCATCTCCATGGCTCCTCTGACCCCTCTCCAACAGCCCCACATCTTTCTTGTGTTGGGCCCCAGCTCTGGACACAGGACTCCAGCTGGGGCCTCCCCAGGGCAGAGCAGAGAGGGACAATCCCCTCCCTGTCCCTGCTGCCACCCCTGTGCTGATGGAGCCCAGGATCCCATCGCCCTTCCCAGCTGCCAGAGCCACTGCTGGCTCAGGGGGAGTTTCTCATCATCTGTCTCTCTAACATACAGACCATGAACTGGAATCCTTTCTTTGGGCAGCTCTTCCCAAGGAGTTCCCTGGGCAAGGGCTGCACCAAACCTCACTGTCCTGAACGCCAGGTAGCCCCAAGCAGTGCCCATGTCACACAGCAGTGCATGATCCCCTCACTTCCCAAAGAACAAAGTACAACACAAAGAGACACAGCTAACTTTGCTGGAGCCTCCTAATCTTACCAGGGTATCAAACACACCCCTTGTCAGTGTAGTTTGTCATGAACTTAATATTGCAGTGCAAAATATTACAGAAAAATGTCTAATATTTGTATATTGTCTGGTAATTAAAGAGCACAAAGATGTGTCAGCTCATTACTAACCATAATTAAGGGAGTTATTTCCATTTTAAGTTCAGACATGTGGGTAATTAAATGTACCTGGGAAAGAATTGCCTAGTTTCTCTAAATAATTAACAGCTATTGTTGGTGCTGACCTCACCCAGGGTCCTGTTGGGTCTGTCAGAGCACTGCTAACTCCACGAGCTCTCAGAGGCAGGCTGGCACACAGCATCAGCCTGAGCTGCAGGAGCCTGTGTGGGGGAGAGGAGTTCGTAAGAGGAAAGAGTGTAGAGTGCTGCACATGGGATCCTTTACTGCAATATATCTTTATTCAAGGGCTTAATTGTCATAATTAGTAATTATTCTAGTGATGCCTTGGAAAGCTGGCATCAGAACTCCCCAGCCTTGGTGCCTAGGAAGCAGGATCCTTTACTGCAGCACTGGGCACACAGGGGATCGATGGCTCCTCCCAGTGTGTGCCCCATTAAAGCCAAATGTCTCATAGTGATACAGATTAATTATACACATTCATTATCATTTCTAGGAAAAGGCAGGGTTATGCAAATTATTCCCAGGAAGTCACTTCCATTAACTCCTCCCAGACAGAGCATGCTCAGGGACACTCAGGGGGTCTCCTGGTGTCTGCAGGGATGAAGGCTGGACGTCTTCCTCTCTCTCAGCCCATGCTCTTTACGTTTCTTCTCCATGCTTATCTGGGCTCCAACACCTGCACTGACTGGTTAGTTTCTCACTGAAAACAAGATAGACTCTGTCTTTTAAGGGGTTGTTAGTCTCATTATTTAGGACTCCTCTATCTCCTCCTTCCTCTGGTTTCCAGGCTGTTGCACTCTGATGGTGAAGTTTTGTAGCTGCTTTCATGAAACAGCTGATGTGATGGCAGCCAAATTCTGCCAAAATTCAAAACTGATCTATTCCTCAAAACACCCCAGTTCTTACTTCTTTACCTTCAAGGCTGTGACTGCTGCATTGTTATGGTTCAGTTTTGCAGCTGCTCTCCCAAGCAGCTTCCACAGTTACAGCTTTCTCTTCAACTAGTCTATTCTTAAAACCATGCAAATTCTTATGTTAAAGTTATATTGCCTCTTAAGCTGCACCTCTATTAATCTATTCAGCATGATTACTTTTGCTTTCTCTTAGTCTATTCTTAAAACTAAGCAAATTCTTCTATTAAAGTTCTATTAATTGTCTCTTAAGCTGCACCTCTATTAATCTATTCAGCATGATTACTTTTCACTGAATCACTACACACTGGAGCACTCCTTGTGTCCAGCTGCTGTTCTGTGTTACAGGTTTCAGTGATACTGATCAGCTGCTTTTGTTTTAACCAGATCCTGATGATTCTGACCTAGAGATTCAGGAGGATGAAGGATCTGAGAGCGACGTGGAAGACAGGCAGCTCCTGAGGCAGCGCTCCGGCCCCCAGGCACTACTGCAAGGTACCTGTCCTTAGCTGCCTTTATCTGAGCAACCCCAACACCCTGTTATTTCAAGGATATCATTCACTGCTGAGCTCTCCTGGAAGGGGGCAGTGTCTCCTGGAGACACAGTGCTTTCAGGGGAGCACATTAAGGATTAGTTAGTGAAAAAAGTGCTGTGTGAGCAAAATCCTGACAGGTTCTTGAAGCAGCTTTATACCCAACCTTAGAGGAGTTTATGTGGAGCAGAACTGCAGCCTCTGGCTGCTGATTCTGCTGGAGCCATGGTCAGAAGCAGCTTGGAGAAATTACCATGTGTATCTCACTTGGGTAGAAAAAGAAACCTTCTGCTTAGTCTGTAGTCAGGCAAATGAAACCAGGCAATACAGTTAGTTCTCCTTGGTGTTCTTGTTAGTGGTGGGTGATTCTGACCAGCAGCAAAAGCCTCTCTGGGATCTGGATGGACTGCCTGTGTGGGTAGTTTCATGTGCCACTGCTGCTGGAATCTTACTTAGATAAACTGCAGGCAGGTTTTTTTCTGAGTTGGATTCTGCTCTCCTCTCTCTGGCTGGGAAGGTGAAGTTCTCACTGCAGGATAATACAATGAAGTCAGTATAATTCAGTATAATTCAAGCATTTTTAGCCTCAGTTCCTCTGGTTTTCATAAAACTGGACAGTTCTTGCTAAGTGCTAGGAACTCTAATATCCAGTAAGGATTTTTATATTGCTGTTTCTCAAGGAAAGGTTTGTGTGTGGTTTTCAGAGCTTTGGAAGGGGCTGTGTACCTGCCTGGGATGCTTTGTCTCCAAGGGCATTGTAGCATAGTGATGTGGCTGCTGCCTGCAGTCAGAGTCAGCCCTTTTTTAGGAATAGAGTCAGCTCCATTTTAGTAGAAAGCTGAAAGTTGTAGATCTTCCTGCAAGTAGATTTTTTTTCTAGGAAGAGCTCTGTTATCATGAATTACACTTAATGGAGACTCAGCATTAGCTTGTTGGACTTGGAGCAAGCAGTTCAGATCCCTGAGTAGTTTTCCCTGTTTAGATTCCTTTCTGTGCTTTTGTCAGTCTCTTCCATGTGTCCAGTAAACTGCCTCTGGCAGATAATTGTCCTCTGGCTTTGGCATACTTGAGCATGCTGTTTGCTGACTACACAGTCGCCATCCCAGCCTTTACTCTCCCTATCTCTGTGCAAAATGGAAGCCTTCCTTAGCTCTCTGTCCTCTGCTTTGCCTCTTGCCTGCTGTGAACTACTGAAGCAGCTCCAGATGCATGAAGTGGCTCCTGAGATCCCTTTCCTACAGGTCCTCCAGAAGGAGTAAGGTTGTGTTACCCCATTCCAACTCCCAACACTTCAGTCCTCCAGTGCTATTGCTGCTGGCAGAGATGGATACCAACATCCTTAGACCCTCAAGGGAATGGTTGTTTCCTCACTTTCCTGCTTTGCTGAGGTTTCCACATCATCATCTTGGGGAAGTTACCCAGTTGTGCAGCTACCCTGTGAGATTAACAGTCCATACCACTGGCTTTGGTTCAAAACATCTACCCTTTTTGCTTAGGAAAACTCAGGCTTGGGATATCTCTGCCCCTGGTGCTAGAGTGAGCTGGCTCAGTCCTGCCCATTCTGACCTGTCCAGAACATATGAACAAACACTTGGACTATATGAAGACATCAGTCAGGCCAAAGCTTTCCTTCTTGGGTCATCTTGGGAGCTGTCATGCAGCACATGGCTGATGGCCAGGGGATCAGGCCCAGTCAGCATGGGTTTACAGAAGGCAGATCCTGTCAGACTGACCTGATGGCCTTCTGTGACAAGGTGACCCGCTGAGTGGGTGAGGGAAGGTGTGGATGTGTCTGCCTGGGCTTCAGGAGAGCCTTGGACAGGGTTTCTCACAGCATTCTGACTGAGAAACTGGCTGCCACTGGCCTGGCCAGGGGGACCCTCAGCTGGGCTGGACACTGGCTGGATGGCCGGGCCCAAAGGGGGATGGAGCCAAACCCAGCTGGGGGCCGGTCAGGAGCGGCGTCCCCAGGGCTCAGTGCTGGGGCCAGGTCTGCCCAACAGCTGCACCAGGGCCCTGGATGGAGGGATGGGATGCTCCCTCACTGAGTCTGGAGCTGACACTGAGCTGGGAGGAGGTGTTGAGCTGCCTGAGGGGAGGGAGGCTCTTCAGAGGGATCTGAACAGGCTGGACCCATGGGCTGAGACCAAGGGGATGAGGTTTAACAGGGCCAAGGGCAGAGTGCTGCACATGGGACAGAACAACCCCCTGCAGAGCCACAGGCTGGGGGAGACTGGCTGGAGAGAAGGACCTGGGGGTGCTGGGTGACTGCAGGCTGAACAGGAGCCAGCAGTGTGCCCAGGGGCCAGGAAAGCCAAGGGCATCCTGGCTTGTGTCAGACACAGTGTGGCCAGTAGGTCTGGGGAGGGGATTGTGCCCCTGGACTGGGCACTGGGGAGGCTGCACCTCGAGTGCTGGGTCCAGTTCTGGGCTCCTCACCATCAGAAGGACAGGGAGGTCCTGGAGCAAGTCCAGAGAAGGGCAACCAGGCTGGGGAAGGGGCTGGAGGGCAAATCCTCTGAGGAGCAGCTGAGGGAGCTGGGGGTGTTGAGCCTGGAGAAGAGGAGGCTGAGGGGAGACCTTCTCCCCACCTCCCCTGCCCTGCCAGGAGGGGGCAGAGAGGTGGGGGATGGTCTCTTCAGCCAGGGGACAGGAGATGGGACAAGGGGCAATGGGCTCAAGCTGCCCCAGGGCAGGGTCAGAGCAGCTGGGAGGGCAAAGTTCTTCCCTGGCAGAGTTGTCAGGGCCTGGCCCAGGCTGCCCAGGGAGGGGCTGAGTCCCCTTCCCTGGGTGTGTTGAACAGAGGGGAGATGAGGTGCTCAGGGATCTGGTTTAGCTTAGGATGGGAATGGTTGGGCTGGATGATCTTCAAAGGTCTTTTCCAACCTGGTGATGCTGTGATTCTGGCACTCCAGCCTGATCCAGAGTGCACCCTTATGTGACAAGCAGTTCTAGCCTTCAGAACAGGCTCAGATCTGCACCTCTGAGTGTGTAAACAAGCCCCTTTGGTCCAGGATCCTCTCCAGTAGTGCAGTTCCATGTTTGGCTGCACAACCTTCACCAACTGATGGCTGGAGATGTGTCAGGCCTTGGGGTTAACACTGGATGCTTTAGCAAATCAGGCCTGAACATTCACTGCCCATTTCTCCTTAAACACACCAAGAATCCACACAGGCAGCTTGCATTTAAAATGTGCTTAACCATTAAGGCAGCATGACAAGAACATTATTTCTATTAATTACTGCTTTTTTTCCCCTTGCCTCAATTGAAGAGCTTTCAATCACTTCTCAAGTGTTGTGTCCCCTTACATGGCAGTGCTTCAGAGCCATATTTGCTCTCAAACCAAGGAGAAATGCTCCTCTGTGGTCAGTTCCTGTAGGTGCTGTGATTCAGTTTTACATCTCTAATTTCCAGGTTATTAGTATTGTAGGAGAAGACTTCCTCCCTCTGTCTGTAATAGGTGGGGAGGTATTCCAGTGTGTTTTGCCATTATAGAGGCAAGGTTCTCAGGGAGAGATAATCTCTCTTATTAGGCCACTTGGTATAATTGAGAAAAATCAACACACTTTCAGCCTCAAGAGTCCTTTCATCAGGTTTGTCTAGATGCAGCAAAATTCAAACTAAATGCCCCTTTGGTGATATTGTTCCTGGGTTTATTCTTTTAGCCAATTAAAAGCCTTGAAGGTAGAGGATTTAAGTCTCCCATGGAGCAGAAAAGACTCTTAGCTGGAGGAGACATGACAGGCTGCTGGCTCCTGTGGCACAGATTGAAAATTGAACCCTTATTGCCCATGTACACCAAGACAACCAGGCAGTGGCAGGTTAAGGAGGAACCTGTAATGCACTGGGGACTTTGTATCTCCTTTGAGTCCAAAGGTTTTGGTCCAACAGTACATCAAATCCTTCTTTAGGAAGCCAGGGTGGCTTCAGTACAAGGAGGGAGCAGGCACAGGAGTGGAATTAACTGGCTGGGAAGGTCATCATCAAACTGGCAGCTGCTGGCTTACTGGGGTTGTGACACTGCAACCTGTTTTGTTATCAGAATTGTGGGCAAGTCTCCTCCTTGAGAAGGCTTATTATAATTAAATTCATGTGTCACTAATCATTTGCTCTTGTAGGTAAGAGGATACATTGATTGATCACCTGTAACTTTTCATTTGAACATTGTCAATGTGAATAAGAATCCACATCCACTGTTACTCTGCCTGGTGACAGAGGAGAGAGGCTGGTATGCAGGTGAAATACATGGGTGGGCTTCCCTGAGGTCAAACCAGGAGTTGGTGATGGCTTCTGGGATAAGAATCTCTTTTGTCAGAGAAACAAAGAAAAAAGGTCCTTGCCATGTTGAAAGGCTTAACCAGTAGTTTGCATCAGGATCCTTGTTCCTGGGCAGGTGGGGTAGACATCAGGGTGAAGAACACAAAGTCGTGTCCTAGGAATGTAGAAGCTCTTGTAGGTACCTGTAAGAAGCCTGGGGAAGAACTGTTCCCCAGGGCATGTAGCAATGGGATGAGGGCTGATGGCTTTAAACTAGAAAAGGGGAGATTTAGGTTGTGTGTTAGGAAAAGGTTCTTCACTCTGAGGGTGGTGAGACACTGGCACAGGGTGCCAGAGAGGTGGTGGAGGCCCCATCCCTGGAGACATTTGAGATCAGGCTTGATGGGGCTCTGAGCGACCTGCTGTAGTGATGATGTCCCTGCTCACTGCAGGGGGTGGGACCAGATGGGCTTTGAAGGTCCCTTCCAACTGTACCCATCCTGTGATTCTGTAAGCTGCTGTGCCAGGTCAGGCAGGAGGTCTGGCTAGCCTGGGCTTCAGTCTCCAGCCTGGCTGAAAGAAAATGCCTGGGGAACAGTAAAGGAAGTTCCATGCTGGACTCAACCTGAACCCTCCTCAGGATTTCCTGAGCTGGGTGTGGTTCCACAGGCTGAGTCTAACCCTCAGTAGGTGTTTGGGTTTTCTTCAAAGAACCTTTCCATTTTCACCTTGAACTAAAGCAGGTATTTCCACCTCAAAGTGGCAGGTTTTGAAGTGATGTTGTGTTTAGATGTGCACATCCATCTTTCCAGTCTCATTTGGACCAGAATTCTCAAGTGCATTTAGGAATCATGAGCAAATTCAGAACCTCTTCTCTTCCCAGCAATAGCCCTGGCTGCTGGGGTGGGCTGTGGCAGACAGGCACACACTGTGCTGGAGCAAGGGAGCTGCTGGAAATGCTGCTGAACGAAGCAGAAACAATCTGCATCTGGAGAACTGTGGCACAGCATGTGTCTTTAGTATCAGGGCATCCCACACTGGTCTGGGTTGGAAGGGCCCTCAGAGCCCCCCTCCTCACCCAGTGCCTCCCTGCCATATGCAGGGACACCCCCCCAGCCCAGGGTGCCCAAAGCCCCATCCAATCCAGCCTTGAACCCTGCCAGGGATCCAGGGGCAGCCCCAGCTTCTCTGGGCACCCTGTGCCAGGGCCTCCCCCCTCCTTGGGAAGGATTTCTGCCCCCAGCTCCTCTCCAGCTGCCCTCCTGCAGCTGAAGGCCCTTCCCCTGGGCCTGGCCCTCCCTGCCTTTTTATCACTAAATCATCTCACCCAACCCCTCTGCTCAAACAGGATCAGCCCAAGCAGGACGCCCAGGACCACATCCAGTTGGGTCAGGTGCTTTCCTGCTGACCTGTGGTCCTTTTCCCAGCTCTGGGCATCTATGGCTGGCAATGAGCATCAGCCTGGTAGAAGTGGGATGGATTGAGGTTCTCCATCCCCAGAAACTTCCATTTAAAGCCCTCTTCACCAGCTTGACAAGCTGAGGATGGAAGATCTTCTTCTTCTTCTCTTCCCAGCAGACCAGGTTTCTCAAAGCAAGTCCCAAGACCTAAGTGGCCAAACCCCTGGCTGCAGCACCAGTCCTGTGACAGTTTGTTGACTTGCCAGATGCAAAGGGCCATTTCAAACCCCTTCCTTTGACTGAGAGCACTGGTGAAAAAATTCCCTGCTCTCCAGGGTAAATCACCCTCTATTCCATGCTGCCAGGACCTCTCAGCTCCTGTAAACCAGCTATCCAAATTCTTCAGCTCTTGTGTTTCCCTACAGAGCACTGATATCAGGGGGCATTTTTGTCCTGTTTGGACCCCAGGGACCATTTCACTAACAACTTCAGTCCCATTTGGTCTTCACTGTAAGAAAACAGCTTTATAAAGCTCTGGATGTTTTTCAGTAACCCATCAGTCCAAAGGCAAACAGCACAAGCAGCTCTCTTGGAGCCTTTTACCTTCACAGAACCCACCCCCAGGATCAGCGTGGTAATGATGTGCTGGCAGCCAGGTAACAACTCTACTTCTACTGAACAGATTCATCTTTGCCTGTGAAAACCTGCAACAACAAGTATGTCCCTGGATGCTGCAGATGAGAAAAAAAGTGGTTTTATTAAGAAAGCAAAGTGTACTTTCTCAGAGGAAGTGGAAGCAAGGATGCTGTAGCCAAAACTCGACAGGCTGGAGAGCTGGGCAGGGAGACACCAAAAGAGGGTCAACAAAAGCAAGTGGAGAGTCTGGCCCCTGGGAAGGGATAACTGCTGGGATCAGGACAGGCTGGGGGGGACCTGCTGGAGAGGAGCTCTGTGGAGAAGGACCTGGGGGTCCTGGTGGGGGACAGGGTGGCCATGAGCCAGCAGTGTGCCCTGGGGGCTGAGAGAGACAAGGGGATCCTGGGGGGCATCAAGAGGAGTGTGGGCAGCAGGTCACAGGAGGGGATCCTCCCCCTCTGCTCTGCCCTGGGCAGGCCCCACCTGGAGTGTTGTGTCCAGTGCTGGGCTCCCTGGGATCAAACAGCCAGGGATCTCCTGGAGAGAGTCCAGAGGAGGCTGAGGAGATGCTGAAGGGCCTGGAGCATCTCCCCTGGGAGGAAAGGCTGAGTGAGCTGGGGCTGTTCAGCCTGGAGAGAAGAAGACTCAGGGGGGACCTGATTAATGTCTATCAATATCTGAAGGATGGGATGCAGGGGGAATGGGCAGCCCCTTGTCAGTGTCTGTGGGGACAGGACAAGGGGCAATGGCTGCAAGTCAGAGCAGAGGAAGTTCCCCCCCAAGATGGGGCAGAACTTTTCCCCAGTGAGGGTGAGGGAGCCCTGGGACAGGCTGCCCAGGGGGTGTGGAGTCTCCTTCTCTGGAGAGATTCCAGCCCCGTCTGGACGCCGCCCTGTGCAATATGAGCTGGGGAGCTGCTTTGGCAGGGGGTTGGACCCCAGGAGCTCTCCAGGGCCCTTCCAACCCCTGGGATTCTATGAAACCAGTTCAGGGGCTGGCAGCGTGGTCCCATATCGCAGTGGACACGATACAGGGATCCCTGTCCCACAGAAGCAGCACACCCAAAGTGTGCTGCTGGTGCTGTTGTGTCAGACTCGGTGAGTTGAGGTGAAGGTTCTTACCCTCCCTGCCTCAATTTGCTTCTTAAACTTGAGCTTGTGATTATGAAGTAGGAGCTGGGGGCCTGGGAAAGGGCCCAGGGTACCCTCTGTGCTGCAGGGAAAGCTCCAGAGGCTGAATTAGCCTTTGGATTCCTCAAACCTATAGGGAGGATGAGAGCTTTGACACAGTAGTAAGAAATCTTCTCAGGTGAAACTACACAGTCCAGTTTCCAAATCTCTCTGTCCAGTGTGCAAGACAAAAGGTAGGAAAGTCCTTTTGTGAGTGGCAATGTTCAGACTCCACTTGTGGAAATTCTCTCTCCAGCATGTGGCTGCATTCACTTGTCTGCTACTGAATTTCTGGAATGTTTTCCTTTCTTTGAATCTCTGCAGGTGTGTAGAAACCACAGGTATGCCATCCATACACAGCAGAGTGCAGGGGTTCAGCTGGGAATGTGCAACAGCTGCCTGCTCCTAGTTGGGTGTCTTGTTTGCATTGCGTTCCTGTGGCTGTCACCTGCCTCATTTTCAAAAGCACATGTTAAATGCCTCTTCTATTTCTTCCCTTCTCTTTGGTTCCTGAAAGAAATTACATCTCTGAGTCCAAGACCAAGAAACGTGCCTAAGTGCATTTATTTTAACTAATACAAGTTACAGCAAACCTGCAAGTTTCCTCAAAATGCTTTCTTCTCCACTGTGGAAATGAGTCTAGCTAAGAAGGACACGCTGAAGCCCACTGCAGTTGTCCAGGCATCATTCAAATGCTGTATGATCCCATCCCTGATCTCTCAGCTTCATCATCTGCAGCTTAGTGCAAGACTCACAGAATTGTAGGGGTCAAAAGGCACCTCCAGAGCCCAACCCCCCTGCCAAAGCAGGGTCCCCAGGACAGGTCGCACAGGCTGGCAGCCAGACAGGTCTCCAGTATCTCCAGAGATGGAGACTCCACACCCCCTGGGCAGCATGTCCCAGGGCTCCCTCACCCTCACCATGAAAGTCTTCCACATATTGGTGCAGAACTTCCTGTCTCCTCCTTTACTGGTCCCAAGTCATCCCCCCCCCAGTAAATGTGTTCAGAAACCCTTATGGAACAGTGATCAGGGTCTCCCCACTGCTGCAGTCAGAGTACCTAGGGCTTGTGTTTCTGAAGAAAAACCAGAAGAAGTATCTTGTTCATGCCACCCTTGACAACCACAGTGTCACCAGGCAGGATTTCCCAAGGGTGTTGCACATGCACACTTCAGCTGCAAGCTCAGGAGGCTGTCGGTGTCCTTCTGATGTCCCAGCAGCCCCAGCATGGGAAGGCCTGAGTCTCAAAAATACCAGGAATCTGCAGTTCACCTGCTCCATGGGACTTGCAGGTCCTCTGCATCTCCTGCTTCCAGAGCCCCGGGAGGGGGTGATGTCTGCAGGGAAGGAAGCGCTGCAGACGTGGCGTGGTGTCCAGAGGGCCGGGGTGAGTCAGGTACGAACAGCAGCCGTGTGACAGGCTCTGCTGGGCACTGACCTCATCTTACCCTTCCTTTCTCTGTGGGATCTGGGATTATCATTTGTAACCCCAGAGCCCCCCTGAAAATCCCCATCTGATTTCTTGGCAGCTCAGAGCAACATAAACTAAACCCTCTTCTAAGCTGGCCAGGTTGCTCTCATCCTCACGGCTCTGCTGAACCCTGGGCTGTGCAGGCATCTCTGGGGCCAGGTCTGTCCAACAGCTTTATCAATGGTCTGGATGAAGGGATGGGATGCTTCCTCAGTGAGTCTGCAGATGACACTGAGCTGGGAGGAGGTGTTGATCTGCCTGAGGGGAGTGAGGCTCTTCAGAGGGATCTGAACAGGCTGGACCCATGGGCTGAGACCAAGGGGATGAGGTTTAACAGGGCCAAGGGCAGAGTGCTGCACATGGGACAGAACAACCCCCTGCAGAGCCACAGGCTGGGGGAGACTGGCTGGAGAGCTGTCAGGCAGAGAAGGACCTGGGGGTGCTGGGTGACTGCAGGCTGAACAGGAGCCAGCAGTGTGCCCAGGGGCCAGGAAAGCCAAGGGCATCCTGGCTTGTGTCAGACACAGTGTGGCCAGTAGGTCTGGGGAGGGGATTGTGCCCCTGG
>VZTU01022152.1:4752-67853 GCA_013400835.1 Zapornia atra | reverse complement strand
TGGAGGGGGGTGTGCATGTGCTGTCGTTGTTCGCGGCGGTGCTTTTTGGCGGTATTGAGAAGCCAAGTTTGCGATTCAACGTGGAGCTCGCAGAGGCGTGGGAGGAGTGAGGGATGGGGAAGTTTGATCATTCTGTGCCGGACCTGGGAACCTGTGGTGCAGCGGTGGCCTCAAGCAGCGGCTGTCCCGAGCTGCTGCCTGGGGCACAGCAGAGTACCTTGTAAATCAGTTTTTGCCAGTTAAAGCATCAAGAGGGTAACTCCCCTGAGTGTGTGGGTGACCTGCCCTGCAGCCCTGGATAATGATATTTATAATTAAGCTCTAGTGGTTATATGATAAGGGTCTATTGAAAAGCTCTACCCTGCCAGGCTTTAATAACAGGGGAATGATGTATGCCTGTCTGTGCCCTCAGTACATCATTTCATTCTGACAGTCTGTTTCTGCACCAGATAGGTTTGTTCTTCTCTCAGGGAATGTTTTCAGGGGTTTTTTCCATTCAGTGCTGAGGCTCAGGGTGGCATTTCTGCCTTAAAGCTCTGTAAAGGTTATTTCTAATATACTACTTCTGGAGGGCACTGCAAGTATGTGAAGTAGAGCCCAAGGTAACAACTGTGAGGTGGGGATGGTAGTTATGTCATCCTCGCTGAAAATAGATCTGGTGCCAGAGAGCCCTGTGAGTATCAGCTCATCTGTGGGTCTGGGCAGGCAGGGAAGTCAGATTGCAGGAGGCTGAGAGATTGGCAGCTGGGAAGGAGACTGATTTGTAGACGTGGCACTGAATAATTTCTGTAAAGGCCCACGTGCTGCAGGAAGAGTGCTTGTGCTGGATCTTAATCTGGAACAGAACGTGAGGGGGGAGGTTTGCACGTAGGGGCTTGGGGCTTTTTTTGCCTTGTTTGGTATTCTCATTGTTGATTGTGCTTTTGAACTGACTTGTTCTGAAGCTCTCTGCTTTACTAGGGGAAGCATCGGGTGCCTTTACCCACAGCACATGGCAGGTACACCTGCATCACTTCATTTGGAATATGAGCGTCTTGGCACTTGGTCAGGAACGTGAGCAGCAGCAGCAGCACAGCGTTAGGGTTCAGAGACTTGACTTCCAGGGGAGGACAGGGTGAGGCTGGAACGCAGCCCTGTGCTCCGCAGGTGCGTGTGTGACACGGGGTAACTCACACCAGCTCCTCAATTATGTAAGAGAGAGGAGCCCCCTTGCCAGACAGTGAGGACACTGCGGATCAGCTGCACCCTGCTGGCACAGCGGGACAGCTCCTCCCTGCCGGGGTGGCTGTACCCCTGCTTGCTGGTAATGCAGCAAGGCCAGAAGCACAGCAGCACAGCTGCCAACTGTAGTTGACCAAAAGCCTCAGGAAAGCTCTTTGGTTTGTGCCCTGCTTTATCAGGATTTGTGTTCTAGTTACTGCTTTTGTATCTGGAATGAAACTGCAGCTTTCTGTCACTGCCTTAAGGGAAGCTTTCCAATCTCCATAGTAACTCTTCCCAGGGTTGCTGTTACATAATGTTACTGGAGATACAGGCAGACGTAGGGAAGGGTGTTGAAGTACCTACATTGCCTTGACACTGGATGGACAGGGTAGGTTCCATCATGGGGGGTTACCGTGGTCTCAGCCGAAGGTGGGCTGTGCCGGAATGTCATCGCAAGGGCTGTCGCTCAGGAAGGACAGAGCTGCAAACCCTGCACACAGCCAGTGCTCCTGTCTTAGCAAACACATGACGTTCAGCAGAGGAGCACAGAATGTGTTTTACAGCCACCTTGAACGCACACAAAGCCTTAAAACTCCTCCACTGCCCTGGAGCTGCCTGAGCCTGAGCCAAAGGGTGCTGTGACTGCTGCTTTTACCAGAATCTTGCCTTGCTTTCACAGGCCATTACTGATCGTGAAATGAAGCCTGTTTCCTTCTCAGAAATATGTTTCATGTGCTGAGAATGCCATGGGATGCTTGCTGATAAAGTGGGCAGCAAACAGCCAGGACATGGGCCTTGTCACCTGGCTCTTGGTGCCTGTCTGCAGGCTCCAAAGAGGCCACACTGTGCCAGCCTGCACGGCTGCCAAGCACCTGTGTAACCAGACAGCCCTCTGCGTGAGGTGATACTGAAGATCGTGTGGTGTTCTAATGGCACTGCATTGTATGGACCTCTAAGTTGAATAAAAATGACTTGTTTTATGGTCTGTCTCCCACTCCATTAAGTTTTCAAAAGAAGTGTGGGGTGAGCAGGTTTACATTTCTGATGAAATGGTGAGAGCAAAGCCCAGCGCTGCCCCTCGGCAGCAGTCATGTCATCTGCATGGGACATCCTACTTCAGAACAAAAGCCTTTTCATACTGCATTCCCAGCACACACACTCCTTATTTGCTCTCTTTATCACCCCCACAGAGCTCCTGTGTTTTATGTACTGTGGCCCAAAACCCACGGGTTCCTCAAGGACTGTGAGACAGAGATGAAAGTGATGTGGTTCTGTACCATGTGGATGTTTACAAGACATGACAGTTCCAAGTATGGGGAAACCAGTCTTTGTAAAAACTTGCCCTTTTTGGGTTTTCTCCTTCTTGGGATAGCCTGAACTTGGATCAGATCTGCTGGGTCACCGTTTGGATAGC
Organism: Zapornia atra; assembly: GCA_013400835.1. NCBI lineage: Eukaryota > Metazoa > Chordata > Aves > Gruiformes > Rallidae > Zapornia > Zapornia atra. The sequence continues at coordinate 65,236 of VZTU01022152.1, read as the reverse complement.
TGTGTCAGCCCAGGGAAGGTAGCACAGGCAGGAGACAGTAGGCTTGGTGCGGGGAGCACGAGGTGGATCTTATTCCTTTGGCAGCAGTTCTTGTATAAACAAATTACAAGACAAATTACAGAAGGAAGTACCAGCCCCAGGTTACTGAAACGTGAAAGTTTATGTGAGGCATTGATGGGCAAACAAGGGTGAAATGAACAGTGCTGCCTGGGTCACCCTGGCAAGAGGATTCCCTGGGAGTTTTCGGTTGATGATCAGTGACAGGAGCAAAAGGTATAAAAGTGCTGACAGTTCAGATGTGTCTGTCCTGTGGCCCAGAACATGGTACACCTTCTGTTCTGGGTTTTATTCTTCATGCTGCGTGCACCCCTGGGTGTGCCTGGAGCAGGGGCTGCTCAGACCCCTGGGTGTGCCTGGAGAGGGGCTGCTCAGACCCCTGGGTGTGCCCGGAGCAGGGGCTGCTCAGACCCCTGGGTGTGCCTGGAGAGGGGCTGCTCAGACCCCTGGGTGTGCCTGGAGCAGGGGCTGCTGTTCCGGGGTGCTGCAGGCCTGCCCTGAGCAGTCACCGGTGCTGAAATACCAGTGGGGGCTCCAAGAATTACCCCCTGTCCCTCCTCCCCTTATTATTTCTCTGCCTAAATGTGCTTTAAAAGACAAAACAGAATTCATACCACATATCCTTCTGGTAAATCGTTGTAGTCATACAATCCCCTGTTGGGTGTGCAGGACCCTCAGAGCCCCCCCAGTACCACCCCTGCCATGGGCAGGGACACCCCCCTAGCCCAGGGTGCCCCAAGCCCCATTCGAGCCAGCCTTTAACCCTGCCAGGGATACTGAAGCAGCTGTGCCAGGCCCTCCTCAGGAAGGATTTCTGCCTTACATCAAAGTCCTTCTGTGTTGTTTTGTAGCAGTTCCCAGACCCTGATTGCACTTCAGAGCATTTCCATTCAGTGCTCCTCCCAAAAGAAAGGCTTCCCCTCTGGCTGTGTCCCACCTTCTGGTGTCTTCTGCTACTGCTGACCCAGGTTTGTCCAACTTGGAGCAAACGTGCTCTGGCTGCTGCCTGGCCTGTTCCCTGAGGGATGTGCTGGGGGGTGCCTGCAGCCCAGCTGAGCTTCCTTGGGCAGCAGAACCAGCCTGAATCATAGTCACAGCCCCAGAGACCTTGATGAGGCCAAGGTTATGACCCTCCAAATGGAGACTGTTAGCAGAGAAGTTTGTGGATCTCTGCTGCAGGGTCTGAGATCCTTAGTTGTTGCAGGATCCTGGAGGACTATGGGCAGAGCTGGCAGCTCTTGGTTTCTGAGTTGGTCTGAGACCTGTTCTCTGGACCTGTATCCTCACTGCTCTACTTCCAGCTCCCCATCTGAAGAGCGAAAACACCTCCTGTTTTTCCTGATGCAGTGACAATATGAAGAAAGTGATTTGTTTAGTTTTCTTCCTTGCATCTTGATCTATTCCCCATCCTTCCCCTTCTTCCCACAGATAATTCTCCTGTCTTTGCTACAAACCTGTGGCTGTTTGCAGTAAGTACTGATTTAACTTAAAATAAGGCAGCAGGTGTCACTGTCCCATAGGTACTGGTACTAACCAGTAATTACTGGTCCCCTTTCTGCATTCAGACCTGTGAGGTACCTGGCTGTGCCCTGATCTCTCTCAGCCCTTCCTGCCTTGCAGATGTCACTGAGTACACCTGCCCTAGCCCAAGTCCCCAATACAACTTTTGTTCTACTAAAATGATTTACTTCACCTGCCTTCTTCCTGTTCTGTTTTTAAAGACTTTTTCTTTCTTCAGGGAAAAAAGTCAGTGAAAACTCATACTGAGTAGGAGGCAAGAGATCTTAAGAAGGAGAGTGCTGGAGCTGGAAAGGGCCATTGGACCTGTTCAAACTGAGCAGTGGTGCCACAAGCACCCTACGGTGACCTACATGTGAGCTGCTCAGGGGTGGGGGTGGTCTCCTTGCCTCTGTGTGCTCTCCTTGCTCACACAGCTGGGCATGTGAGAGGAAGAGCAGAAAGGAGAAATTTGGGGGTCAGTTTTCAGCCAGTTCAGTTCCTTGATCCAACTCAATGTGTAGCTGTGTAAGTAACACCACACTAGAAGGTCCCAGGGGAGGTAAGGTTGTCCCTTCTGGGAGAGCCTGGGAAGTGCACCTTGAAAGCAGCCTCCCTGGGAGGAAGGGTCTGCTCCTCCCTTAAAACTCACTGGTTCAGTGTCTCATGCTGCACTTCATGGAGGGGTATGAACTCTGAAACAGCTCTCTGAGGTCGGCAGCCAGAGCTTTTTAGAAAGGTTTGGGTTTTAAAGGGCACAAATGCAAACTCATTCTGCCCATGCCATGGACTTGCTGCATTAATTAAGAAAAACTAAAGGACTCCTCCAGTGACTGTTTCACTGTCTGTAAGTAGGAAAGGGAATCGTGCACACTGCAATAGGGAAGGCAGGAAGCAGTGGGTTATCTGCAGAGGTGCTCTGAGACCTTTGAGCAAAGTCAGCCCATAAAGAGCGTGCTTGGTTTTGCCTTTATCCTTTTGCTTTAGCAGCCAGCTTTGTGAAAGAAGAAACAGCAGCACCTCTCAGTGTACAGCAGCACCTCTCAGTGTACAGCAACCAAAGCACAGTGCAACTACAGCACAGAATTTCACCAGGCAAAGCTCTTCCACAGATTTTGCATGTGTTGTCTGGTTTACCTTGCAGTTTACCTCCTAATCCTCTCTGAAATGCCTGCAGTAACTCCTGAGTAACAACAGAAGGCAGCCTTCAGTCTGAGATTTCCTTGCCCAAGTGATGATGAACAACGTAACGCTGATCACCGGAATCTGCCATCAGATATCTGGGTGCCCCATTTTCTAGGGGATAATAGCTCCTCTTCAAAATGCAAGCATAAAAATTCTGTTCAAGTCAGCTTATGTTTCCCAGCAGCCTTGTGATTGCCACTTTGAAACAAAGATTATATTTTAAAAAGGTTTAAAAATCCCATAATGTAACAAAATTTAGCAAACAGCACGTAGAGTTTTGGGAAAGAACAAGGTGGTGTTAGGGGAGGCTCTGGGGAGTTCATGATAGGAATTGCTGTGGAAGATACTCTGCTGGGTTGTGTAGAGCTGATGGTGTTTTGGACAATTCATTGGGGGGTTGGAATTTGTGGTGGGTTGCCCCTGGCTGGACACCAGATGCCCCCAGAGCCACTGTCACTGCCCTTATCAGCTGGACAGGGGAGGAAATGGGTAAGGAAAGCTCGTGGGTTGAGATAGGGACAGGGAGAGATCACTCAGCAGTTAACATCACAGGCAGAACAGAGTCAACAAGGAGTAAAGTTAATCTGATTTATTACCCAGTCAAAACAGAGCAGGATAATGAGAAATAACACCAGACCTTAAACCACCTCCCCCCCCCTCTCCCTTCCTCCCAGGATGAACTTGACTCCCAGTTTTCTCTCCCCCTTGCCCCAGCAGCACAGGGGCCAGAGACAGGGGCTGGGCTCAGTCCAGCACACACCATCTGCTGCTCCTTCCTCCTCAGAGGAGGGCTCCTCACACTCCTCCCCTGCCCCAGTGTGGGGTCTCTCCCACAGCAGACAGTCCTCCATGGACATCTCCAACCTGAGTGCTTCCCACAGGCTGCAGTTCTTCACCAGCTGCCCCAGCGTGGGTCCCTTCCAGCTCCAGCTGGTCCTGCACGGAGCCACAATTTCCCCCAGCAAACCTGCTCCATCATGGGCCTCTCTCTCCACAGGCTGCAGGGGAATCTCTGCTCCATCATCATCCTCCACAGGCTGCAGGGGAATCTCTGCTTCAGCACCTGGAGCACCTATTGCCCCTTCTCCTGCAGGTCTGGCTTGGAATCAGCCTGGCAGCAGCAGGGTTGGCTGGTGTTGGCTCTGTCAGACCTGGGGAAGCTTCTAGCAGCCTCTCAGAGAAGCCATCCCTGATGCCCCCCATCACCACCAAAACCTTGCCATGCAAACCCACAACAGAATTAGTTTCTCCATGGACTGCTTTCCCTTCTGCACATCCAGGCACACCTGCACAAGCCCAGACATGTGGTGGCAGATGAGCAGAGTGGCCTCAGGAGCTGGGTAAGATGCTGGGTGGTGGAAGTGGAGCTGTTGTGCCTTTCCCCAATACCACTGTTCCTGGGAACCCCGTTGTCAAGTGCCAGCAGTACACCCAGACCTAAAACCAGTAAGGGCTGGCTCCCACAGTGGAGACCATCCCTCCAGCACACAGAGGACCCACAGAGATTCACTTGGGGTTTTCTCCCTGTAATCTGTGTGTCCCCAGGGGGGTGGGGGTGGGGCAGTTTACCTTGTTTCCAGTGCATTGAAGATCGACTGATTCCGATCGAACTGGATCGAAACCGTTGCCATCAGCAGAGGTGGTTTGGTGAATTTACTGGGGGCAGCTCAAGACAGACCCCCTGTGAACATCACCTCCTGCTCAGGGATTGACCTGAGTTCACCTGGGCTGTGAGCTGGAGCAGCTGAGGGGCAAACACAGCCTTTTTCTGCTGCCCTTGGAAAAGGAGAAGCTGCCCCAAGGCAAGGAAGCTGGGGGTAGCCAAGAGCAGCTGAGCTCTGTGGGGATGTTCTCCAGAAGCTGCCTAGCACCGTCCCAGAAGAGCCACTGCACCAGCACTGGGGTTCAGTCAGACCCAGTGGGCTGGGGGTCCCTGGGGAGACAGGACCCTGCCTCATCGGCTCGCTGGCTTGGGGCAGCGGGGTCGGGGAGGGGTTTTCTGCAGGAATGAGGGGGGTGGAAGGAGAAATGGGAGTGGCAGAGGAGGGAATGGAAGGAGCCTGGTGAAGGAGTAGGGTATGGCAGGGAGGGGAGTGAGGGCTGGGAAGAGCAGGCAGGAGGGTGGGAGGCACGGAGACTTCACTTAGCTGGCTGAACTCGTGCTGGTTCTGAAGATTGAATCTTCACGTTGGTTCTGCTGAGCTAGTGTGAGGAGCTGAATGCACACTGATGCTAATGACTGAGGCTGATGGTTTTTAACCAACTCCATCGTGCCTGTGTAGTACAGGACAAGTAATTACATCTGAATAACACTTCCATGCTTTTCACAGCATTCTTCAATTTGTGTTTCATCAGCTTGATTTGTCTGCTTGCTCTTTTCCCCAGTGAAAATTGTCATCCGAGGGGACAGGAACACTGGGAAGACCACACTCTGGCACCGACTGCAGGGAAAGAAATTCATTGAGGAGTATATTCCCACTCAGGAGATCCAAGTCACCAGCATCCACTGGAATTATAAAAGTAAGGTGGAAGGGGGTGAAGGGAGTGACGGTCATGGGACAGTGCCTTGGGGGTAGAAATTCCACTGCAGCCTAGTTGGCTTCTTCCTTCTGTGTCTGCTTGGGATATGAAATGGTCTTTCATCACACTTGTTATTTTAATTCCTTATTCACAGTTTCTCAGTCACATTTTTCATAACTTTATTCAGAAACTGGGAGTGCTAAACAATAGGTCTTTGGAAGCCACAGTTCAAGGGAAGCATTTAAAAGGTGATCCAAAAGATTTGAAATATTTGTGAGAATCTTGACTTGTGAATGGAAACCAGTTTCTCCTGGAAATCTGTCACTGAAGCTAGCCCTGCCTTTGGTGTTACTGTGTTGCATAGGAGTGAATAGCATGGTACAAACAAGTTTTTTACTGATTAAAATATAAAAAACATCCTGTAACTGGTGAAGGTGATGTTTTAAAAATAATTGTAGTACTCACAACTCTAGCTGACTTACTGAAGGGTCTTATCAGCAGCTTTTTAAAGTGCTTCTTTGAGTCTGAGAGATGAAGTGTGATTTTTTCCTTTAGGTTTTTTTATCCCCCATCTGCTCTAGCAGAATAAAATTGCTATGAAAACCCTGGATCTTGCCTGAAGAAGACACTGCAGGCATTGAAATTGCATAAGGCTATGATTCAACAGTGCAATATGTCCAGCTTTCAGCTTCCTAATAAAAAATGCTACAGCCTTGTGGGGTGAACTACTGCTTCAACATGAATTTGCTCTGTGAGACTGATTGCAGAAAAAAATGATCAGCAGGTAGTTTGTCATTACCAGACATTGTCCATCTGCACATCTCTGACCTGTTGAATCAGGTACTCTCTGTCTCCTCACAGCAGTTTGGGTAGACACCAGATTGGGCACTTCATCTCATTCCCCAACCAGCCTTGGATTGCTGGCTGATGCTGTGGTGACAGAGCCACAGGGTGTGTTTGCCAGCAGCCTGACCTGGGGCAGTGTGTTCTCAATTCCTTCGTAGGCTTCAGTGCAAGGAGAGTGAGCACCACTTGGTTCATGGGGAGCTGGCAGCCAGAGCTCTGCAGACTCCCAAGCCCTTGTGAAGACAGGCTTCCTTGTGAGCCAGCTCCCTCTTGATCATGGTTGAAAAAAATTAGGATGGATGATTGGGGTTTCCCTTGGATGGGGGAGAGACACAGGTCATCCTTGCTCAGTGCAGCTAGAGGGTTTCTCTCATTCAGGATCTGCTGTTGAGCTAAGCTTCATGTCACAGGTTTTCATATTATTTATGGAGATTTCTCCATGTGGCCATGATCGTGGAACCCCAGCCTGGTTTGGGTAGGAAGGGACCTCAGAATCCCCCAGTGCCACCCCTGCCATGGGCAGGAACACCACCCCCCCAGCCCAGGGTGCCCCAAGCCCCATCCAACCCGGCCTTGAACCCTGCCAGGGATCCAGGGGCAGCCCCAGCTTCTCTGGGCACCCTGTGCCAGGGCTCTCCCCTCCCCAGGAAGGATTTCTGCCTCCCAGCCCCTTTCCATCCCCCTCCTGCAGCTGAAGGCCATTCCCCTGGGCCTGGCCCTCCCTGCCCTGGGCACCAGCCCCTCTCCAGCTCTCCTGGAGCCCCCTGAGGGATGGGAAGGGGCTTGGAGCTCTCCCCAGAAGCAGCCTTCTCTTCTCTGGGCTGAGCCAGCCCAGCTGTCCCAGCCTGGCTCCAGAGCAGAGGGGCTCCAGCCCTCACATCATCTCCATGGCCTCCTCTGGACTCACTCCAACAGCTCTGTGCCTTTCTGGTCCTGGGGACCCCCAAGCTAGACACAGCACTGTAGGGGGGTCTCCCCAGAGCAGAGCAGAGTGCCAACTGTTCCGAGGTGCTGACTGATGGGCAGTGTTCATGCAGGGGGATTGCCCTTCTGCAGCAGACCCTCTGGCATGTCGTATTGTAGCTGGGACATCCTTCCCCCACACTCTTCCTCTGACTCAGAATGTCAGCACATCAGTTACTGATGTGTGAACAAGAGCATACACGTTGTTTGGATGGTGGAAACTGTCTCCAAAATCCAAGTTGAATGCTTCAACCTAAATAGACTTAGATCAGAGTAAGGAGTGAAACACCTCGTTTCAGATCCCCAAGTCTGAGCTGTGAGCTTAGTGTTAACTGTGGTTTGCTGCAGTAGTGTGGGTAGAGCTGCAGAGTTCAGTTCCCTCTCTAATCAGTGTATGTAAAAGCTATGTGCTGTGTGTAAATACAGTCACAGAGTCTGGCAGTGCATTTCTAAGAGGCTTATTCATATTTCACTGGGTTTGTACACATGAATAGACACACAGAATGCAGGTCTGCAGGGTTTTGTGTCCAGGCAAAAAGGTGTTTGGAGAAAGCTCCAGTTGTCTCCTGGGTTTGCATATTTTCTTTTACTGAGCTGAGGCTTAGACACAGCTTTCTGTGGGTGGATTCAATCCTGGGGCAGAAATCAGCTGGGCATGGAGCTGCCTTTTGCTGTGTGTTGGTAATTGTGGGTGTATTGGGTATCTCTGGTGCTTAGTCTGACATTCACAGGTAGGTTACTTAGCCCTTGCTGGTTGGAGTTGACAGGTGAAGTGATGCTGGGTATCTGAAAGGCTCTACATGAAATTTCTGTTGTTCTTGCACTGTAAACCACTGTAAAATCTCCTTAGTAATAATTTTTAGCAGTATCAGAAATTCTCTGTTGACCTTCTTGAGACTTGTTTGAAAAACTACCCCTCCTTTTCAAACCCCTGGAAGGTATGTTTCATGCTGTGATAACCTGCCATCCAGGATGGGTGATGGAGGGACACCAGGGAAATTGGCTCAGATCTAATTAACACCCTGTTGGCTGAGCTCATCTGTAGAGGAAAAATAAAGCTTATTTTTCCTTGATCATGCTCATGCTCTCAAGCTACCCTGAGTAAACATTACAAGGTAGTTGGCAGCAAATATTTACAGTTGGTAATTAGTTCATTGTCAAATCCTGAAGGACTCCTACATTGCCTGGTGCTGGAAGAGTTACATTTGAGATGTGGAACATGCCACCTTGTCATATCTTCAGAAATTGTAGATTGTAGGAATTAATAAAAGCAGAGGAATTTGAGTTCTTTCTTCCTATTCAGCACAAGCAAAATGACTTTGCTGTGCCAGCTGTGTAATGGGTGTGTGTAGGTTTTGTGTGCCAGTCAGGAGTTGCCATTCCTCACCCCACTGGATGCTTTTTGAGCTTAGTGTTGGTCACTAATTTGATTCTCTGTCTGGCAGTCTCAGAGAGGGAGCCTGGAATAAAGCCTGGCCAGCACTCTGCTCAGGCACTCTGAACACTTTATAGCTGGGTGTGAGGAACAGCAGAGCCCTCTGCTCTGCAGGGTTTGGGATCCAAAGCATCTGAAGGGAATCATGTAATGGCACCAGAGTAAATCCTCTGAGGGCCTGAGAACTCCTGGTGATGAGCACACCAGTGGAGCAGTGAGTGGGATTTCTGAATGAGCTCCCTTGCAGTTGGAGTCTTCCCCTCCCTCTCCACGTTGTGCTGGGAAAGCAGTGTGGTAGTGTGCTGCTGCCTACACAGCACTCAGCCAAACAGCAGCTGAGCAGAGATCTTTTGAGCCATTTGATCCCTGGTTTATGCTAATCCAAGTTAGAGAGTTAAAAGGATGAATTGGCACTCTTTTTGCTGCAGCATGCCTTCCAAAGCTGCTCAGGTGAAATGCTGCTGTGTGTGAGTCATACCAAAGCCAGCACAGCAGCACTAAAGTAATTATCCTCTTGTGTGCTCAGGATAATCAGGAATGAAGCTGGTGATGAATAGGAAGAACTTACTGGCTGGGAGCTGGCAGGAGCACTGGTGCCAGCAGGAAAAAACCACGTGGAAAAATGGTTTTCTTGGATTTCCTGCAGTCTGTTTGGGTGAAACTCTGAGTTTCCCCTCAGATAACAGGGTGTAGAGCAGGTCTGGCTGGGTCAAACAGTTTAATTCCTCAGCTGTCTGGGAGTGCTGCTGCTCAGCAGGATCTCAGTACTGTGAGACTTACTCAATAGGAGAACAGATCTTACCCTGAGGGTGCATTTGGTGTTAGGGTAGGGAGGTGGAGTTCTTGTGAGCAAAGTCCCAGTGCTAGGTACTGGGCCACCTCCTGGGAGAGCACTGCACAGCATCCCAAAGCCTCACTTCTTTGAAATGGGGTGCCAGCTTCTCCACAGAAGCCCTAATAAATGCTTGTGTATTGCTTCACATGGTGCTGCTGGAAAGAACAGGCAGCCTCTGGAGTCTTCCTGTGCCCCTGCAAAGTTTGTCATCTGAGAAAGGAAAACATCTCCTGTACTTTTGGGGAAAGTCTTGAAATCATAGAACCACAGACTCCATTAGGTAGGAAGGGACCTTCAGAGGCCATCCTGTCCCACCCTGCAGTGAGCAGGGACACCTTTCACTAGAGCAGGGTGCTCAGAGCTTCATCCACCCTCACCGGGGATGTCTCCAGGGATGGGGCCTCCCCCACCTCTCTGGGCAACCTGGGCCAGTGTCTCACCACCCTCAGAGGGAAGAACTTCTTCCCAGTGTCCCATCTAACCCTGCCCTGCTCTAGTTTAACCCATCACCCCTCATCCCATCACTCCCTGCCCTTACAACAGCCCTGCCTAGCTTCCTTTTGGGTCCCTTCAGGGGCTGGAAGGGGCTGGGAGGTCTCCCTGCAGCCTTCTCCTCTCCAGGCTGAAGCAGCCCAACTCTCCCAGCCTGTCTTTGTAGGAGAGCTGCTCCAGCCCTCGGATCATCCTCATGGCCTCCTCTGGACCTGCTGCAAGAGGTCCATGTCCTGGTGCTGAGGACCCCAGAGCTGGATGCAGCACTGCAGGGGGGTCTCACCAGAGCAGAGCAGAGGGGACAATCCCCTCTCTCATAGAATCACAGAAGGGTCAGGGCTGGAAGGGACCTTGAAGATCATCAAATTCCAGCCCCTCTGCCAGGGGCAGGGACACCTCTCACCAGCCCAGGCTGCTGAAGGCCCCATCAAACCTGTCCTTGAACACCTCCAGAGAGGGGGCATCCACCACCTCCCTGGGCAGCCTGTGCCAGTGCCTCACCACCCTCATAGTTAAGAAGTTTTTCCTAGTAACCGATCTCAATCTGTCCCCTTCCAATTTAAATCCATTCCCCCTCATCTGCTGGCCACAGTTCTTCCAGTACAGCCCAGGATGCCACTGGCCTTCCAGGCTGGGAGTGCCCATTGGTGGCTCCTGTCCAGCTCTGTGTCCATCAGTACCCCAAATCCTCTTCCTCAGGGCTGCTCTCCATCACATCAACAGTCTTGCCTCTTGAAATGTGCCAGGGTTGACTTTGCTGGTCCTGCTGTCCCCTTGTCCTTCAGGGACAGCAGGAGCACTGCCAGTCCCAGCTGCAAGGCCTGGATCTGGGGGCAGATCTCCACTACTTGCTATGTCCCAGCACTCCGTACAGCTGGGTGCCAGGCAAGTAACTGGGAGTGGCTGGACTTTGGCCATACCTGGCTTGATGGTCTGTAGAAATATTCAGGGATAGAATTTTCTGGGGTGTAAAGGTTTGAGCAGAGGTTTTAGGATTGCAGACTGTTGTGTTTTCAGTCCCATGTGAGCCTGTGCTGCACTGGCTGGGCTGAGCCTGGGCTTGTGTCCTGCTTGTCCTGTGCCCTGCTGGCAAAGGGAAGATCAGCAGGAATTGCTACGAGGAGAATCAGAGGCTCATTGTGCTTCACACATAGATACAAACCAGGATCTTTCTTCCCAAGTAGAGAATCAAAGTTTTGCTTTGTTCTTAATCTGTCTTAACTTCAATGTTTTAAGTATTGTAAAGCCAACAGTGAATTCTGTAGAGGAAATGTGTTCTGGCTTCACAGTGACACTTGGCTAAATTCTCATGCCATCCTACCAGATTTTCTACTCTGAGACACTGTCCTCCTGTTCCATTGCTTTATGTTCAGAGCTGCCCTTACAAAAAGCAACTTCATGAAGATGAAGCTTGTTTGGATTCAATAGAAACACTAAGCAAAGCTGTCCACCCCTTGTGCCATCTGAAAGCTGAGCTGCTTGCTGGCAGTGCCCACAGCAGTGTCACTGTAGTTGGAGTCTTACTTGTCTTGTTTCTACTTTTAGCAACTCATGTATATGTTGCTGCTTATAATTGACTGATTTTAAAGATCATTAAGAGACAGAATTGCTGGCTTTATTTTTCACAAAACGTGACTTGACATTTGCAGTGAGCATGGATTTCCAAATTCCATTTCTATCTTCTGTGAATCCGTATGGAAACCTGTGTATGTTAAGGAAAGAATACACAACATATTTATAACTCTTGAACATCTTTATCAATGACATGGATGATGGAATTGAGTGCACCCTCAGCAAGTCTGGGGCTGACACCCAGCTGAGTGGTGTGGGTGACACCCTAGAAGGAAAGGAGCCATCCAGAGGGATCCTGACAGGCTGGAAAGATGGGACAGGGGAACCTAATGAGGTTCAACACTGCAGAATGTCAGGGGTTGCACTGGGGCTGGAAGAATCCCAGACACAGATACAGACTGGGAGAAGAGCTCCTGGGGAGCAGCCCTGTGAGAAGGACCTGGGGGTCATGGGGGGTGAGAAACTCCCCCTGAGCCAGCAGTGGCTCTTGCAGCTGGGAAGGGAGATGGGATCCTGGGCTCCATCAGCAGAGGGGTGGCAGCAGGGACAGGGAGGGGATTGTCCCTCTCTGCTCTGCCCTGGGGAGGCCCCAGCTGGAGTCCTGTGTCCAGAGCTGGGGCCCAACACAAGAGAGATGTGGGGCTGTTGGAGAGGGGTCAGAGGAGCCAGGGAGATGCTCAGAGGGCTGGAGCAGCTCCCCTATGGAGAGAGGCTGAGGGAGCTGGGCTGGGTCAGCCTGGAGAAGAGAAGGCTGTGGGGGGACCTCATTGCAGCCTGCCAGTCCCTGAAGGGACCCCAGGAGCAGGAGGGGAATCAGCTCTTGGGAAGGGCAGAGACTGGCAGGACAAGGGGGATGGGGTGAAGCTGGAGGAGGGAAGGGTTAGATTAGATATTAGGGGGAAGTTCTTTGCAGAGAGAGTGGTGAGGGGCTGGAACAGGCTGCCCAGAGAGGGGGTGGGTGCCCCATCCCTGGGGGTGTCCAAGGCCAGGTTGGATGGGGCCCTGGGCAACCTTGTGTAGCTCCAGGCCTGGAGGTTGGTGGCCCTGCCTGTGGCAGGGGGTTGGAGCTCTGTGCTTCTTGGGGTCCCTTCCAACCCAGACCATTCTGTGATTCTGTGATTCTATGATTCTATGATAACATGCTTCAAATCTGACATGAGGCATGCAGGGAATCCAGCTATCACCTATGAGACTGAGAACCTTCACATAAAGTTCTTTAGATAGCACAGTTCTAGGTGTACAGATTGGACCTTCAACAGCAGGCCACCTTCCTGTTACCTTTGGGTTTTCTTCTGGCCCTCTCAAGAATTACTTTTATTTTGCCATTCACCTGCTGCTGTGACAGTGTTGGCTTTGGGTTGGGCTGTCTGTGGTGAGCATCATCTCACCAACCTGCTCTTCTAACCCTTTGTGTTCTCCTTGTGCTTTTAGCCACTGACGATATTGTTAAAGTTGAAGTCTGGGATGTAGTCGACAAAGGTAAGATTCCTAACTTCCTTTCTCATGGAGATTCATTCTTCTTTCTCAAGTTTAATTAAAAATCTGCCTGGAATTCAGAAATACCTGCTTACTTCTATTTTAGAAGAACATCTGCACTTATTTTTTTCAAGTGCATGAATGTTACCTCCTGAAGAAAATTATGGAAAGAGGAGAGATAGAGCCCGTTATGTGGAATCTGAACTTCAGATCAAACCCAGTATTCAGAGGCAGTCTTTTCATGTGCCCCATGACTGATGAAATAACTTGATGTTTATTGTATTCAGATTCTCTGAACTTTATAATAAACCTCATCTTCTCCCCTTTATAGTTTTCTATATGTTTAGACAGCTACTGAGTCCTTTGTTCTGTTTATAAAAGTTCTTGCTGAGCTGCTTTTGTAAAGGAATGTTATTGTTAAATTGATAAAATGTTACCTGCACTGACTACTGTCTGCAGGAGGGGAGGATAAAAGAGAAGCCAATGATGGAAATTCACTTAGGACAGAATATTTAATCCCAAATCTTTTTTAAATGCTCAGCCAAGGAAAGTATTATGATGTGTAAATAAATTTTCCATTAGTTTTCAATTTTTGTCAAAGTATTTTTAATACTTTTATAAAAAATTAAAACAACCCCCCAAATTGTCTGAAGACACAACCTGAATGCAGGGGAATCTGTTGCTGGAAGGGGTTGGGGTCAGGTGTAAATGTTGGCAGCCGGTTCTGTAGCGCAGGTACCGTTTGGCTTGGAAGATGTGGTTTGTCCTAGCCAGGCCCCTGGCTTAACGTGCAAATCCCATCAGGAGAGAAGCTCTGCAGAGCAGCCATCTCTGGCTCCATGGGTCCTGCTCCTTGTCTGTGTGTGTCTCTTATCACAGGCATTGAAACTTTCACCTTGACAGTGCTGGTGCTGCTGCCTTGGGTGCAGCCTGTGCTGGAAGCTGTGCCGGCTGGCGCTCCTCCGCAGCAGGGCATCCCTGGCACTGCCCCTGCAGCTCAGGTGTGCCTTTACACCAACAAAATCACACCATCCCAGACTCACAGGTGTTGGCAGGGCCCTGGAGAGCTCCTGGGGTCCAAGCCCCTGCCAAAGCAGCTCCCCAGCTCATATTGCACAGGGCGGCGTCCAGACGGGGCTGGAATCTCTCCAGAGATGGAGACTCCACACCCCCTGGGCAGCCTGTCCCAGGGCTCTGTCTCTGGATACAACAGGGAGTGGGAAAGGGGCAAGTTTGATTGTTATGGAGATAAATTGTATTCAAGATTGTAAAAAAAGCAAATAAAAAATAAAAGTAATGAAAGATACCAGCTCTAGGTCTGGTAATGGAGCTTTTAGGTTAAACTGGAGTCAGTAACTTTACATGAAGATCCTGGGTGCTTTATGTTTTGATTCTTTAAAACCCCAGTTTTCACAGTGTAGGCAAAACCTCCCTTAGGTCACAGTTAGTGCTGAAGTCAGTCTGATTACAGTTTGGCTCTCAGATCCTGGCAGAACACGTGCAGGGCTGGAGACTGAGCAGAACATCTGTTTTCTCCCTGCCTTGCAACTTTGGTATGAATAGACAGCCAGTTAATTTGGGAATCATGTGCTTCCAGCATTTATTTCTGTGAATAGCTTCTCTGAGCAGAGTCATCTTCTCAACTAGAGACTTGTCATTTTTTTGGCAGAATGGATGAGATTTGATACGTGCAGATGTTGATAACAGCTCTTCTGATAGCAGTGACAGCAGAGCATGTGTTAGAAGTCTTAAGGGACCCTCCTCTCTCCACTTTATATTCTTCTGAAGTAAAAACTCATTCTGTTAAGATCCCTACTTATGGGCCACAGACAGGTATTTTTATGTAATCAGATGTACTTAATGGAGTGTAAAAATCCAGACCATGACAGTGTAACAGAATCAAATCCTTTCCTCTTGCCAGAGCCTTGTGGGTCCTCAAGAAGTTCAGTTTTAGGAAAACATGCAAATGAACTATGTAGAGCTTGCTCATTCCTAACTTTCACCTTGATGTTGCTTCATGACTTGTTTGTTCTTCTTTCTGTACACTCAGGGCAAAAAATCCTCCTGCGTGATGCTTTCGGTGAGAGCGACACTCGTAGAGACTGTAGCCTTTTAGCAGTGAAGTACCCAGTGCTGCTGCAGCCTAGTGTGCACAAGACCTGATCCTCCTTTTATTTCCTTGCCTACCAGATCCTAGCTAACATGCAAGCTTAGAGCTGTGCAGAATGCTGCATTTATCAGGCTGGATTGGAAACTGCCAAAAAATTGTACGTTCTGAACATCCCTTTCAACATACATTGTTTTCCAGGCTAAATTTTTTTCACCATGTGGGAAGAATTATTCCTTGGACCTCTGTTTAAATTAAGATGTTTGAAAATACATTGAAAAACTGATGTGGGGAAGGAGTTAAACTGTCTAAAATATGTCTCCATAAACTGCAGTTTTCAACTTTAGTCTTGTAAAGCAGCTCCAGTCTCTTGGCTCAGTGCGAACGGGCACCAGAGGGTTTGGGAAAACTTCAGGAGTTGCACCCAGAACAGTTTCTTGTCACTTCCCAGGAGTTAAACATGGGTTTAGTACGTGGTGTTTCTCCTGGTGCTCACCAACAGTATGCCTCCCTGTTGCTCATCAGCAATGCACTTGGATTTTTCCCTCCAGACTGTTTCAGGAACACAGGAAGCAGCTCTGCTGGCCCGTGCCATGGGGTCATTTCTTTAGGGATAAGTTAACTTGGAAGCCTGGGGAGATTGTTTGTGGAGGCTTAAAACCTGTGAGGTCGGTGAGTGCACTGACCCAGGGGGAAATGGCAACCACAGGCCTTGGGATTTGTGTGTTGTTTTAATGTGCAGTCTCACTGGAGAACTGACTTCTCCACAGCCTGCTCAGGGAGCGGGGCTCCTTTGTGTAATGATGCCATTTATTAACATCTTAACAAGCAGAGCTCGCCCCCAGCTGTGAATTGTATTGAATCCTGTGCAGGCTGTGTGTGGTAAATACCATCTCCTTTGCTGCCCTTGGAACTGCTAGAGTGTAGGAAAGAGATCTCAGCAAAAGTCACAGTCCTGACTCATCTTTCTGGCTTTGCAGCAAGTTGTGTAACTGCTGCAGGTCATGAAGCTGTAACGGATCCGGGATGCAAAGAAGCTGCCTGAGTGTAGGGGATTCAAGACTGGTTCTGATGTCCCTCTGCTAGTCTGGCTCCTGCAGCTCTTCCCATACACTGACTCAAGGGATCAAGTCACATTTTCTTTCCCTTGCCCCAAAACTAGTGTAAACTCCTTCCCTCATCTTGGGGATTCCTCTCCTCTCCCTGCCCCTTCACCCCTCTCCTGCCTGGAGCTGTGCTGCAAGGAGAAGGAAAGGGCAGGATTAGTGTTTCTGTTATTTCCAGATGTCACAATTAGATAACACTGGGGATGCAAATATTCCAGGCATTTATTTTTGAATCATGAACAGAAGCATCTCCCTGGCACTGTGGACAGCACTTGCTGGGAAGCTGTTCTGAATCCTTCTTACTCTGCAACAAAACTGATGGTACATAGAGGTGCAGAGGCTCTCAGGTGCTGGCCACACACCAACTCAGTCTTCTAGCATCCAGGAAGAACTGTTCTATAGACTTCAGGGCACTGCTGCAGCATTACTTGGTTTCAGTGTTGCTATTATGCCTGTAAGTAAGGAGCAATCATGGTTCTAGGTAGAGAAGCTGAGCAGTTGCACAGGAAGACCCTTGCTTTCCAACTAAGGCTCCCACATTGCACACCAGCACAACCTTAAACATGGATCTCATTCGTGTGACAACACAGTCTTCACTGTGCACTTGGATTTGCTGGCTGAACTGCATCTTTTTGCTACATACCTCTTGTCTTGATCTGGCTCTCCCTGCAGTTTTGGTTCCAAAAATAGATGCTGTGCATGAATATGTACACATATGCACGTTGGAGCTCTGTTACTCCTTTAGAGCTGACCTCCTTTAGAGCAGTGATGAGCATCATGTGAGGGTATTATTCATTCCTCTTGCTACAAACACAAAGCCAGAGGCAGGGAGAGGTGTGTGTGTGAGTCTTGCACAGTCTCAGAGCACTGGTTGTAAGTGTGTCCAGGTTAGAAAGAGACCTTGATTGCTCAGAACCTTATGAAGACCATTTGTGGTTGCTTGGGCTTCTGTTTCAATACCTAGAAATTGAGGTCATGCCAAGCATAATTTACCAGTCACTGCAGCAATAGTGATGTTTTGACATTCAGAGAAGCCACATGAATGCTGCTGACTTGAAGTTAATTTAATTGAAGTGGGAAAAGGCATGTCCTAGACATCCCACACCTTCAGTTGCACTGGGAAAAATCAGAGCCCATACTTGGATGCCCCAGGGAAACACACTGCAGGAACGAGGAAGGATCAGGAATAGTATTTCTGCTACTTTCAGATGTTGACATTAAGATGAGATGAGGTGGCAAATGTTTTCCAGGGGTGCACGAAAGCCCCCACCAGCCACACTGTCAGGGTGGAGGCACTGGAACCTCCTGCTGTGTCCTGCAGCACTAAACCTCACCTGAATAACTCTGTGCTGTGTGCCTATTTATCCTTGACCTGCTGCAAAAATAATGAAACACTTTTGTTCCACATGCAGCAACCTGGCAGAACCATGAATTCTACATGTTAATCCCTGGAGTTGAGTAGTTGGTGGAAGCTATTTTGGTCCCTGATGTTGCAAAGTCTTAAAAAGAGTCAGTGGGAGGTTTTTTGAGGGTGCATCTGAGCTGCCAACATGTTCTGTTGTCAGGGACACAGGGAGTTTCTAGAAATTACAGGAAGGATTTCCAAGTCTCTGCCATTATAATGTTGTTAAGTTGTCATTATTTAGACTAGGAAAATACAGACCAGAGCTAATTCAGGTCCTGGCTGCTGTCAGAAACATCTGGAAGATACTTGGTGTCTATAAAACAGAACTCCAGATCTGGCAGGGTTATTCCCTGTGCACTGCTCATCATTTGATAAGCCTATGGAAACTTGTACACAGAGTTTAACCAATACCTGAGGAGTGAGGACACACTTTTTCATCCACATTAAACTGCTTCAGCAGTGGGTGAAAGAAGTTGTCCTCACTCTTACATCTTGAGACTCTTGTCAATCCTTAGTGCTGAGTGTCTGTGCTGGGAAATCATGTTAGCTAATTGCCACTCTGTTAATCCCCAGCAGAGATCCCTGGGGTCATTCTCTGCCTGCTGGGGTTGCAGTGTGGAGATTTGGGAACAGGATTACAGTGTAACTGATGGGAGGCAACATTTTCAAGGAGCCTGAGGTCTAAAAAACACCAACTCCTTTTCTGGGGATGCTGAGTCAAATGCCAGTGGTACTTTAAAATGTCCATTTGTGAACTTATCCAGTGCTTATTGAAGCTGTGAGAGAAGGGAGAAGTCTCAGGGAAGAAGTGTCCTTCAGGTATAAGGGCTCTAGTTTAGCATGTGCCTTAGAGGAAGCAGAGGAGAGAAACCTGTAGGTTCCTGCAGTTGGACTGTGGCTTTGAGACTGCAGGCCAGGTCTCTCTAGTGGTTTTCTAGTGTCTTCCCCAAGTGTTGCCTGTTGCCTCTTGCACTGCCCTGTGGGCCTGTCCTCTAGCTTATTTCTGGGTGGTGTCCTGGAGCCTGGGGCTGTGGGAGGTGCCTCTGGAGGACTTGCTTTTGCACCTTTGCTGGTGATGACCAGCCCTGCCCCTGGCTCTCGCCTTCCATGCACACGTTGGCTGTCTCTCTCTACTTCTCCACAGCCCCCTTGCCAGTGTATTTGGTTTTGCTTGGATTTCCACTTCTGTAACTTGTGCCTGTCTTCTGGCTGTTCAGTTCTCTTATGCTCCTGCCACCCTTTTATTGCCCAGCACACCCAGTGGGCTCTGAGGTTGCCTTTATTTGCAAGACCCCTTACTCTGGGTTGGTGACAGAACGCAGCAGCCTCACAGCATCTCCCAGGAAGGCTGCATACGGGGTGGTGCTGTTCAGCCCCACCATCTGCTGCTCCTTCAACACTAATGCAACAAAAAGGGCAACTAAGCAATTCCCTTTGTGGTCACAGAGTGCACCAGTCCCTGCACTACTCAGTCATTGTGACTGTGCTGTGACAAGCATGGTTTAAGCTACCCCAGAGTTTCCTCCTGTTCATCCTTGAGATAGACTAGCTGGTATTCTTGACCAGCATAGCTGGTTTTCTTCAGCAAGGCATGCCTGTCTCACCCCTCCTCATTCCCCATGCTTGCAGTAGAAGTTGGGTCTGCTTTGAGGTCATGTTCAGAATATTGTTGTCCTGCCCAGACCTCCCCTGGAGTTCTCTGCCCAGTGTAATGCATTTGTGTTTGGTTTTTTGTTCTTCTTTTTCCCTTCTCCACAATTCTTTTCAAGGAAAATGCAAAAAGCGAGGAGATGGTTTGAAACTGGAAAATGACCCTCAAGAGGTGAGTGACCTTGAATGCAGATGTCTGCTTCTTAGCAGGAGACCTCTAAGTCCACATTTGGTCCATGGAAAGTAAGTTCTATATTTGTTTCTGCTTTAAGGCCAGCCTGGCAGGTGAATGAGGGACAGTGTGATCCCTGATGCTCTTCACTCTTTCGCTCATGCATTTTATCCTTGTGCCCTCACAACAGCTTCCCTGCTGTTTCCATTCTGGGTTTTGGGACTGACTGTACCCCAGGTGTTTACTCAGTAGTTTTGTCCCTCTCTGTACATTGTCAGTGGCCAGAAGTTGTTTTGTGATGGGCTTCTTATCAGACCTATAGAACTGACTCAGTGCCATCGATGTCATGCTCTCTGGCTGCTCCCTAAACCTGGGCTGACTGCTACCTTTTAACACCCTTTGAAAGACAGAGGAAGAAGGTGCAACACAAGTGCTACCTAGTGTGTAAAAGTGGCTTCCCCAAGGCTCTTTCATGAACATGTCTCCTTTGGATCTTCTGGTATAGAAGATGCATGGGAGACCATACTACCACATTCCTCAAACCACATTTGGGCTGCCAGTGGGCTTCCATGGCACCTCTTGCAAAAGACATACCATTTAATCCTTGGGAAAAGTTCATTTTAAAGACCCTTGATCCCACAATCTGTGCTGCAGCTCCTAAAGAGCTTCATCGCCCCTGTTGAGGTGTCAGTGCCCAGGCAGTGTGCTGGTACGTGCTCTGCTGAGATGGGTGTGGGAGGCAGTGCCACTGGTATGCCGAGAGCTGAGCGCTCGGCGCTGGTGCAGAGTCACCTCTCACTGGGGTGCTGGTCCCACTCAACCTCTGCAGTCCAATGGGCAGACTTCTCTCTAGGAGTGTCCCCCTCAATGAGAGCAGGTATCACAGCTGCTTCTTCCTTCACAAATGGGAGGGCGTTTTCAGTCCTGGCAGTTGTTCCATAGGCACCAAATTGCAGCAGGAGCCTTGGAGGTTGAGCTATGCCCTCTACTGTATTTTGCAGCCTGCAGAGTCCAGATGATGCAAAGCAAATCAGGTACCAGTACTCTCAGCCCTACATGGGAGAAGCTTGTTAGATGCTACACCCTGGGTTTCTGTGCCAGAAGTATTAAAAGTGCAGTCGATGTTTGGGCTGGCAAAGAGCTGGAATGGGAGCTGTGTTCTCTGTCCTCCAGCCTGTGGCTTATATGGAGTATCTTGTCAGCACAGGATTTGGGGGCACAGGGGAAAGAGGGTGGGCTTTAGCATTTGCTGCCAGATGTGGTTTTTTAGAGACTGTCAGGTGCTTCACATCCTGCTCCTGTGGCAGTTGAAGCTGTGAACCACCAGGTATCTTCCTAAATGATGATGATGCAAAATCCAGTGATACTTCTTACAGTGACTATCATTTGAGAAAGTTTGCCTGTTCAGCCCTGTATCAGTTGTGTTCTGTCCAAGTCTGAAGTTGAATCGAGTTATTTACTGTTTCTTTTGCCTTTCTTTCCCCAGGCAGAGTCAGAAATGGCTCTGGATGCAGAGTTCCTGGACGTCTATAAAAATTGCAACGGTGTTGTGATGATGTTTGACATCACCAAACAGTGGTAAGGCATCTTCAGCAGCATGCACCACGTCAATCTGGGTTGTTTAGTGAGAATGAGTGACTTCTAGACCTCTGGATTCCAGCCTAATGAGTTGAAGCAAGCTTGTATCCCTTCAAGTGAGAGCTTTATCTTCTAATGTTCTCCTCTCCTGGGCTTGCTTCAAACAAGCAGCCACCCTGCAGGCATGTGTTCTGTGGGACTGAGGCTTGATTATTGGTGCTATCACAGGTGCAGAGTACACCCAGTGTGTTCCAAACCCCTGAGAACATGTAAAGGGCAATGCTAGTGGGACATTCCCAGGGAGACTGGTGTTAAGAAATAATGAACTGCTCAATTTGCATATCTGCTGAGGAGGGTGAGAGAGGGAGTGGAAAGAGGAGGTGGGAAGAGTTCCTGCTTCATGCTTTAGCACCTGTTGTACAGGTTTGGTATGGTCAGTGAGCCAGTGGACAGCTGAAGGGAGGGAATCTTTTCCTTCTGCTGACACCACAGGGCTTTGTAGGACTGGGGCAGATGTGCTGTAGGAGATGTCAGGTTGCTGGGGAAATGGATTGTTGAACTTGTCACGTTGCTTTTGGGTAAAGAATGATACAAAGATTTGCAGTCAGTCTGTATCTCTGAAGGGGCCAAAGAAGCCACAGTCTTGGAAGGATTTGGGGGGGTAGAATCTCCTTTCCCCTGTGATTTGTGCATGCAGCTTCTCACAGAATGATGTTTCCCACTCATCTCCCTGTATCTCTCCTGTGGTGAAGGACATTTAACTATATTCTGAGGGAGCTTCCTAAAGTGCCCACCCACGTCCCAGTGTGTGTGCTGGGGAACTACCGAGACATGGGGGAGCACCGGGTCATCTTGCCTGGCGATGTGCGGGACCTCATCGACAGCCTCAACAGGTGAGGGCTGCAGATCT
This sequence comes from Zapornia atra, assembly GCA_013400835.1. Lineage (NCBI taxonomy): Eukaryota > Metazoa > Chordata > Aves > Gruiformes > Rallidae > Zapornia > Zapornia atra. The sequence goes on along the minus strand of VZTU01022152.1, from coordinate 43,430 downwards.
CCCTGCTCTCCATCATCAGCCATGGAGCACTCTAGTGCTGCCACACTGCATGATGTACATTGTGTTCACAGAATCACAGACTCATTGAATGCATGAGGTGGGAAGGGACCTTCCAAGGCCATCCAGTCCCACCCTGCAGTGAGCAGGGACACCTTTCACTAGAGCAGGGTGCTCAGAGCTTCATCCACCCTCACCTGGGATGTCTCCAGGGATGGGGCCTCCACCAGCTCTCTGGGCAACCTGGGCCAGTGTCTCACCACCCTCAGAGGGAAGAACTTCTTCCCAGTGTCTCATCTAACCCTGCCCTGCTCTAGTTTAACCCATCACCCCTCATCCCATCGCTCCCTGCCCTTACAACAGCCCTGCCCAGCTTCCCTGTAGATCCCCTCAGAGGCTGGGAGGTCTCCCTGCAGCCTTCTCCTCTCCAGGCTGAAGCAGCCCAACTCTCCCAGCCTGTCTTTGTAGGAGAGCTGCTCCAGCCCTTGGATCATCCTCATGGCCTCCTCTGGACCTGCTGCAAGAGGTCCATGTCCTGGTACTGAGGGCTCCAGAGCTGGATGCAGTCATCCTCAGACCCTGTGCTTTCACAGCTCTGAGTCAGTCTCATACAGCAACTTCAGTTAACACAGTGGGCTCTTTGTCCTTTGATTGCAGAGCCTCTGTGGGGCACGTGGTTAGTTCTGTTCCTCGAGACAGTGAGTGCTGCCAGCACGTGCCTTTCAGAAGTCATCTTTCATAGAACCATAGAATGGCAGGGGTTGGAAGGGACCCCAAGGATCATAGAGCTCCATCCCCCTGCCACAGGATAGTTCTTCTTAATCTTAGAACATAAAATCTCCTGAGCTGGAAGGGACCCATCAGGCCCATCAAGTCCAACTCCTGGCTCCACACAGCCCAGCCAAGCCAGAGCAGGGCACTGAGGGCATCGGCCAGACGCTTCTTGCCCTCAGCCCAGCTCGGGGCTGTGACCCCTTCCCTGGGGAGCCTGTGCCAGCATCAAACCCCCTCTCAGGACAGAATCTCTTCCTGACACCCAGCCTAAACCTCTCCTGGCTCAGCTTCTTGCCCTTCCCTTGGTTTCTGTCCCTGGTCCCCAAAGAGAGGAGAGAGATCAGCACCTGCCCCTTCACTGCCCCTCATTAGGAAGGCACAGACCATGATGAGGTCTCCCCTCAGTATTCTCCACGATAAGCAAGCTTCAGTGTCTTCTAATAAGCCTTCCCCTCCAGACCCTTCCCCTCCAGGCCCTTCCCCTTCAGACCCTTCCCCAGGCTCATTGCCCTCCTCTGGACACTCTCCAATATTTTTATGTCCCTCTGTCCTGTGGTGCCCAAAGCTGCACCCAGGACTCTCCCGGCAGCACAACTGTTCTCTGCTCAAACAATTCTGCTACAAGAGAGCAGCTAGCACAGCTGTCTTCCTTGCTGTTCTGAGAGCATCCCCAGACAGCCTTCACTGGGCTCTGCCAAGTCATACGCCTGTCTTGCAGCCAGGCAAGATTTTCCCTTCTGTGGAGAGCAGAGTCACTCTGTTATTTAGTATAAAATATTATTTGTTGGTCAGGATTCAATAGATTGTACCTTTCTGTGGAGGTTTTTGGTTTTAAGGCTTTTTTTTTTCATTTTCCTAGTCTTTGTGCCTGTGGTGGACACACAGAAGCAGTACCAGTGTGAAGGCTTGTTTCCAGAATGTCATCATTTCTTTCCATGTTCATGTCTCTGTGGGACTTAGCTGAGCTCATTGCCCACTGCTGATGCTTGTGCCTTAGTGTAGAGCTGCCTGTGGTTTTAAACCAAACCCCCCACTGAGGAATGACCAGCATGTCCAGCTGGGAAACCCCCATGGTGACTGTCAGTCTGGCAGGCACAGCACACTGTGACACAGCAGCAGAGGTGTTCTGCCACCCTGCCAGGGGGGCAGAGTGGGGCTTTAGTCTGTAAAACACCGAGTCCCTTGAGCCCACATTTGGCTGCTTCTAGTATCTCATTCCACAAGTGCCTCCTGTGTGTGTGTGCAGCCTGTGTCCTGTGTACAGTTTTCTCCTCTCTGGTTGAGACAGGCCTCCTGGATCCTCATACTTTCGCTATGCTGAGTCTTCCATGAAGAACAGCTTTGGCCTCAAGTACCTGCACAAGTTCTTCAACATCCCCTTCTTGCAGCTGCAGGTAAGAGAGAGGGTTCCCTCATGTGCTGGGGATTTTGATACTTGGGGTTTCTTTTGTTGTTAAGGGATCCTGTGTACTTTTTTGTTTTCATAAGGGTTATTAACAAAATTACCTTAGTGCCTGTGACTTAGACATGTCTCTGCTTGCAAGGAGTCTTCTCTGCTGTGTTCACAAATGCTTCCCTCTGGAGAAATGCTTCCAGGTGATGAATGACCCTGGCAAGGAAATTGCATCCACTGGTGCAAGTCAAAAATGTTACATACACACATTTGTTAAACTCAGATGAGATTTGGTCACCTTCAGGGACAGCTTCTTGCTGAAAATCTTTGCCCTGGTGGCACCTGATCTGCTTGGATGCTATGCACGTAGATCCAGGTCTCATTTCCTTCAGAATTGGGATTTCTTGGGTGGACTGAGAGGAAAGGCAAAGGCTGAAGGGGCAGGGAAGGGTGGGATTCTCAACTGTGGCCCTTGAGAAGACAACCTTTTGGTGTGGTCATACAGGGGTCTTTTGAGGATACAGATGGTGTATAATTTTCTATTGGATGGACAAAAACCCAGACAGTTGATCTTGATTCATTTTTCACCAGTAATTGAAATGTCTCTGTGTATTTTCATACAAATAAGCCCCATGGAAATGCTGGTTCAGAGAAGCTTGGATATAAGAGTTGATGTTGCCACATCCTCAGGCTGCAGAGCAGAAAGAACAAGGTTAAGAAAACTGAATGTGTAAAAACCCAGTGAAACAACTCAAACAATAGACTTTTGAGGAGGAAGTTGTAGAAATCTGAGATCTAAACCCAACTTGCTGCTCAGCAGAGAAGATTGAAACCTGCCAGTTGGTTAGACATTGGGTTTTGTAACCTCAGCTCCTATGGCAAAGGGAATGTCTGGTGGAAACCATGCAGAATAATTAGTTCCCAGGTTATTTTTGCCAGATCTGTCCTTTCTTCTCAATGGGTGTTGAGAAAAGACATTAGAACAGGCTTCCTGACAGATTGGCTTCTGAAAGCTGTCCCCAGTGACATTGTTAACAGTATATGCAGGGATTTTCCTAGCCATAGAAGCAGGAAATAATGAAGCATTTGGAGTATCAGGTTTGCTTGGAAGCAACTTTAGGCTGTGAGTCTTAGAGACTCTACATTTAAATGTGCTGTGTGTAAGTAAACATGATCTATTAATCTGAGACCGAAAAGCAATTAGGACACTTAGATAAAATCATTTGCCCCAGAGCCAGAGAACTTCTTGCACAAATCTTGGTCTTCAGGGACATAGAAAAAAATTAACCTGATATAACCTTTAGTTGGTTGGAGATTCCAACAGTTTCTTAGGAAAGAGAGGTGAGGGGAATGGGGTGACCAGCTGACGTTTGTTCTCCTGCTTGCTGGTCTTGGGGTGGCACTGGAGGTACTCCAAAGGGTGGAGGTGCCAGGTAATTCAGCTGCCAAATCCTATGTTTTCCATGTCATGTAATAAAAGGATTCAACACTGCAGAAACAAACCTGAAAAGACTTCTCATTACAGTTGAGTTCCTTAGCTGTGCAAGGGGAGATTTGGCTGGGTGCATATACACCAGGTGTGTGTCTGTTTGCTCTGTCTTTGTACCTTGGCACAGAAGGTGGCAGGTGAGGACGTTGTCCTGTGCCTGTCGTTGTGTCAGTGCTCAGACCATAACTGCCTGGCTTTTCTTTTAAAACACCAATGCTAAAATGAATTCCTGCCTGCACAGGGATTGCAGACAGGTGTTTTTCTGTACATTCAGGAAGAAACCCCACCATAATGTAGGATCCAACGTGGTAACAGCTTGTTCCATTTTCTTCTGGTGTGCAGGAGATCCCTGGCTGTGCCATTCTGTGCCATGGCAGGTGACACTGCAAATTTGGAGGCTTTGGGTTGCTTCCAGCCAGGCTTTGGGTCTTTCTTTACATGGTGCTGAGCTTCAGCCAAGATGTTCAGCAGTTTTTCCAGTGCCACTTGCTTCCAGTGCTGCAGGTTTATTAGAAGGGCCTCATGCTGCTCCACAGTAGCTGCTGCTGGTGAGCTTCGTGCTGCTCCACAGTAGCTGCTGCTGGTGGCTCTGGGCATTTTGCTGCTCCCACAGACCTGCTGGGAGTTTCTCCTTTGAGTGCCCAGGGAACCAGGGCCAGCCCTGCTGGGCCTCATTAGCAACCAGTGCAGCACGATGCCAAATCCCAGCCAGACCTGGTGCCTGAAGGTTCAGCTTACACCTTCAGAGGGACTCAAGGGTGACAGAAAGGAGTCACTTGTGCTTGGGTGCAAGGCTGGCTGAAAGGAATGCTGCCAGCTGTTAAATGCAAGAGTTAATCAGTCTCCATTGGCCTCTGAGGTTTCTCTGGGTGAGCCCAGGCCCTGCAGCTCTCAGGGGCAAGAGGAGCTGTTCAGCTGTAGGTGGGATTGCACACTGTCCTTCAGCCAAAATGGTGTTCCCTCTCTGCTCTGCCCTGGGAGGCCCCAGCTGGGGTCCTGTGTCCAGAGCTGGGGCCCAACACAAGAAAGATGTGGGGCTGTTGGAGAGGGGTCAGATGAGCCAGGGAGATGCTCAGAGGGCTGGAGCAGCTGCCCTACAGAGAGAGGCTGAGGGAGCTGGGCTGGGTCAGCCTGGAGAAGAGAAGGCTGTGGGGGGACCTCACTGCAGCCTGCCAGTCCCTGAAGGGAGCAGAGAAACAGGAGGGGAATCAGCTTGTTAAAGGGCAGAGACTGGCAGGACAAGGGGGATGGAGTGAAGCTGAAGGAGGGAAGGTTTAGATTAGATATTAGGGGGAAGTTCTCTGCAGAGAGAGTGGTGAGGGGCTGGAACAGGCTGCCCAGAGAGGGGGTGGGTGCCCCATCCCCGGGGGTGTCCAATGCCAGGTTGGATGGGGCCCTGGGCAACCTTGTGTAGCTCCAGGCCTGGAGGTTGGTGGCCCTGCCTGTGGCAGGGGGGTTGGAGCTCTGTGACCCTTGGGGTCCCTTCCAACCCAGCCCAGGCTGGGATTCTGTGATTCAGAGCACTGGTTTCGGTTGCAGGTTCCTGTGCTCAGTTCACACTCCTGCATCTTTCATGAGGAGAGCAGCAGCTGAAATTCACACCGTGGGTACAGAGCAGGTTCCCTCCAGCAGCTCAGGCTCTTCAGTTATTTATCAGCTCCTTCCTGGAGGAGGGGTTGTCAAACCTGGCAGTGTCCTTTGGCTGTGGGTATTGCTGGTGGCCCACATCACGTGCAGACGTGGTCAGGTCAGCCAGCCTTTGGATGCTGCTGGAAGGAGGCAGAGTTGTGCAGGCAGCTGGAATTGCCTTTGCACAGGAAGCACTTCTAAGTGGTGTTCAGCCAAAGCACTGGTCTGTAGCACAGGTTTTATTCCCTTCCTCTGGGTCATTGCTGAAAATGAGCTGTTTCTTTACTGGTTTAATAACAGGCTGGTAAAATAGAATTTGTTTTCTTAAGTATTTGGAATTCCCTTATTCATGATGAATTTTTACAAAATCAGATATAACTCTCACTTCATTAAATCTGAGTTCTGAATTTTCTGTAATCTGTGAAAACTGAAATAAATAAAACTCTGGTATAAACCTTACTGCCAAAGGCAAACCACTGGTTTAGTGAGAGTCATTATCGAAGTGCCTGAGGTGAGCAGTGGAGAGCAGTGTCCCTTCTGTCTCTGTTTGTTCAGCTGAGTTTGCTCAGCATTTGTTTCACTCATCTTAGGAAGCAGAGAACAAAGAAGCAGAAAAATTGCTTTTTGGTCTCCTTTTTTGCTTAGGCTGTGTGAGTAACAAGAGGATGAACACTGTTCCCTCTACAAGTTTGAACACCTTGAATTCTCCAATGTAGAATTTTCATTCTCAAATCTGGGTTTATTTCTGCAATCTTGATGAGTATTTCCTTTAGTGGAACAAGTGTAAATACATACAGTGTGTCTGCTGAAATGTCTGTAAACCACAGTCAAGGGCATTTGGGTAACTGATGACTTCATAATTCTTTGTATACATGTTCATCAAGTCCTGTTTCCATCTGCATAGAGCTTATGAATACAATGAATAAAAATTACCTAGCAAAGGGGAAAAAAAGCTCTGAACACAAAGCCAACAGGTAAAAACAAAGAATTAAATATCTGGGAAGCAGTAAATTAGCTTAAATGACCACAGAAGCTCTTAAGCTTCAGGAAGGACTGAATCTTCCAATCAATTAGCATGTTTGAAGGTTATCAACCACTATGAATCATCTGGTCTTGTAATATACAATAAACATTAATTAAACTTTGCTGGCTGAGTCAAGTCATGGTAGAATTTGATAGAAATCAGCCTTTTCCACAGAGGGCTGGGGCAGTGCCTGGAGCTCTCCCTTAGGCAGAGCGCTGTGTCTGCTCTCCGTGAGCAGATGAGTTACTTGCTCTTTAAATGTAGACACTGCCTGGGCAGCTCTGAAGTTCTCATGTCCATGAAACTGTGTTGTCCATAGAGGTGGAGGCACAGGTAGAGCCTGAAGCCCATGGCTTACACAAGTGTGTGTCTGCCTGGGGGATTTTGTTGTGCAGAGGCTGGAGCAGGTTTCCCTTTGTGCTTTTCACTCCAGCAGGACATCCCTGCCGTGAGCATGGCATGAAAACTGCACTGTGGCTGTTGATGCTGCACTGCTCAAACACAGAGTAGGAAGCTGAAATGTACAGTGAGGTTAATGCAGTTATAAAAGCCTCTGCAGGTTGGAGGAAACCTGGGGTTTCTCCTCTGTCTCCTCTGCCTGGGCAGTGGAGCAGCTGGGAAGCCTGTGGCACCGCTGGACCCTGCTTCACCAGGTGCTGCGCAGCGCTGTGAGCCAGCAGATCATGGGACAGGCTCAGCACAGGCTGTCCCCTGCTTCCCATGCCACCTAATGTGTAGGCAGTGAGAGAGGGAGGACCGACACTTTCAGGGACTGAACATGCTGACTTTGGTCTCCAGGATGCAGTGTGTAAACTGCCTCACATGGCCCTGGATCCGAGCCTGCCCGGGATGAGGCAGGGGCTGGTGGTGGGAGCCAGGCCCTTGCCAGTGCCCAGCTGCACGGCCACTGGCTGCCTCTGAGCAGAGGGGAAGGGGCTGTGGTGCAGGGACCATACCATGGAGCAGGACAGCACACCAGAGTCCTGGCCAGGAGCTGCTGAATCGGCTCGGTGCCATCCCAGAGCTATGTCTGCTGGGCAGAGCAGCAGTGCCTGGCTGTGCCCCTGCCACCTCATTGCAGTGCATGAGCTCGTTCATCTCTTGTTGCCATCCAGGCTAGTGGGAGGAGTGTCCCATGGCCATGTGCAGAATCATAGAAGGGACCTTTAAAGGTCATCCAGTCCAATCTGCCAGAGCAGGGTCCCCTTGACAGGCTGCACAGGGCAGCACCCAGGACCACAGGGATTGAATGTCTCCAGAGATGGAGACTCCCCAGCCTCTCTGGGCAGCCTGGCCCAGGGCTCTGCCACCCTCCCAGCAAAGAAGTTCCTCCTCATGTCCAGGTGGAACTTCCTCTATTCCAGTCTGTGCCCATGGCCCCTTGTCCTGTCCCTGGGCACCACTGAACACAGCCTGACCCGTCCTCCTGAGCCCACCCCTCAAGGCTTTATCAGCATTGAGAAGATCCCCTCAGTCTTCTCCAGACTAAACAGCCCCAAGCCCCTCATGCTCTTCATCAGAGAGATGCTCTGGTGCCCTCAGCATCTCCACAGCCCGTTCTGGTCCCCTCCCCAGTGTCTCCCTGTGCTCCCTGCCCCGGGGAGCCCAGCCCCACACCCAGTGCTGCAGATGTGGCCTCAGCAGGGCAGAGCAGAGGGGCAGGGACCCTCCCTCCACCTGCTGCACACACTTTTCTTGACACCCCCCAGGGTGCTGTTGGCTTTCTTGGCCGTGAGGACACGCTGCTGGTCATGGCCAGCCTGTTCTCCACCAGCACTCCCAGGGCTTTTCTGCAGAGCTGCTTCCCAGCAGGTCACCCCGAACCTGTGCAGGGCCAGGGGGTTATCCCTCCCGAGGGGCAGGACCCTACCCCTGCAAGTTGCAATTGATTTTGAGCCTCTTAAGCCAACACTTCCTGTCAGCTGAGGATTTTGTTTCGGTTCTGTTGGAAGGGCAGGACAGAATGAAGTGGCCTTTGGTAAATTACTGAGGGCAATCACTTTATTGCACACTGGAAGCAGCCTGGAGTGTCTGTCCCCACCGGTGGGGCACTGACGTTGGCAGCGTCACTGAGCATCCCAGCAGTAAAAATCATGGTGGGGTTTTGCATCAGCTGGGTCCCACTCACAGGGAGACTTCCTCAGCACTGGGGAGAAATAACAGCTCTGGAGGGATGGGTTGCAGAGCTGTCCCTGCGGGCTGGGGCCTGTTCTCCAGACACCACTGGCAATGCTGTGTCTGGAAGTGGCACAGTGTTGGTTTACAGCTGGGTACAGCTCCCAGAACAGGTCACTTCTTTGCTCACAGACTTTGGGGATTTACATGCTCTTGCTACTGCTTCTGCTTCCCTTTGTGCTTCTGTATTTAAACTGAACTGGGAGAGGGACCAAAGCTCCTGTTTAATTCATTGCTGGGCAGAGTGGTGACACAAGATCTCCCTGCACCCGCTAAGCGCACGGGGATCTGCTCCCACCACCCTTCCTGCTCAGACCCACCTTGTTTTCCTTCCTCAGAGGGAGACCTTGCTGCGGCAGCTGGAGACCAATCAGCTGGATATCGATGCCACTCTGGAGGAGCTGTCAGTGCAGCAGGAGACAGAAGATCAGAACTACGAACTGTATGTCCTTCAGCCACCTTCCCTCCCGGTTCCGCTGCGGTCTGGGTGTCACACAGATGTTGGGCAGTTCCAGCTGGGGCATGTGGCCAGACTGGAGGGTGCAGAGGGAGGCAGTGATGGTTTCTTTGGATCTTGTAAACTACTGCTCTTCCATGGCATCCCCCAAAACAGAGCGTGCACTGGGGATCCCTGGGAGAGGGTCTGGTTCCTACAGGCACATGGGGGCCGGTGGGGGTGGAGCTGAGCAGCACATTTGGGGGCAGCACGTGCCACAGGGACTGTAGATAAGCATGTTGCAGCCTCTCATGCTGAAAGGGGATATTTTCCATCCATCTGCTGCTCAGCACACAAGTTGGTTCCTCCTCTGCCTATTGTGTTCCTGTGTATTGTGTATCTTGTGATAGGCAGAAAGTAACAGCAACACCACTGTTATCTGCTGGTCCCTGTGAATACTTCCAGCCTCCTCAGCACGTTTCTGGTCTGAAATAGTGGTTAGTCCCTAGTCCCTGCTGCCCTGTGTTTGTTCTTTGCCCTGTCTGCTTGCTGCTCAAAAGGAGCATTTGCCCTGCAAAGCTGGTACATCTGTAGCATGGGGAACAGGAGTCTCTTCAGATCTGAATGTTGACAAATGTGTTCCCTGAATCCCCATTGCAGGATCTTTATTGCAGTGATGTGCAAGTCAGAGAAGTCGACCCCAGAGTGAACTGGAAAAATACTCTTTACAGGCAGCTTTATTTGGAAGCTGCTGTGGATGGTTATGAAATATTCATGCACAGCCTTTTTCACAGGCATTTTTCAGACCAAGTTTCAAGTTCCACCTAACCTTGGTCGATGTGTTTTCCTTTGTGAGAGCACTGAAACACCACAAAGCAGTTCTGTTTCCAAGAGTGTTCACCTCATGCCTTCCCTTAGGGACTGGTCGGTCTCCTCATGCCTTCAGCAGCTCTCTTGCTGTCCCTGCTCAGAGGACTGGGCTGTGCTGTCAGATTGTTTTCCAGTACTGTTGTTTACACTACATCAGCAATGGGAGGATACTTTAAAGAATCCAGAGCTGTTCCAAACTTCTACCAGATCTTGCTGCTTAGTCCCTTCACCCCAGCTTTAGTGTTTGCTGGAGTCTCACATGTGCCACTTTGGCTCACAAACCCAGCAGAAAATGATCTTCTGCCATAGCTACTTCTGGGTTGCTCTGAGTCAGACTGGCTCTGAGAAGCATCTGCTTAATGCCAGAACTTAAAGGAAGCAGCAGCAGGGTGCTGGTGCCAAGACTTCCTAGTCTGAGCAGTGGGTGTTGGACTGGATCCAGTGTAACTGCACTGACATGTGGTGTTCTGACATATCAGAGCCTTTGTGTGGCCAGGCAGTGCCCTTTCCTGGGTCATGCTCCCACAGACTACTGGGGTCACTGCAGGGGGGCAATCCCAGTGGGGAGCATTCCCAGTGGGGAGCATTCCCAGTGGGGAGCATCCAGAGCCCTGAGCCAGGCTGGCCACGGTGCTCTCGGCACTGCGCACTAACGAGTCGCAAGGCACGGTGCTGCCTATTGCAAGCTCAGAGGAGCTGCTGGTGCAGAGCCTGATGTGCAGAGCATGGTGTGCAGAGCCTGGTGTGCAGAGCCTGGTGTGCAGAGCATGGTGTGCAGAGCATGGTGTGCAGAGCATGGTGTGCAGAGCCTGATGTGCAGAGCATGGTGTGCAGAGCATGGTGTGCAGAGCATGGTGGCTAGCATCACCTCAGGAGAAGCACCTGAGTCAGCTGCAGAAGCTCCACAGCCAGATCACTGTTTGACCCAACGGTTCAGGCTGCTCCTGAGCACAGGGAGAGCAGGGCACGTGGTGTGTGCTCCTGAAGGTGCCTGCTGCCCTGGATTGTGGGTTTGCATGGCAAATTTGAGGGGGGGGAGGGGGCGGTGGGAGGCTGCAGAGGTGGCCTCTGTGAGAGGCTGCTAGAAGCTTCCCACAGGTCCAACTGAGCCAATACCAGTCAGCTCAAGGATGGACCTGCTGCGAACCAAGGCTGAGCCTATCAGCAATGGTGGTAGCACCTCTGCAATAACAGTTAAGGAGGAAAGATTCCCCAGGAGGTATCTTTTTGCTGCCAGAAAAAGGAGTGAGAATCACAGAATCACTGGGTTGGACAAGACCTTTGAGATCATCAAGTCCAACCATTCCTGTCCTCTGCTAAACCGTATCCCTGAGCACCTCATCTCCCCTCTGTTAAACACACCCAGGGAAGGTGACTCAGCTCCTCCCTGGGCAGCCTGTGCCACAGCCCCACAGCTCTGCCAGGGCAGAACTTTGCCCTCCCATCTGAGCTGACCCTGCCCTGGGGCAGCTTGAGCCCATTGCCCCTTGTCCCATCTCCTGGCCCCTGGCTGAAGAGACCCTCGCCCCCCTCTCTGCACCCTCCTGGCAGGGCAGGGGAGGGGGGGAGAAGGTCTCCCCTCAGCCCCCTCTTCTCCAGGCTGAACCCCCCCAGCTCCCTCAGCTGCTCCTCAGAGGATTTGCCCTCCAGCCCCTTCCCCAGCCTGGTTGCCCTTCTCTGGACTCGCTCCAGGACCTCAGTGTTTTTCTTAATGAAGAAAGATGTGAGAAAGAGAAGATGTGAGAAACTTTGCAGACAACAGGGTCAGTGAAGAAGGGGAGGAGGAGGCACTCCAGGAGAGATTCCCCTGCAGCCCGTGGAGGATGGAGGGAAGCAGAGATCCACCTGCAGCCTGTGGGAAGGACTCCCGTTGGACATGTCCATGGAGGACTGTCTGCTGTAGGAGGGACCCCACACTGGGGCAGGGGAGGAGTGTGAGGAGCCCTCCTCTGAGGAGGAAGGAGCAGTAGAGACAGCATGTGATAGACTGACCCCAAACCCCATCCCCACGCCCCTGTGCCTGCAGAAGCTATTGCAAAGGGCTGCTGCTCAGCTGCTGGAGAGGTCTTTCACTGCCAGGGACTAATTGCCCTATTAGGCTGCTTAATTGGCTGCATGTGGCGTAAGGAATCCCCCAGCTGTGGTGCCTGGCAGCAAAGGAGCTGCTGAAACGTTCAAAGCAAGAGTTTTTCCTGGGATTCTGGTTCAGCAACTTGTCAGTGCTGTGGGGCTGGCCAGCTTCTCCTCTCGCTTCAGCAGCTGCACATCTCTGTCTGTGGACAGAGACCAGTGCTCCTCTTCCAGAAAACAGTGTTTCTTTATAGAAACAACTTCCCAGTGTCCCTGGTTGCTTCCTGGCTTGAGCCACTGATCCCAAAACAGAAGCACCAGGCTGTGTCTTGTCCAAGTGCTTTGGTCACACTGACTGAAACAGAGCACTGTTTTAGGGGGGGGTTAGGTTTTTAGCTGCACCCCAGGTAGCAACAAAGAGCCTTGGAAACAGATGAGCTGCAAAGGGGTTACTTCAACCCCAGAGCTGTCTGTTCTTCCTCTCATCACTGTTTGTCCCCGTGAGGGCTCTTCAGGCTCAGGGCCTTTAGCCAGAGTTCCAATTTAAGGAAGTACCTGCTCTCCTAGGGCAGGGGTGTGAAGAAGTACCTGCTCTCATACTCAGGCTTGGATGAGAATCTGATTCTTGTCACCAGGGTAGGCAGGTGATGTGTGGATACAGCGATGGTACATGGTGGGAGTTAGAGCTTGTCTGCTCTGTGACCTGCAGTGAGGCAGGCCTGCAGCGCCCCTGTTACTGCTGGGGAAGGTCCTTACATCCAGCTGGTCAGATCCCCATCGTTCTGGGATTATCACCTTTAGTTTGCTACATCAGTGGGCATCAAAGAAAGCAGGCAGTGCCTCGTGCTCTGACACTGCCTGGGTATGTGCAGGGTGTGTTGGTGCAGTGTGGCTTGAGGACCCTGGGCAGATGGGGAGCCCTTGTCTTGCTTTGGTTTAGCCGTTCTGCTCTCAGTCACCACGCACCGTGCAGCAAGAGGAGGTGTCTGCAGGCCCCTGGGGCTGCTGCAGCAGCTCCTCCGAGGCGGCTCCTGCTCTCCTCCTGCCTCCCACCTCCCACTGCCATAAAATCAGGCCGTGGAGCAAGGCGAGGTGACATTGCTGGGACATCTAGGTTACTTCCTTGGCTCCCGTGCACGTCTGAGTAGCTGCTCTGCCACGATGACCGATGCTAAATGGGGCTCGGTGAGAACAGACAGCACCAGAACTCTCCTGCTGCTGCTGCTGGGTCCCCGAGGACACTGCTCCAAAATGTGGATCCCAGAGAAAACACGAGGTGGCACACCACACTGCCTCATCAGCCTTATGTAAGCCATCCCTGGCAGGCACTGCCTGGGCTTTGCCTGTGCAAGACACATTTAGGTTTTCCAGCTCTTTCCCTGTCCTTAGTCTCCTCTCTGCCTGCCAGCCCACTTGCTCTGCTCCTTTCCCTGGGGCTTCTCAGATACCACATTCTCAGTGATGCAAAAAGCATGTCAGACCTCTGTGAGCTCCTCAATCCTGATTAAACAAACAGCAAGGATTTTAATTTCTTTTTACTCTGTTCTGAATCCTTTCTGAATTTGCCCCATTTTTACACCTTTAATTGCCCTCAGCTTCTGGCAAAAGGCAGACTTCTCTTTCTGTTCAGATGCTGGTTCCCTCACTGAACAGTCCATATTGAGAGTTTTGGGGAAGCTGAGGAAGCTCTTCTGCAGATTCTTTTTGATTCTTTTTTTTTCCAAGAGTACCTTGCTGGTGGAAACATTCACAAAGTTAATAAAAACCAGAGTTAATGTCAGGCTGCATCATTTTCTAGTATTACTCTTCTTTTAATATCAAAAGGCAGAGTTTAATTCCAAGGGTTACATAATCAACTCTCTTTGAATTAACTTTTTTTTCCTTGGGGATCAATGTCAGTGAAGAGTTTAGTTATTCTTTGTGAGATATCCCATCTTCTGTCACACTCAGTTTGGAGAAGCTTCAGGAAATCACTGTGAGTGATTGATTTGTAGGCACGTGAAGTCCAACTTCTTCACAGGAGGTGTTTGTCAGAAACGAGCTGTCACATCATTTGCTCCTCTTGTTTAAGGGCTCTTAAGCAAACTGTTAGTTGGGTTTGGGGAAAATATCTTCAAAGCAGTTGAACCTCAGGTGGTCTGAGGGATGGCACCATCCACGGTGCAGCTTCTGCGGTGGCAGGATCTGTCCCAGTTCTGCCATGTGAAGCAAGTCCTTCTGGTCCATGCCCAGTGGTGCTGTACAGCTGTCCTGTGTGGTGTCAGGTCACCCTGGGTAGCAGAGGCAGGGAGTCACAGAATCAGTCAGGTTGGAAAAGACCTTCCACAGTGTGTTAGCACCAGGATCCGAAAGAGCTTCATGCTGCTCCCATCTTCAAAGGCAAATGCCCATGAGCACTGGCAGTTTCAGGAACTGGGAGCTAACAGGTCCTTCTGTGCATTCTTTGCTTGCTTGTTTGTTTGCTCTGTGAGCAGAGCAACGTAACCTCAGGACCCGATGAGCTTGTGTTCAGCTTTAAAATGCCATACACGTTTTCCTCTTGTTCAGGGGTTTTGAGGGTGTGGACTTGTGACTCGGCCTGAGATGCAAACCAGGAGCCAGTGAGGAAGGACAGACAAGGCATGGAGACTCACTGCTGCCTCTGGATCCCACCCAGAACCGTGCAGTGCTCAGGGCACAGCACGAGCTCGCTCTGTGCCTCAGCAGGACCCGGTCTGTCACACGCAGTGGACACGAGGCTGCTTGTTGCCCTGTAGGATTGGAGTGAGTCCCTTGGCAAAGGGCTGGCACAGCGACAGAACTGGGAGCATAGTGGCCAGATTGGATAGAATGTGAGAAGAAGCAGGCACGTGGCAGGCTTGGCCCAGTGTGTTCCCAAAACAGCCACGCTTGTGGCTCTGAAGAGTGTGTGTAAAGCCAGAGCAAGCAGTCATGCATTATGTAGTATTTTCAAAGTGTGGAGGATGCTTAGACACCTCCACTCTGGAAATTACTGAGAGCTTGCTGGCAGCACTTTCATGTGTGCTGTTTTTCCACCCACCTCTTTTATGGAAGGAGATAGGAATATGAAGGCTCCACAGAGCTGGCGTGTGCAGCCCGTGGCAAACCTGTGTCAGACCACCCCTGTTTCCCTGGGGCCACAGCATGCAGCACAGAGCTTGGTCCACGTGGATGGCTGGGATGGGGAAGGTGACATGGAGCACACGTGCCACAGCTCTCCACAGTGCTGTGCTGAGGTGAGAGCCAGTGCTGTGCTGTCCCTGAATAACCATTGCATCTTTCTACTAAAAATAACTCGTTCTTACGCCCTTCATGTAATGTAGGTGAGCAAGGCATAGGAGCAGGTGCAGAAGCAGCCTGTGTGTGTGTTACTCCCCAGACTAGCTGAGCTGGAGGGAAGGATGATGCTCTTTATACTTTGGTTATGTAGCACTTTTTTTCCCTCCAGCTCTTACAATTTATGTGTTTCTGCAGGAGAAACAGGTGGTAGCTGCAGCCCTCTCTCCCTCTGGAGCTGGCTGCTTGCCCAGGACAAAGCAGGTTGTTTCCAAAATGGGCAGCTCTGCTAGTACAGAGTACAGTAAATCTTCAGATACCCTGAGATTGTAACGAGTGTCCTGTGCTCCCTTGGCTCCAGCCTTAAGTACTTTCTGAGCTTCATATTCTGTGTCCCAGAATGACTGTGTATGTGCTTTGTATGTGCTCTATCCAGGCTCCTTGGTCCCTAGGCTGCAGCATGCAAAAGTCTTGTCTCACCCAAGTCACCCAGTTGCCCCGGAGGTGGGACCCTGCGCCCTGGTCAGAGCCTCAGAGGTGGTTTGGTTCTGGATTTGTGCATCACTGGTGCTGTTGGTGCTCACACAGGCAGGGAGCTCAGCCCAGCCCAGCCAGGAGAGCACGCAGCGCTGGCAGCGGTACCTGGATGCTGGATGTGGCAGTGACCAGGCTTGCTGGCCTCCCAGCCAGGATCGCTGGTGCTGTGAACAGGAACAAGGGTGTGTGTAGATAGCTGGGATTAATCTCTCTTCCCAGATGGGAGAAAGGACTCTTTAAACCCTGAGTAGGGCTTGGGAGGAGGAGGAACGAGTACCACAAAGCAGAGCTGTTCAGCTGTCCTGCCTTTGGCTCGCTGGGAGCCCTGAATAAAAGCTGAGAGGGGAGGGATGACAGAATGTTGCACTCAGTGCTGCTGGCATGGACCCGCAGCGCTGCGTGCCCTGTGCAGGCAGGTCTCGTGGATGGCTTTCCAGGCCACAGGCATTCACATGGCTTTGTGCATTCAGAGCACTTCCTTTGTTGGACAAGGGCTGAGTTGCAGGTACCCTTGGTTTCTCCTTCCCTCAACACAGGTGCCGTACAAGGTATCTTGGGGGATGCTGAGTTGCATGGATGGTGACCTCTCCCCAGGAAGGTAGTGGTGGGCAATTGCTCATCACTGAAGCACAGTGACAAGAGATGCACTGAAACTAACCTGTTCTTGCAGTGTGTGTGATGCATTGGTATAAAAAAGCCAGGGATCTCCTGGAGAGAGTCCAGAGAAGAGCTACAAAGATGATGAAGGTCCTGGAGCATCTCCCCTGTGAGGAAAGGCTGGGTGAGCTGGGGCTGTTCAGCCTGGAGAGAAGAAGACTCAGGGGGGACCTGATTAATGTCTCTCAATATCTTCAGGATGGGCTGCAGGGTTAATGGCCAGCCCCTTCTCAGTGTCTGTGGGGACAGGACAAGGGGCAATGGCTGCAAGTCAGAGCAGAGGAAGTTCCAGAGCAACCTGGGGCAGAACTTTTCCCCAGTGAGGGTGAGGGAGCCCTGGGCCAGGCTGCCCAGGGGGTGTGGAGTCTCCATCTCTGGAGAGATTCCAGCCCCGTCTGGACGCCGCCCTGTGCAATATGAGCTGGGGAGCTGCTTTGGCAGGGGCTTGGACCCCAGGAGCTCTCCAGGGCCCTGCCAACCCCTATGATTCTATGATTCTATGATTCAGCACCTCCTGAGCAAACCTGATACGGTCTCCACAGAGCTCAGTGTGGGAGCTGAGCTCCTTTCTGTTTTCTCTTTGCTGCATGACAAATCATGCATCATTTTCCCTGGAACATGTTGTTGCAGAGCTTACCCCAGCTACTAGTCCCGCGGGAGGGAGGACGCTGGAATGGATGCTCTGTGGCAGGCTCTGATCTCAGCCCTGCCAGGAGCTTGCTGTGTTGTAGCCAGGCTCCTGGGTGGAAGGAGCGTGTGAGCCATCCCCCAGATCCCAAGGGAAGCATCGGGGAGGCTCCTGCCTGTGACACTCATTCAGGGGCCTTGGTCACAGGGGACAGGGAGTGGATGGCCGTGTGCCAGCCAGCCTCCCTTTCCACTCCTCCTAGGCAGTGTTTCAGCTGCAGCCTTTAGTCCAGTCTTACCTGAAGACTAATCCTTGAGGACCTCTGCCAGAGATTTCTCTCCTAGCTGGTACTCCTTTCTGGTACCTTTTGTCTCCACTTCAGCCATGCCTTGGTTAGGAAGGACTCCTGGTTTTCCAGTTCATGTAACAGCTGCCTGGGGATATTGCTCTCTAGGACTCCAGGCACTGCTGGTCACAAAGGGTATGAGATTGTTCCTTGAAAGTGTATCAGGTTGCTCCTTAAAATAGGAAGTAATGTCTCGGAGGGGTTAGAGTCTTTTAGCCCCTGCTGTTTGCTTTCAGTGTAGCAGTGCCAGTGATGGTGTCTGGCTGGAGTCCCCAAAGGATGAGGTCGTGCTCTGGATCGCAGAGGAGTCTCTGCTTTGATGTGCTCGTTGCCTGGAGCACAACCCCCTCTGTCTCTCTTACAGAACCAGTTGAACCCAGAGCCTCTGTGCACAAGATCATTAGGCTTAATGAAAGAAGAGGCAAGACCGTGGCGTGCTAGAGGTGTCCTCTTCATCCCTCAGATGTGTGGCATGTAGCAGGTCCCGTTTTGAGACCATGGCACAGGAAAAGCCTGGCTTTCTGTTAGCATTCCTCTGCTTACAGCTGTGACCAAACGGGCAGCGTCAGGCTTGGTGTCCTTGTTGAAAAGGATAGAGCATTCCACCCTCACTAGCAGGACAGGCTCCATTGCTCTTAGAATCATAGAATGATCTGAGTTGGAAGGGACCCCAAGGAGCACAGAGCTCCAACCCCCTGCCACAGGCAGGGCCACCAACCTCCAGGCCTGGAGCTACACAAGGTTGCCCAGGGCCCCATCCAAACTGGCCTTGGACACCCCCAGGGATGGGGCACCCACCCCCTCTGGGCAGCCTGTTCTAGCCCCTCACCACTCTCTCTGCAAAGAACTTCCCCCTAATATCTAATCTAACCCTTCCCTCCTTCAGCTTCACTCCATCCCCCTTGTCCTGCCAGTCTCTGCCCTTTAACAAGCCCATTCCCCTCCTGTTCCTCTGCTCCCTTCAGGGACTGGCAGGCTGCAGTGAGGTCCCCCCACAGCCTTCTCTTCTCCAGGCTGACCCAGCCCAGCTCCCTCAGCCTCTCTCCGTAGGGGAGCTGCTCCAGCCCTCTGAGCATCTCCCTGGCTCCTCTGACCCCTCTCCAACAGCCCCACATCTTCCTTGTGTTGGGCCCCAGCTCTGGACACAGGACTCCAGCTGGGGCCTCCCAGGGCAGAGCAGAGAGGGACAATCCCCTCCCTGTCCCTGCTGCCACCCCTCTGCTGATGGAGACCACCCCCTCTTCTAGTCAGGAACCCAGCCAGGACCACAACTTGCTTCCGAGCCCCTGCTGCTTGGCTCCACTGCCTCCCACAGCGGGGGAGTGTGGAGGGGGAGAGCCTGCCTGGGCATCTGCACAGTGTGAGGAGAGGAATTGCAGCCAGTCCTCTGTGAGCCCTCTGGATGGCTCGTTTTCCTTTTGACATTCAAGGGTTCTCCTCTCAAATCCATTCCTGTCTGGAAGAAGAGGTTTTTGTAGCATTTGAGTTTTCTTGAACACTCTGATCTCTTCTACAGAATCTAAAAATGTGTTGTTCTGTAGCACTTACTCCCATAGAGACTGTGTCCAAGCACTGACTTCAGGTTGCTTGTCAAGCCATGGCATGTTGTTTGTCTGTCCAGGGAGTTCCCAGACGTGTTGCAAATAGAGGTTTCATCCTGTAGTCTAGAGCAGGTGAGGATTCTCCACCCCTCGATGCAGATGGGGTGAGTTTAGCTTACACCAGTGAGATTTATTGTTGCCCAGGTTGTTGTGGCCCAGCATCACCAAAAGCAGCCCCAAACCCAGCTGTGGGCCAGGCTGCCCAGCGTGGCGGTTGGGGCTCCACTGAGCACCTGTTCCCCATTCCTTATGCTTGCACTTTGTCTTTCTTGCAGCTTCCTTGAGATGATGGAAGCCCGAAGTCGAGGACACACATCACCCCTGACAACCAACGGGCAGAGCCCTTCCTCTGGCTCCCAGTCCCCCATCGTACCGCCGAGCTCCACATCAACGGGCAGCTCCAGCCCTGGCACCCCGCAGCCACCGCAGCCGCTTTCCACGAGCTCCACCGTCTCTCCTGACCCCCCCTCATCTTTCTCACCAGTGCCTGCACCCGAAGCCCAGCAGCCACATGCACCCCCACCAGCTACAGCCCCCCCAGCGCCGCCGGCTGCAGCCCCGCCGCCCAAGCGCAGCATTATTTCCCGCCTCTTTGGGACCTCTCCTGCCTCAGAGCCCTCTCCTCCCCAGCCAGGTAGGTGCTGAAGTGCAGCATCCAGGCAGGATGTTGCCTGTGGGCTTCTCTCTGTTTTCTTTTCATGTTTTTTCTGCAGGAGGTTGTGTCCCAGGAGAGCTGTGCTGTCATTGCCTTCTTTTTCTCCTGCTTGGCAGGTTGGCTTGTTTCTGTGCTGGGCTTGGCTGGGCACTGTGTCCAGCCACCACAGCATGCTTCAGGAGGAAGGTGCTGCACACACAGGAGACACTAATAAACTGTGAGCTGCTTACCAGCAGCACAAATGCCTCTTGAGTAGCAAGAAATATTGTTAGAAAGCTATTTGAAGGTCTGTCTTCAGACCTGCTGGCAGCTCAAAGGGGCACTTGTGTGTCAACGGAGAGCAGCAGAGTGCTGGTTTTAAAGGTTATTCAGCCAGAAATGATCATGTAAGTCCAGGCTCTGCAGCAGATTCCCCTCTGGGGAAAAACCTTCCTTCAGAGATGGTCTGAGGAGGAGAGCAGCCTTCTTCCCTTCTTGCTCAGCGCCCGCACACAATGGAGCAGAGTAGTGCAACGCTGGGTGCAAACCGCTGCCGGACAGCGTGGCAGGGCAGGAGCACTGAGGGGGTTGTTGCTTGTACTTTCACTGCTCTGGACCTTAATTTGCCTGTCACTTTCGCTTTGTTTGTGCAGCTAACTGGAGCTGCAGAGCTGGCACTGCCTAAGCATCATTAGCATGCCATTGTTTGAATCACCCCTTGGAAATACCTTCCCTCTCAGGCTGTCAATCTCTAGAGCTCCCAGTGCTCATGAGACACCCACAGAAGGAGAGGAGGAGGTGCTGGGAACACTAGTTGTGGTTTCAGAGGTTGAAATCTTTCCGGTTTAGATCTGCACACAACGTTCTGCAGCCTGAATCTGTTCCCAGGTATGACACAGTACACCCCATTCAGGCTGTTTGTGACTCTTCCTACCCAGAAACAAACAAACAAGGAGGAGCCAATGTCAGGAATCCCTTGTCAAAAAGGAAACCCCTTTGTCATACTGATGGTAGAAAAAAGGCTAATTGTCTGCTACCAGTGTCACAGGCTCTGGGGTTTGGGCTTTTTTCTTTTTCTGCTGTTTTGTTTGGTTTTCAGTGTGTCCCTTAGCTTGAGATCTGGTTTAGGCTTGTGCCTTGCAGCCCAGATACCTGAAAGGTGATTTTCAGGAGGGTTGCAAAAGGCAGCTAGGAAAGATCTGCCAGTGTTCTTTGCTTTATGTAGCATGCCACAGGTCTGCACCTCGACTGGAACGTACCTAGGGACCAGCTAATTGGGGAGCAGATGAAAGATCACTGCCACAAGGAAATACTTGAGGGGGGAGGGTTATATAGGAGCTACTACTGAAGCTTTCCTTTGAAGTCTTGCAGTAATAATTCTTTTGGCTGTTTTTTCTTACCCTAATGCTATTTGGAGGCATTAGTTAGAGAGGTATTTGCATGCAAAAGGGATCTGAAGGTTGGTACTAGTAGAGGAAGGTCTAGGGAAAAAATACACAGACCTTATTCAGCCAAAAGAAAAGAGCCTGGATGTGACAAAAGAATGAGGCTGAATATTGCAGAATCTGAAAAGCTTGGTTGCTTTAGGCAATTGGTTGTGCTAATTTCATGAGATTTCATCCTGATACCTTGAAGATGGACAATATTCCCTACAAATAAGCTATATTCAAGTCAGCCTCTGTTTGCAGTAGCTCTCGAGTTGTTGGTTACACAGTGTCTGAAAGCACAGTGTGACAAATCCCATCTGTGACAAGGACAGTTGAGAAAGCCAGAGGAGGTGAGTGGGTGAGCTGAACAGTCTGGGAAAGGTAAGAGAATAAGGAAAGAACATCACACAGGAGTGGTGCTCCCAGCATGTGGCCATGACATCTGGTTGTGGTGCAGGCAGCCAGTCACTGCAGAGCAGCCAGTTCCCATGCTGGAGTGTTTCTCAAGCTGTGTAAGAGCCTGGGTCAGCCTGGTGCATTTTAAACTGCACTGTGTAGTGTGTGAATGCCTTCCTGCAGGATGCCGGAGTGGTCTGAGTATCCTGCTGGTGCCCTTCCTCTTCCCTTGCTGTGTAGCCACAGTCCTGCTTCCTGGCTGCTGCCTCCCTGGGCAGGGGGCAGCTGTAAAAAGCCCATTTCAGTCTCTCTTGTGGTGAGTGCTGTGTTTCACAGCTGCTGTCCTAATGCAGATCCTGCTGCTGCCACTCCTCCTCCCCACCCTGAAGCCCCTGTGAAGGTACAGAGCGTGGAGGACTTTGTTCCTGATGACAGCCTGGACCACAGCTTCCTAGAAGAGCCAGCCCCACAGAAGGACAAAGGGAAACCACAGGCTAAACACCGTGCTGACAGCGAAAGGTAAGGAAAGGGGGTGGCAGGAGGGGGAGCTGAGAACACCCCTGGCTGTGCAGTCTGAGTGATGAGGCTGACCTCAGACCACCCTCAGCAAGTACCTGATGATCCAGAGCTGGGAGGGATGGCTGACAGGCAGGACACTGCGCTGCCATCCAGAGAGACCTGGCCAGGCTGGAGAGCTGGGCAGGGAGAGACCAGATGAGATTCAACAAGAGCAAGTGGAGAGTCTGGCACCTGGGGAGGAATAACTGCTGGAATCAGGACAGGCTGGGGGGGACCTGCTGGAGAGGAGCTCTGTGGAGAAGGACCTGGGGGTGCTGGGGGGGGACAGGGTGGCCATGAGCCATCAGTGTGCCCTGGGGGCTGAGAGAGACAATGGGATCCTGGGGGGCATCAGGAGGAGTGTGGGCAGCAGGTCACAGGAGGGGATCCTCCCCCTCTGCTCTGCCCTGGGCAGGCCCCACCTGGAGTGTTGTGTCCAGTGCTGGGCTCCCTGGGATCAAACAGCCAGGGATCTCCTGGAGAGAGTCCAGAGGAGCTATGGAGATGCTGAAGGGCCTGAAGCATCTCCCCTGTGAGGAAAGGCTGGGTGAGCTGGGGCTGTTCAGCCTGGAGAGAAGAAGACTCAGGGGGGACCTGATTAATGTCTCTCAATATCTTCAGGATGGGCTGCAGGGGAAATGGCCAGCCCCTTCTCAGTGTCTGTGGGGACAGGACAAGGGGCAATGGCTGCAAGTCAGAGCAGAGGAAGTTCCAGAGCAACCTGGGGCAGAACTTTTCCCCAGTGAGGGTGAGGGAGCCCTGGGCCAGGCTGCCCAGGGGGTGTGGAGTCTCCATCTCTGGAGAGATTCCAGCCCCGTCTGGACGCCGCCCTGTGCAATATGAGCTGGGGAGCTGCTTTGGCAGGGGCTTGGACCCCAGGAGCTCTCCAGGGCCCTGCCAGCCCCTATGATTCTATGATTCTATGATTCACTCCACTGCTCTGCTCTCAAGCTGTCACTCAGCATTTTGCATGGCAGCTCTAGATGGAGGCAGTGTATCCCTGCAAAGAGAGGTGACCCACTTTGGGTGGGTGTGTGTGCACACGTGGATGGTCTGTTCGGGCTGGGGACGCCTGGGAGGCTGCCAGTCTCAGCTGGTAGGCAGTGGAAGGCCAGTGGCAGCAATCTCTGAAGAGTCCCTGTGCTTAACAGAGCGGTGTCATGTTAAAGAAATGCAGTGACACTCCTTCAGAGTAACAGCCTGCCAGTTTCAGGGTGAAACTCCCATTTTCTTTTCAGTGCTTTTCAAGAGGAAGCCCTGGCACTGCTTCACAGACCTCAGCCACCGCTCCCTTGTAATGCCTCAAGCCTTGGAGGCAATTCTGGGCACCAGTTCTCATCTCCTTTGTGCAGGACAGGCTGTGTGCCTCCTTCCTGGCTCAGTATGAGAGCAGCAGTGTTAATGAAGCAGGGCTCTTCAGCAGCCTGCCACTGTGTATCCCAGAGCTGTGCTGGGAGTCCTGGAAGCAGAGGGGATGCACACCAACAGCAGAAGGAGGGACTGGGTGTTAGCACCCAGAGGGGATGCACACCAGAAGCAGAAGGGACTGGGTGTTAGCACCCAGAGGGGATGCACACCAGAAGCAGAAGTAGGGACTGGGTGTCAGCACCCAGAGGGGATGCACACCAGAAGCAGAAGGAGGGGACTGGGTGTCAGCACCCAGAGGGGATGCACACCAGAAGCAGAAGGAGGGGACTGGGTGTCAGCACCCAGAGGGGATGCACACCAGAAGCAGAAGGAGGGGACTGGGTGTTAGCACCCAGAGGGGATGCACACCAGAAGCAGAAGGAGGCACTGGGTGTCAGCACCCAGAGGGGATGCACACCAGAAGCAAAAGGAGGCACTGGGTGTTAGCACCCAGTCTTAGCACTCACACCAGACTGAAGCAGCTCTCAGTGTGCTGCACTGGTTGCAATACATGTGGTGTCCCATACATCATTGAGCCTGAGGTCAATTTAATTTGGGGAATGCTAAAGCATGTCCATGGTGTCTGGGTAGCTGCCTGCTTCAGGGAGCACCAGAGAAACAGAAATCATGCCAGGGAGCTGGGAGCAGGATGTGAATTCCCATCGTGGCAGCAGCAGGAGATCAGGTTTAACCCCAGGATGTGGGGATGAGGGGGGGCGGTTCCCAGGGGTGAATGGGCTGCTCCTTGGTGTTGAACCAGAGGTGCTCTGATTGAGCTGAACCAAGAGGCTCACCTCTTCCAGCCACTGATTCTTGGCTCGAACCATTGCAGCCACCATGTGCCACATCTGTCTGTGGTTCAGTGTGGGGCTTGTGGCACCCACAGCCCACGGGGCAGCGGCTGGGCAGCGTGCAGGGGTCAGGCTGCTGCTCTGAGCTGAGGGATGTTCACCCTGAAGTCGTACAGAGAAGCCAGGTGAGGGAGAGCCTGCTTTCCCCAGGAGGCATGGCTATCCTCAGGCATTCTGAGAATCATAGACTCATAGACTCCCAGGGGTTGGCAGGGCCCTGGAGAGCTCCTGGGGTCCAAGCCCCTGCCAAAGCAGCTCCCCAGCTCATATTGCACAGGGCGGCGTCCAGACGGGGCTGGAATCTCTCCAGAGATGGAGACTCCACACCCCCTGGGCAGCCTGGCCCAGGGCTCCCTCACCCTCACTGGGGAAAAGTTCTGCCCCAGGTTGCTCTGGAACTTCCTCTGCTCTGACTTGCAGCCATTGCCCCTTGTCCTGTCCCCACAGACACTGAGAAGGGGCTGGCCATTTCCCCTGCAGCCCATCCTGAAGATATTGAGAGACATTAATCAGGTCCCCCCTGAGTCTTCTTCTCTCCAGGCTGAACAGCCCCAGCTCACCCAGCCTTTCCTCCCAGGGGAGATGCTCCAGGCCCTTCAGCATCTCCATAGCTCCTCTGGACTCTCTCCAGGAGATCCCTGTCTGTTTGATCCCAGGGAGCCCAGCACTGGACACAATAAAATGGGGCTGGCTCTGACCATTGTCTGTTTTGCAGCGATGGAGAGGCACCTGGGGGGAACCCCATGGTGGCAGGTTTCCAAGATGACCTGGATCTGGATGACAAAATCCCCAGCAGACCCATGCTGGCAGCAGAACGGGTGCCCAGCAAGAACATCACCCTCTCCAGTGAGGAAGAGGAAGAGGTGAAGGACTCTAAGGTCATACTCATGCCTGATGAAGACATTGCCACAGAGCAGGAAAAAAAAAGGTACAGAACACATCCTGAAGCATGGGGTTGTGCACAGACTTGGTCCTGCCACTGCCCTCTGTGCAGCTGCTGAGAAACCCTGGTGCCTGCCAAGCTGTTCCTGCAGCCAGGGCTGTGTTTGCTGCAGGTGTGAGTGTTTGTGCAGTGCTGTCTGCCCTGACCTGGCAGCTTGGCTCTGCTCCGCTGGGTGCTGGAATACTCTGTCTGGGAGAGACCCAGCCTTTTTCTGAGGCTTGAACAGGAAACTGTGACTGGAGGTGTGAGATGCAGAGGTGGGGCCCTGCAGACCTCAGGAACTTCAACAAGGCCAAGTGCTGGGTCCTGCACTTGGGTCAGAACAACCCTCACTACCAACACAGGCTGGGGGATGATGTGATGGAGAGCAGCCCTGAGGAAGAGGACTTGGGGTACTGATGGATGCAAAGCTGGACAGGAGCCACCAATGGGCACTCCCAGCCTGGAAGGCCAGTGGCATCCTGGGCTGCATCCCCAGGAGTGTGGCCAGCAGATCGAGAGAGGGGATGGTCCCCTCTGCTCTGCTCTGGTGAGACCCCCCTGCAGTGCTGCATCCAGCTCTGGAGCCCTCAGCACCAGGACATGGACCTCTTGCAGCAGGTCCAGAGGAGGCCATGAGGATGATCCAAGGGCTGGAGCAGCTCTCCTACAAAGACAGGCTGGGAGAGTTGGGCTGCTTCAGCCTGGAGAGGAGAAGGCTGCAGGGAGACCTCCCAGCCCCTTCCAGCCCCTGAAGGGACCCACAGGGAAGCTGGGCAGGGCTGTTGTAAGGGCAGGGAGCGATGGGATGAGGGGTGATGGGTTAAACTAGAGCAGGGCAGGGTTAGATGAGACACTGGGAAGAAGTTCTTCCCTCTGAGGGTGGTGAGACACTGGCCCAGGTTGCCCAGAGAGCTGGTGGAGGCCCCATCCCTGGAGACATCCCAGGTGAGGGTGGATGAAGCTCTGAGCACCCTGCTCTAGTGAAAGGTGTCCCTGCTCACTGCAGGGTGGGACTGGATGGCCTCTGAAGGTCCCTTCTGACCTCAGCAGTCTGTGATTCAGTGAACTGAGCACCTGCATGTCTGTTCTTAGCAGTGCAAGGGCAGAGGAGTGGAGTCTTGTGGTGAGGAGAGTGGAGGTCATTCAGCACACCCTGTGCTGAGGAGTGGTGAACTGGGTTGTGTTCTCCACATGCTGTGTCCTGGGGGTGATACAGCCAGGCTGACACAGGCACTGCTGGGATGAGGGGTGTCTGCAGCCTCTGAGTGTTTGAGCACCCCCTGGGATGAGCAGTGCAGCTGTGGGCAGGCTCAGCATCACAGCCCTGCAGCAGGCTCAGCTATTAACTGGTCCTTGTGCTTTGCTTCACAGAGTGGGAGTGGGGACAGGCTCTGACTGCATGTTTCTTTCTTCTCAGGTCTTCCAAGAACTCTCTGAAACCACAGAGTGAAGCAATTTTGACCAAAGCAGCTGACCTGAAGCCTCCTGACAGTTTACCTCCACGTTCTGGGTCCGACAGGAACAGCAGCAGCAAGCTCAACACTACCCTGCCAGCTCCTGCTGCCAGCCCAGCAGGAGCCCAGGCCCCAAAGACCACCTCCCAAAGCAAAGGACATGCTCTTAAGCAGAAAGTGGTCAAAGAGGAAAAGCCTGAGGACTCTGACAGTGATCAAGAGGGACCAATAGCTACTCAGATGCTCTCATTTGTCATGGATGACCCAGACTTTGAAAGTGAGGATTCTGACAGCCAGAAGAGGAAAATGGTAAATAAGGTGTGCAAGTGGCTGTGTGAGGGGCTGAGCCTGCACTGCTGGGGCCTTGCACTGAGCAGGGCTTTCAGCTGCTCTCCCATCTCTCAGCAGCACTCACAGCAAGCCAAGTGCTGAGCAACCTGAAGAGATTGATGTAAGCACAGACCCACTAATGCTCTGATTGTTGAAGCCACACAGCAGCAAGGATTGTGCTTGGGAGTTGTAAAGTGCTGTTGAGTCTCAGTGAGTCCAGAGCAGGGTCAGACCAGCAGTGTGGAAGGCAGGAAATGCAAATCTAACAGTCTTTCACCTCAAGTTTCATATGTAGAAGTGTGTGTGCCAGATTGAGAGAACAAGGGAGCTGTCCAGCAGGCAGAAGGCCACACCAGATTTGCTTGGCAAAGCTCCTTCCTGCAGCAGGAAAGTCTGTCTGCAAAGGACTTTGCATTGTAGCCAGGGGAGGTGCCAGGGCTGTGATGCTGAGCACGTGGGCAGCTGCCTGGGTGTCTGCTCAGACACAGCAGGAGCCCCCTCTGCACCCCTCCTCCACTAAAGACAAAGAAAGAAGCATCTTCTGGAAGTGGCTGCTGTGGCTCTGGGTATCCCTGATCCCAGCAATGATTTGTCCCTCAGCCAGCAGAGTCAACTCCAGAAGCTGCTGGCCAAGGCTTGGGACAGGGGGCTGCTGTTGGGGTGCTCCCTGTGTTGGGTAGCTGGTATTCAGGGGTGGTTTATGTGTTTGCATCACTCCAGAGTCCCACAGAAAGGACAGTTGTCCTGGTTTCTTTGACCTTGCCTGTGTGTCATGCTGTTTATTAATGAATTTTTCATTTCTTGCTGCTTTTCCTGGTGCTTTAATATGAAATCAAACATGTATGCAGCAGTGTGCTTGGCTTAGCATGCAGTGCTGAGAAGTGGGGTTTGTGAGGGCTCTTGCCATGGCAGAGTTGCAGAGAGATCATAGAATCACAGACTGCTTGGAAGGGACCCCAAGGGTCCCAGAGCTCCAACCCCCTGCCACAGGCAGGGCCACCAACCTCCAGGCCTGGAGCTACACAAGGTTGCCCAGGGCCCCATCCAACCTGGCCTTGAACACCCCCAGGGATGGGGCACCCACCCCCTCTCTGGGCAGCCTGTTCCAGCCCCTCACCACTCTCTCTGCAAAGAACTTCCCCCTAAGATCCAATCTAACCCTTCCCTCCTCCAGCTTCACTCCATCCCCCTTGTCCTGCCAGTCTCTGCCCTTTAACAAGCTGGTTCCCCTCCTGTGTCTCTCTCCCTTCAGGGACTGGCAGGGCGCAGTGAGGTCCCCCTGCAGCCTTGGCAGTTGTGGGGTGCCCCACAACTTGTGAATGCTTTTCCAGTTTGAGGTTTACCAGTCCAACCAGCACCCACAGCACAGGGGAGCACTGCCTGGGTCAGCAGCAGAGCAAGGCTGGCACAGAGGGTATAGAGACAGATGAACAAATGCTGGAGAGGATCAGGCAGCAGGTCATTCAGCTCCATTTCCACTCCCATTGTGCAGATTTTGGGGTGATACCCAGTCCCTGCAGCATCCTGCTTTTCAGTCCATGCTGAAGGGGCACATTTGCCCTGGGAGCACATTCCCTTTTGACTGGATGAAGGGAGTTCCCCCCCAAACACAGCCCCCTCCCTGCCCTGCTGCTCACTGCCTCTGGCACACGAGACCCCAGGGGGTCTGTACATGGCAGAGAGCTTTTGTCTGTCAGGGCTGGGGGTGACTTTTCAGCCTCTTAGAGATCTGAGTTTCCCCAAACCAGAGGTGCCTCTCCCAGGCTGGTTAGAGGCTGATGCTGTTAACACAGTTAAAGGTCTCATTTAATCCCTTTACACCAGGAATGGGATTTGGGCAGCATAAGTGGTGGGTTCTCAGAGTAGATTTTCCAGTACCAGTGCTACTGAGGCATCCTACTGAAGCAAGGAATAGATCAAGCCTCTGAGATCAAGGGCATGGATTTCCAGGCAGTTACAGCTTGGTTCAGCTTCCCTTTCCTTCCCTCCTCCCCACCTGCTGCCAGCTGCTGGCTTTGTGTACAGGCTGCTCAGAGCTGAGGGTTGATGTGTCTGTGCTGTTTCTTGTCTCCAGGATGAATTCCCTGTCCGGGAAGATCTCTCTGAAGTATCTGATGATGATCCCTCCTTGGCAAAGCCACCCCAGCCTGTGAAATCAACCCTTCACTCCTTTAAACTGAAAAATGACTCAGATCTCTTTGGTTTGGGTTTGGAAGAACCTGGTCCCAAGGAGAGCAGTGAAGAAGGTAAAGGTCACACCTTGTTTCCACTCGTGCTGATTTTGTTTCTCAGGCATCTGGTTTGTTCCAGAGTGCAGCCAGGGTGTAAGCAAACCAATCTGCACTAAATAAAATCCCCTGGAGCTTCATGCAGTGCCCTCTGTGAGTCTTTAAAGTGGTTTAACACAGCATAAATAACTTTCCTGAAGTTTTTCCCCATGGTGGAGGAGGGGAACTTGTGCAGCCATGGCATCAGCCATGTATTCTTTTGGTCCCAGCTGGAAGCAGGAGCAGATCTGTCACAAGCTGCTTCTGAGTGAGGCTTCCTGCTTGGGAAGAGGTGTTCAGCATCACTGTGTCCACCCCCTTGTGAAACTGGATCAGTGTGAGCAAAATGCTCTGACATCCCCTGCCAATTTGCTCCTCCCAGTTTGCTCTGCTGTTTTGGGGGGAGATGGGGTGTGGTTCTGATCCCAACCTAAGCATCCAGGCTTTTATTTCACTCCCCCATCCCTTGAGGGGAGAAATCTTCCTCACACAAATAATTTCTGCTGTCTTGGCATTACTGCAAAGCAGCTTCCTATAGATCTGCCCCTGATGTCACCATAAAAGATGAGAAGTTGTAGACTTAAGGGGGGGGAAAAGCTGTAAGCAGCATCAGAGAGGGATCTCTGGGAATAGCTACTCCAAAAGTATAGCAAGGTGTCACAGGCTGCCATGGCTTCATCAGCTTGTCACTTTGAGCTGCTGAACAGCACAGCCTGAAATAGCTGGAAGTTCATCTGCAGAGGCCCAGGGCATGAATGAACTTCAGTTTAGCATCTTTAATAATTCAACATGTGTTCCTCCTGTCTGCTCTCCTCTTTCTGGGGTAAGTATAAAAACACATCTCAATAGTCAGAGCTTTCCCAGCCATTAGACTGCCCCATGGCTTAAAGATCAGCCACAGAAGAGCATGTGTTGGTGAGACTGACAGCAGGACACTGCACATGAAGCTTGGGGCAGTTACAAACCCTCCTGTGAAACAGGCAAGTAGATACTCTCCTGCTCAGGGAGGGTTTGCACAGAGGCAGTGGGCATTCAGGGGTCTAATTAGCAGCCAAGTCATCAACCACAGGAAGCTGGGACAAATGATTAGTGAGGGACTCTGGACTCATCTGATACCTGTGTAGAGCTGGGTGATGCCATTTCCATCTGCAGTCTGACCCATCCAGTGCTGGCCTGCTCCCATCAGCATCACTGGCCTGAATGGTCCCTCCAGTCCAAACCATGCCTGGTGCCACTGCTGGCTGCCTCTGAGCATTTAGTGGCCAGAGGGAAATTGTTCCCAGGAGCAACTCCTCAGTTCTGGGAATGACAATCTTGTCCCCCAGTCTGGCTGTCAGACCAGTCTGTAGAGCTGGTCTCTGGGTTTGTCTCTGAGTACCTGTGATAGAAGGAGCAGCCAGGTGGGATAACACAGGCAATACAATGCTTGCACTGGAACTGGATGTGCCTGCTTCCATGAGGCTGTGACTGCTGGGGCTTGGGATGTGTCCCAGGCACCCAGGGTGGGTTGTTCTCAGAAATGGGGGCAGGGCAGAACCACATCACCTACAGTTTGAATCAATTAAAACCAATGTCTTTCTGTTGGAACAGATAAACAACCTTCTAAGGAGAAAAAGAAGAAGAAGAAGAAAAGCAAAGAGGTACAATTTCATTCCTCAGCTTTGGCATGTCACAGGGGTCAGAGGAGCCAGGGAGATGCTCAGAGGGCTGGAGCAGCTCCCCTATGGAGAGAGGCTGAGGGAGCTGGGCTGGGTCAGCCTGGAGAAGAGAAGGCTGTGGGGGGACCTCACTGCAGCCTGCCAGTCCCTGAAGGGAGCAGAGACACAGGAGGGGAATGGGTTTGTTAAAGGGCAGAGACTGGCAGGACAAGGGGGATGGAGTGAAGCTGAAGGAAGGTTTAGATTAGATCTTAGGGGGAAGTTCTTTCCAGAGAGAGTGGTGAGGGGCTGGAACAGGCTGTCCAGAGAAGTAGTGGGTGCCCCATCCCTGGGGGTGTTCAAGGCCAGGTTGGATGGGGCCCTGGGCAACCTTGTGTAGCTCCAGGCCTGGAGGTTGGTGGCCCTGCCTGTGGCAGGGGGGTTGGAGCTCTGGGATCCTTGGGGTCCCTTCCAACCCAGACCAGGCTGGGATTCTATGATTCTATGACTATCTGCCCACCAAGCAGAGGGGTTGCCTTCCACATGCCCTCTGTACCTGGTGGGCTTCCATTCTCCCACCCTGCACTGGGATCTCAGCCTGCCAGAGCCCAGAGAGCTCTGACCAGTGCACAGTTTAAAAGCAAGTGTTCAGAACAGCTGAGGCTTGAAGAGGCAGTTTGTAAAATCCAGGGTGGAGTGGAGCAGTTCAGCTCTGCTGGTCTGAGCCTGTCCATAGCACCATGACCTCTCCCAGGCAGAGGGGTGTCCCTGCCAGACCTCATCTCCCAGGCAGCCAGGGAAGTCTGCAGGAGGCTGTGACATTTCTGCCTGTCCAAGACTGTGGCATTATTGGGCACAAACTGCCTGACAGACCACTGCTCAGCCAGATGGCCTTTCTTCTCCTCAGTCCAAACTCACAGAAGGGTCTCCTGGAATTAACCCCAAGCCAGCTTTGGTAGGAGATGCTTCACCTCAAGAAGGGTGCCCACAGAGCAGAGTGCCAGGGGGACAGGTACTGCATGGTCAGAGGGTTTACTAATGCAAAGGTTCTCTTTTTGCAGGAAGAGGAGAAGTCTGTGAAAAAGAAGAGCAAACACAAGAAGAGCAAAGAGAAGGAGGAGAGCAAAGAGGAGAAAAAGAAAAAGAAAAAGAAGAGCAAGGAGAAAAACAACGAGATAGATGAACTTGAGGCTTTTCTTGGAGGAGGAGCCAGCATGAGCAAGCCACAGGGAGGTGGGGACTATGAGGAGCTGTAGGCTGGCCACATGAACGTGCAGCAGACTCTTCCTTCATGGCTGTCTCCATCTTTTCTTATGAGTCACACCAGGACAGGAGCAGATGTGTAAAGCTTTGGCTGTTTGCCATTTGTTCTCTCCAGGCAGAGCTGGCGAAGCACAAGCTTTACATCTGTGTGTGCTGTGCTGGTGCTTTGGTGACACACAGGAACTCCAGCTGAGATGTACTTGAGCAAGGGGGAAGGCTCAGGGCACAGCTCCCAGGCCCACTTCCAGGCTGTCAGTTCTTCTCCTTCCAGACATGCCCCATCAGGTAGCTGGCAGGGTGTGGGAGCTGAAGGGAACCTGCCTCCTGCTCCACCCCTGCTGTATTCCACTCCTGCACACCTGAAGTTCCTGTCTTGCTAAGAGGAGTGCAACAAAACATGCTGCATGAACGCATCATGCTCGCCTGTCTCAAGTCTGTAACTTCTTACCCTTCCTGTTTTTTTAATGAGAAAGGTGGTATTGACCATTGCTCCACCCAGCAGTCGATGAGGTTTGAATCGAGCAGATCATGTTATGGTACAGCTCCCTCAAACAGCAGCCACAGGGCCAGAAAGAGAGAGAGAAGGCATGTGCTTTTGGAGTCCCTCCACTGGGACCTTTCTGCACAGCAGCTCAATTAGCACTCAGTGGTGCTGCTGCTGCTGGAATGCCTGAAGCCCTGTTGATTTCCGTGGCCCCAGTGTCTCAGACACTACACGTAAGCTGCTATGCAGTTTGGGAAAACAATGCAAGGTGCAAAGCTACCCTGAACCAGAGAGAGGAAAGTCAGTGCTGTTCTGCATTGCCCACCCTTGAGTTCACACCTCCTGGAACCCCTTCCCTTCAGTACCTCTCAGGGACATGACTCTCACGTGGAAATGAAGATATCCAGAGCTTCAGAACTGACCACAGACTACAAGGAAGCATTAGCATGGCAAGGGGTTTGCTTCTCAGGCATTTTACAGTCATGCTGTAGACACAGGCTGCCTCTCTGCACTGAGAGGGACCATCACTGTAGTGCAGCCAGGTCCTTCCTGGCCCAGCTTCTGTCAGTACTGCAGCTGCATTTACTGGGCTGAGCCTGCCAGCAGCCTCTCCCTGTCCCACCCTGTTCCTGCAGCCTCCTCCTGTCCCCTGAGGTTGGGAAGCTTGTTGATTTTTGCTTTCACCCATGGAACAGTGCCTGCCCAGCAGCATCATTTGCCTCTGGATGGGTGCTGCTAACCAGCCCTTCACTCTTGCCCATGTCTTAGTGAGCAGCCCCTGTGCTTGATGGAGCTTATTAGCTCTCTGTACCCCCTTCTGTTCTGGTTCTGGTGTCCCTATTGCAGCTCAGTTGGTGAAGCTCCCTCGAGGATCTGTGCATTACATTACCTGTTGCTTGCAGGTTGAGGTTTGGTTTTGTTCTCCCTCTCCCTTTTTTGTTGTAAAATGTTGACCACAACATCTGAACTGGGGTTTCCTTCTACATCCCTGTAAAGCAAGGTGTTCTTTTGACCCATTATCCACTCCAGACTTGTGTTGAGCAGCAGGCAGTTACCTGCTCCATTTCTCTTTTTCTTTCCCCCAGCCCCCAAATGCACTTGTAACTGTTTCCCTATAAAACAGACTTTTTTTGCTGCATGAGCAGTATGTTGTTCAGGTGTGTTTGCCATGAGCATTGCCTGCTTCTCTGAGTGTTGCTGCATTTCATGTGGCACCGCAGGGGAATCGCATGGGACAGGTCAAACTGCACAGCTGGGGAGGAGGACGTGGCCTGGGACACGATGGGTTTGTGCCCCTGGTGAGAAGGCAGGTGGGTGTTTGATCTGCAGCTGGCTGCGTTCCTGAGAGCGCCTCAGCTCTGGGAAGAGCTTGTGGTCATGTTCCATTTGTCCATCAAAAACCCCCCCACTGTGGTACAGCCCATGGTGACTCCAGAGCTCAGCAGAGCTGCCTCTGCCCGAGGAGCTGCGTGTCCCTCCAGGAGTGTTTGGGGAAGGGCATCCCGCTCTGCCCCCTCCTCAGCCTCCTCCTTCCCCGTGGTGGGACAGCACACGACATCACAAACCCTCCACAAAAGAGAAAAAGAACAAGTTAACCCAAAACCTCTGAGTTCTTTCCCCAGAGGTGTGTGCTGAGCGAGCTGCTCCCGCAGCCGCAGGGAGACAAGGTTTCTGTTCCTGAGCTCTGCCTCCTTGGGCATCGGCTCGGGGTCAGCAGGAGGCTGAACAGGCACTGGGGCCCCTGGGAACACCAGTGCTGGCACTGCTCTGGCTGTCACCTGCGCCAGATTTGGCCGCTGTAGGAGCCTTCACACTCCCTGCAGCTCCTGTTCCTTGTCGGCACGAGGAGCTGAGACACAAACAAGCAAAGATGAGTCATTGTGTTCCATAATCCTCCTTAAAAAGAGAAAGGCAGATGCAGGAGCTCTCTTGACTTCTGCTGGAGCCCCAGGAGGGCGTGCAGCGTGTTTCAGCTTGGGCAGCGGGGTCAGAGGGAACCCACCTCCTGGGTGAGGTGGGAGCAGGGACAGGAACAGCAGGGAGAGGTGCTTTTCAGACCTGGGCTTCTCTCTTTCTCTGGGGATGCTGAACTGGGTAGTGCTGCAGCGTGAGGTGTAACCCGGTGCTGGGAGAAAGAAACAGACCTTGTCTTTTGAATAAGCTAAATATAAAAAGTATGTGTATGTGCCTGTCATTATGGGGAAGCTTCTGCAGGATCACATCGATATAAATAGTTCCTGTGAGCATCTCTAGAGGTACCAGTGTATTTGCTTTTGGGTTTATCAGTCATCCAGAAAAAACACCCACGAGCTTGAGGCTGAGAAGCTGCAGTTTCTGGCAGTTGGTGCTGGCCAGAGCTGTGTGCTCTGCAAGGTCCCAGTGGGTTTAGAGCAGCAGAGGGAGAAGCCTGGATTATCACTGCACTTGTAGCCTGCCAGCTGGGCCTGTGCCCCAGCACCCTGTGCCCCAGCACCCTGTCCCCCAGCACCCTGTCCCCCAGCACCCTGTGCCCCAGCGCCCTGTGCCCCAGCACCCTGTCCCCCAGTTCCCTGTCCCCCAGCACCCTGTGCCCCAGCACCCTGTCCCCCAGCACCCTGTCCCCCAGCACCCTGTGCCCCAGCGCCCTGTGCCCCAGCACCCTGTCCCCCAGTTCCCTGTCCCCCAGCACCCTGTGCCCCAGCACCCTGTCCCCCAGCACCCTGTGCCCCAGCACCCTGTGCCCCAGCGCCCTGTGCCCCAGCACCCTGCCCACGGGGGTGCTGTGCAAAAGCCGTGCTGCCCAGCCCGGCCCCTGCCTCGACACCACTGGCTGGTGGGCATGCCACAGGGCCCTGGCCATGAGGGGGTTGTATCAGGGTTTGCCTGGGCCAGCTTGAAGCCAGAGCAGTCCCAAGAGGTCACTCCAAGGTCCCCTGTTTGTCTTCCCAGCCAGGATCACCCTTGTCTGAGCCAGCCTCTGCGGGGTCGGTACAGAAGCTGCCTGAGCAGCCCCACTCATGCCAGAGTCGGGCTGGTCTGGCAGGAGAGGGACTGGGCTTTCACCCCCCCGTGCAGAGTCTGCCTGTGCTTTGTGGGCAGCGTGTGGCATCTGGCTGGGGCAGGGGGCTGTGCTGTGGAGACATGAACGGGAGCCCAGTGTTTGCTTTGGGGGTATTCCTTGCTGCACCCATCCCTGGAGCAGGATGGTCCAGCATCACAGTTGGCAGCTCCTGTCACTCCTGGTAACGCTGTCACAAGACATGGGTGAAGTCACACTCCAAAAGCAGGTGGAGGCTTTGACCTCATCAGGCTGCATGGCGTGCTCTCCCTGCTGGCATCCCATCTGAGCCAGACCTGCAGCTCACCAGCATGCATGTGGCCTGGGGCTGGCCCCTCTGCCTGCACATCCTCCCTGGGGATTCGTCCTGTGCCAGCACAGCACGATCAGAGCATCTTTCTCCTGCTGGCCCAGAGTCTCCTTAGCGCAGGTGGCCATCCCTGCTTCCTAAAGCTCTTGCAAAACTCATCCCTGCAAGAATGAAGCTGCTTCACACTGCTGCTGAGCTGTGTACCCCAGCCCTGCATGGCACAGCCTGTGCCAAAGGACCACATCTCTTGATACCCAGCCTGTGGCTTTCTCCACCACCTTGTCAGTACACCAGGTAGAAAACCAGCAGAAGGACAGACTGACCAGTCCCTGCAGCTCCCACCACCCCAAACCAGCTGTTTCCAGCATCCCTGTGGGAAGCTGTCCATCACTTCTGCCTTGAGGCTCCAGAGCTGTCTGATAATTGCCATTCAGATTCATTCCTGGCCAATTAGTGCTTGCTTGTTGCTTTGCCAGGGCTGCTGTTGCAGCACTGCTCCCCACGCCCAGCCCCGTGCAGATGGGGCTCCTGTCCCTGCTCGGCGTCTGTCCGGCCGGACGGGCAGTGCCCAGGCTGAGCCAGCAGCTGTCCCTGGCAGCAGCTCCCCTCTGAGCTCATCCCTCCATGGCCGTGCCAGTCCAGATGAGGTCATGCCAGGGCTGGTACCTGACAGTTCCCGTGCAGCACGTGTCCTGCTGCAGCCCGTGGTGGGGCTGGCCTTTCTCACTGCAGAGGACTCGCAGCCAGCAGCGGGCTGAGCAGTGCACCTGGGGGGTTCCATCCTTCCCCATGATCTATGGCAAGGGCCACGTGTGAGGAGCACAGTGTCCCTGCCCAGCCATCCTGCCTCACCCTAATACTCCTGCTCCCATAAGGTCACAACAAGTTTTTCCTGGGGGAGGTGGGAATTTGCTTCCTCCCCTCAGCAGTGCACATGGAAAGGTTGCAGAAACCCAGGTTTCAGCAGGAGCCAGAATGAACATGGGGGCTCACAGGCGCCCTCAGAGGAGCCCTGCCCTGCCCTGCGGGCTGCTGGACATGCTGCAGAGCCAGACCAACGCCTGGGCTTGTGGCCACCCCGGAGCAGGACAGACCTGGGGCAGGATGTCCAACGGGCACACTGCCTGCAGCTTCCCTGCAGTCAGGGGTCCTGCTGCTTGAAGAGGCCCGAGCACTCGCAGGTCCATCTGGGATGCTCCTGAGCTCGAAGGGATTCTGAGGAGATCCTGCAGTAGGATGGGCTTAGGGACCGGTTGCTGTAACCTAGCAACAGTCTCAGATGAGGCGTAATGTAATTAATCCAGTGCTGCCCCAGTCGGCTGCTTAAAGAGAGCGGGGCGAGCGGCTGAGCCCTCCCAACTCCTGGGCTGGCCTCCCCAGCACACCTTCAGCTCCCCAGGCACATCGCCTGTTCTTGGCCGTGGGGCAGCTCGTGGTGAGCATCCATCTTCACAGCTCAGCAGGGAGGTCGCTGAGCAAAGAGGAGTCATCCCCTGGCATCTCCAGAGCCGCCCTGGCTTCACCCAGCGGGTCCCCTGGCTGGGTGAGATGTGGTGTGCAGGTTCAGGCTGCAGGAACGGGGGCACCGCAGGGGTTACCTGTGCTCAGGCTGCTGCGGGGCCCCCAGCACGCTGTGAAATCCTAAAATGCTGCCTTGCCTCCACATGGCTGGCTCCCCCCTCCCAGTGAGAGTGAGGAGGGGACGTGGTGGTGTGGCTTTCGGTCACCGCAGAGGTGAGATGAGGGGAGGAGGAGGAGAAGGGGCAGGGGGTGCTGTGTCTCCCAGTGCCAGGGGACACCTGAGAAATGCTGATCTCCCCTCATCTGCATCCTCACCCGGCGCCAGGAGTGTGTGTTGGCTTGGGGAGCTCTGCCCAGGTTCACCCAGGGTGGCAGCTGCAGACGGAGCCAGAGCTGGGTTAGAGTGGCTGGGGGAAGGAGCCAGCCAGCTGAAGAGAGCAGGGAGGAGAAACACCCTGTGACTGCGGGCAGGGAGCGGCTGTGAGGGGTGCAGGGTGGTGGGCTCCCACCCGGGCCGCGGTGTCACCAGCCCAGCTTCCAGGCGGGTGGCCTTGCTGAGGGGCCGGGCAGCTGGGCGCTGTGAGCAGCCGGCGCTGGGGCAGGCTGGGGTGATGCTGCAGCCCTGTCCCACGCCACTGCGCCCCGGGGTGCACAGCGGCGCTGCATCCCGCTGGCAGGGCGGCTCTGAGCCCCCCTGCCATGGGCACGGTGCGGAGAGAGGGCACCCCAAACGGGTGTCGTGCCTCTGGCGCTGCGGTGGGTCAGCAGGTGGGTGCCCTGAGCTTAAGCTCAAAACGCCTGGCTGGCCTTTGGGGACTGACACACCCCTCCCAAGGGCAGACAGGGATGCAGGTCTCCTTCCCAGCAGGGACCCTCAAGCTGGCAGCTGCTTTGCAGACCCCACACTCACCGACTTCTGCCACCAGAGCCCCTAGGGGCTGCAGGGGAAGCTCCAGCTCCCTCCCCATCCCCTGAAGCAGACAGC
Organism: Zapornia atra; assembly: GCA_013400835.1. Classification (NCBI taxonomy): domain Eukaryota; kingdom Metazoa; phylum Chordata; class Aves; order Gruiformes; family Rallidae; genus Zapornia; species Zapornia atra. The sequence goes on along the minus strand of VZTU01022152.1, from coordinate 5,042 downwards.
AGGTCCTGGCTTCTCCTGGGTTCAGAGCTGGGGGAAGATGGAAGGAGTCAAGAACCCCCCTGCCCCCAGCCCAGGCATCACGCGCTGAGCTGCTCGTTTGTAGAACATGAGAGCATCGCCCCCAGAGAGGAGCTCAGCAGGCAGCAGCGAGGGGCAAGCGAGTGGGCAGGCAGAGCAGCAGCCAGCATCCCACCCCATCCCACCCCATCCCACTCCCAGCTGTGGGATCCCCACGTTGCCTTGGAAACAGTGCATTTCTCAGCCGCTTGCAGTGGTGCTGCCTGCTTGGT